>JAGFNQ010007464.1:138808-293372 GCA_024364735.1 Boesenbergia rotunda
ATCTAACCTGGAAAGAGGGTAATAAATACCAAAGAAGACAAATAGGCATATAGTCACAGATAATAAGTCTCCAGAATATGCGATGTCAAACAAGTGCAGCAAACAAGTGCACAATGCAAAAATATGCACATGGTGCAATGACATGTGTCACCCCCTAGTCCCAGTCAGGATATCGTCCACGACGTCCGCGTGGGTAGAGCTGTGACAAACTGTACGCACCCTGCCATCACTGCTCCTGAGTGACCGGATGGACAGGATGCTGGCCGGGGGACCACCCCCTACCTCATGTATATGAGGGAGCTCCGCTCTCATCTCCTCGTGGCTCAGTACGAGAAGGGACCCCTGGCTGCTACCACGCCGCGCTCACCGCTCCTCATAGTGGCCGAACGGAGCAATACAGGGCAAATGCACACATCTACGGTATCCACTAACCCATGAGTGGCCGTGTGTGCCCGTCATGTACCGGAAGACGATTAGGCTCAACCCACAAGGGAGTCGCTGATCGCCGGCATGCAACAGTGCAAGGATGGTGTATGATAGATACACATACCTCCCTCCCCAAGTCCTCAGTATACTAGGTCTCAGTCTGAAATCCTACAACAGGAAATACAGGTAACCTACAAGGTATACTGGCCTGAAACTACAGATCTCTCAAGGTCAAGTGCAAGAGGTACATCCCGATAATCTAAGCATACATATAGATATGACAATACCCTGAGACTGTATGGAAGTACAACATAATAACTCCAGGGATAAACCACATGTATCCAGAACAGGTATAATAACTCAGGGATAAACAACAAGTATCCAGAACAGGTATAATAAACAGGGATAACCAATAAGTATCCAGAACAGGCATACTAAACAGGGATAGCGTATAATCTTACTGCTATCTATAACAGACTATGCATAATCACATGACAATATCAAAAGAGATAAGTCAAAGGGTACCCGCCTCAATCGTGAGATGCTCATATCCGAAAGAACCTCCCGTCTGATAATCAATGATAAATTCAATTAATGCCCTGTATCAAAGGCATATGGTTTAGCTACATTAATATAAAATCTATAGCTAAACGAGCTGTCTTAATTAATTAGGATTGTCCTAATTATCCCGTTTCATTTAATTTCCTAATTAAATGATTAGATTCCTAATTATCTCGCATAATTAGGATTACATTCATTTTAGGTTTACTTTGAACTCAAATTTATCACGGCTAAGTTATTAGGTTTAAATCTATTATTAAACCTAACCTCAATCCCAATCAAATTTCTGAAATCAATCAGATAATTACTTATTGTTCCAAATGAACAAAAATAGCCACAACTAACTGCCAAAAGAACAACAGGGCAGCTAAGAAGCAACTCCCTTTCACAGAACAATGAACAGTAGTAGATAGAGGAAACATCTCTTACCTCCAATCACTTCTTCCTCAGCTGCGTGGAATCAGAACCGGGGTTACACTCCGACCTATAGCAACAAGACAACCCTACACATTCAATTTGGGGTATTCCCCCATCACAAACACAACCAATTCAATCTTACCTGCCCTGGCACAGCTTCACGGCAGCTATTTCCAATAAACCCAGTGAATGGGCACAGGCCTCACTCACCTGCCGATAACTACCAAGAGGAGAGGGTTGCTGCAAAAATTCCAATCAAGCTCCAATTACATTAAAGCATCACATGGAACGTGAAAACACAAGGAACCACATCCGATCCATGGCAAAACCAAAAACAAGCCCAATCAAACACAAAACCTAGCATCAAGCTGATCAATCTCGTTCAGAATCGAATCTGATACTCACCTTGGTGCGGCGGTCCTTGTTTGTTTCGGAATCAACTCTAAATTTGATCTGCCAAGCCTCCGCTCTGATTCACCGCCGGCCCAACTCACCAGATGGTCCTCAGCTGGAGAGCATAGCTCGATTCAGTAGGGGGAAAACCTAATCTGATTACCTCAACTCAAAGAACCCAGGCTGACAACCCTAGCTTACCTTCGGTGGTGCTCCGACAGCGTGAGGGAATCGCCGGCCGATTGTCTATTGCCGCCCTCAAATCGCCCGCAACAAAATCCCTAGCCTCTACTCACAATCTGGCTAGGTATCTCGGAAATGGGAGCTCCGTCTCCGACCGGTGCTGAGAGTGTGGTTCGCCGGAGAGAAGAGAACCGAGGGGCTTCTCTTGTGGCTAGGTCACGCGAGAGGGGAAGAGGAAGGAGGGGGTTCGGCGCCTGCGGCTTCGCGAGGGGAGGAAGACACAAGCACAAGCCCGAGCCCTAATCAACCTTTTATACTCGGCCTTTTTCATTTTAGCCCAACCTAGTTTCGTCTAATTACAAAAACACCCCTATATTTGAACATTTTCGCGAACAGCCCATTTAAGGTTTAGTTTTATTCCATTTAACTCCTTAAAAATTCTGTCTAAGAGCCCGTACACCCTAGGGGGTTTTCTGAAAAATTTTCTGGAGTAGAATAAAAATGTCGGATTTAACAACAGTTGTCAGAGCCCTACCCGTTCAGACGTCCCTATGACAGGTGTACGTTGATCTGTCTGGTGTCAGGGGTGACACATGTCATTGCACCATGTGCATATTTTGCATCGTGCATTGTTTGCTGCACTTGATTCTTGCACTTGTTTGACATTGCATATTCTGGAGACTTGTTATCTGAGCTTATATGTCTATTGGTTTTCCTCTGGTATTTCTTACCCTCTATACAGGTTAGATGGATTCAGGTATATATATACTTCGGTATGTTCAGTACTAGTCTTTCCCTACTGTTGCTATGAGACTGTAGTAGCTGAACTCTTATTGTTGGTATAACCTTCTATGCATATCTGTTGGGTATTCGCTGAGCTATGGACTCACCCCGTTGCCATATATGTTTATTTCAGGTTGATGTCTGCGAGGAGATCCCGAGCCGCCAGTCCCCAGCTCCAGCGGAGCTCTCCTTGGTTTTGGCTTTCCGTTGTTTCATTTATGGACCCTGTAGTATTTACTATGCTTCCGCTATTCTGTTTTGAACATGTATGCACGTTTTATTTGATGGTACTGTACTTTTGAGTCCTATGTTGGACTTCGTTTGATTTTGGTTTTGTTCCTGCCCCCTGGCAGCTCAGGTAAGTTCGGATTTGGTTTTTCGATAGTTATAATCATATAACTGTTGTTTCTGCATATATCTGAGGCCTGAGGCCCTTTAAACTGCGTGGTTGTGTTATATTATCTGTGTGTATGTGTAAATTGTCCGCCGGACAGGGGAGGTGCTGTCCGATTTTCTATTGGATCAGCGGCTCCTGGGTCTCGGGGCGTGACACCGCGAGCCCTTGGGTGCAGGCGCTAACGAGTATCTCTGATGTCGCGTTGGGTACATCCTGTACCACCCGGTTGAACCTCTGTATGTACTCCTTGAGCGGTTCCTTAGGCTTTTGTTTAAGAGCGAACAGATTGAGTGCTGTCTTCTGGTAGCACCGGCTACTCGCGAAATGGTGGAGGAAGGTTGTTTTGAACTCTGCGAATGAGTTGATGGAACCTTGGGGCAGCCTCTGAAACCACCGTTGCGCCGCTCCAGACAAAGTGTTCAAAAACACCCGGCACTTCACTCCGTCAATATATTGGTGTAGAAGCGCCGCATTCTCGAACTTACAGACGTGATCCTCTGGATCCGTCTTCCCGTCATACTCAGGGATCCCCGGCCCGCGAAACTGCTTCGGCATGAGGTCCTCAACAATCTCTGACGAGAAAGGGGTAGAGGGAGTCTTCTGGAAGATCTTGGGTCCCTCCCTCCTCCCCGGTCCCTCGTCATGCCTCTGAGCACTGGAAGCCACTGAGTGGATCTTTCCCCCCTCTCTAGGGGATTCTCTCTGAGGGCCTTGGGTTGCGCCGTTCTGTCGCCCCACAGGAGTCAAGGACCATCGGGAGTGCGACGCGGAGATTCTGGGGATCTCCTCCCTCGCCGGACCCACAGGTTGGGGGGTAGCCTGTTCGATTTGGTGCTGCTCCAAGGCTTCCTTGATGGCGCTAGCCACCAGGCGGCCAAATTCCTCTCGCGTGAGGGTGAGGGGTTATCCCTCCGATCTTGTCATTGGCGTTCCTTCAGGTACTTTATTAGTTTCCCACAGACTGCGTCAAATTTGTTCCGAAAGGAGTCGTCGGCGATGACCAGTCACTGAGGCTCGGCCCCTGCGGAGAGGACTGCGTCGCTGAGGAACTTGGGGATCTTGTGAAAGTAACACAAACGTTAGGGGGACACACCGGCAGGGGTCCGGCGGAGTCTACTCCGACACTCAAGTTAGTATGGTGTCCGAATTGTGGTAAGAAAGAATGACAGTATGTAAAGATAAGAAATTGTAACCCCTTTACCGGAGGGGTTGAACTACCTTATATACCGGTGTCGGCACACTAATCGTGCCTCCTTTATCGGTGTCACCTCTCCGATATTTAGGTCGCGCCCTCTTCTTTCAGTGATAAAGGGATATCCTTTGAAACAGTCCGCGTCATTATCACTCTTTATCTAGTTGAGACATTCGGGGCTCCCGAGGTCGGCTGTTGCGAGGACTCCGCCTCCCGAGGTGAGCTCGGGGGTCTTTGGGTGCAATATCTCCTGAAGTATTCTCGGGGTCTTATCTCCCGAAGGGGCTTTCATGAGGAATCCTTGACCTGTCCTTCCCGAACGCACCCCCAAAAGGAGGCCTTGGGACCCGAGAAGAGGGGTTATATCTTGTCATGGCTTCTTCATCCCCGTGCCGGACATGAGCTATTCAACCCCATCAGCCGTCTTCAACGACCTTTGCAGCTCCCTCTCATGATCTCAGAGACACTAGCCAGTGTTGCTTGCCATCAATCGTCGTCGCCGCCTTTCCCTGCCGCCTTTCGCTACCACCTCTGGCATACTTAGCGACAGTTCCTCGATGAGGCAGCATACTGTAATTAGGATTTAATTATTTTATGAATCATATTGGTTGGCTTAAGAGGTTCAATGGTTCATATATTTGTAGCATTGAGTTGTTGCTAACCTCGTAAGTATTTCGGATTGCTAGATGATTGAGTTCACAACTGACATGATGTAGTCTGCTGGTAGATGTCACCTACTTTTATTTGACTTGATCAAGTGGAGTGTAATTAGGGTTGCAAATGAATTAAGCATTTGTGTTTATATTCGTTATATAAGGATAATTGATTTAATAATTTAAATAATTTATTAAATTAAATGAATAAATTTCAATATATATAACTTATTAATAATATTTATAAATAAAGTTTGTAGATGATATTAATCAATAATTTTTTTATTAGATATATAAATAGATAAATTAATTTTTACAAGAATGTAGTTTAATAACATCTGAGCAAATTAAACTAAAGCTAATAAAGAAGAAACAAAATTAAACTTAATAATTATTTTAAATGGTTTAATTTATTTTAAACTCAATTTTATCTTATTAAATAATTTTGAATAATATAAAATTTGACTTTAGTCTCACTCATCTAAGCATATTATATATTTACCATATTTTATATTAAATTAAATATTTATTATTTGCTACTTAAATGATAATGTTTACATAAAAAATAAAAAAAGTATATATTAAATTCATATAAATAACTGGTGATTATTAGTAATATGTCTGTTTACGATGGATGAGCTTCCAGGTTAAATTGGATTTGAACTGAATCGAGTTGGTTCGATGATTTAGGAATAGGAACGAGTAAAAGTTGGACTAAATTGAATGAGTCAAATGAACCGGCTGAATTGTAAAAAATTTGGTTTGAAATTTTTAGAATATTATCTTTTTCTTCTAAAAAATCGATCAATTGGGTTCGTATTAATTTTAAAAAATTTTATTCAATTAAATTGGATAAACATAATAAATTAAATTTTAGATAGTTAAAAATCCCTACATTTTAGGATCCAAAGTTAAATTTTTATTAAATCAAATTAAAATTTTAAATTTTAATTAAAAATTTGATTACTTTAGTTTTACTGAATTAATTAATTTATGATTTTATTTGGTTGATTTTTATTAAAAATTCGATTATTTTTTTAAATGTTCGATTAAATTTGGAGAATACTATGAAAAAAATTATTTATATATGGCAAGGTAATTAGGATTTAGATGGATGGGTAACTTAAATAATGTCTTTGCAATTGCTGTTGCTCCTGTGTTGTCATCGCTCGTGCAACGCCTTGTGTTGAAGTTGACGTTTCTTGACAGCTAGTGGCGGATTATGGAGTTTACCGACGACTGGTGATCCCAATTTACAATCGCCTGCTTCTTCTCCGGCCCTAATTTCATTCCGGGATCTATTGCTCTTGTTGGGCCGCTCCTCTTCTCCCTAGGCTCGTTTCTCCTTGTCCACCTCCTTTCTTCCGCTTCATTCACCCTTAACATTCCCCACCCTTAACATTCCCCACCCTCTCCCTGCCTCCTCCTTCGTCCATGGGTTGCGCTCCTTCTTCAAATGCTCGATCTTTTTGTATTTGTAGCGTGGAGGGAGTTATTGTTGACCTTAAGGCTACGTTTAGTAGGGGGTAATGTAATCAGGTATGTAATATAATCAAGTTTGTAATGTAATGTAATCTTGATTACATTGTTATGTTTGGTAATAAGTTGTATGTAATCTTTGATAACCATTACAAGTTGGATTCCTTTGTTTAGTGAGGGATAATCCATCCTGTAATGTAATCAAGATTGACGACAGACGACCGCCGCCGACCGGCCGGTGACCATTGACCGACCGGCGACCGCCGCCGACCGACCGCCATCGCCTGCGGTCGGCGACCGCCGCCGCCCGACCGCCGCCGCCCGACCGCCGGCGGCCGGCGATCGCCGGCGGCCGGCGACCGCCACCGCCCGACAGTCGGCAGCCGACAACCGCCGCCGCCCGACTGTCGGCAGCCGGCCGGCGACCGACGACCATCGTCACCCGACCGACGACTTTATAAGCTGTAATGTAATCCAGATTACGGAGATTTTGTTTTGTAATCCAGATTATAAATCATCAACCTCTTTTGTAATCGAGATTACATTATATTATAATTTTAAACCTTTTTTTTTTTAATCGAGATTATATTATATTATAATTTTAAAGTTATTTCATATTAATAGATGATTGAATTCGTAACTGACATGAATGACTAAGTATTTGTATTTGTATTAATTAATGCATATAATGATAATTGATTAAAAAAATTTAAATATTTTATTAAATTAAATTAATAAATTTGAATATATATAACTTATTCATAATATTTATAAATAAAGTTTGTAGATCATATTAATCAATAACTTTTTTTATTAAATCTATAAATAAATAAAATAATTTTAACAACAAACAAAGTTAAGTAACATCCGAGCAAATTACATTAAAGCTAATAAAAAAACAAAATTAAACTTATTTAATTATTTTAAATTGTTTAATTTATTTTAAATTCAATTTTTTCTTATTAAATATTTTTGAATAATATAAAATTTGACTTTAGTCTCACTTGAGTTTTCTAAGTATATTGTATATTTACCATTTTTATTAAATTAAATATTTATTATTTACTACTTAAATAGCTAATTAAATATTTATGTTTACATAAAATATCAAAATAAAAAAGTATATAAACATTAAATTCATATAAATAAGTGGCGATCATTAGTAAATAGTAATAGGTGTGTTTATGTTGGATGGGCTTCCAGTTAAATCAGATTTGAATCGAGTGGAGTTGGTTTGATCATTAAGAAATAGGAGCAATTAAAAGTTTGATTAAATTGAACAAGGCGGATGAACGGATTGAATTTAAAATATTTAATTTGATTTTTTTAAATTTTTTTATATATTTAAAAAAATATTAATTCGATCATGTTCAATTTTAAAATTTTTTATTCGATTAAATCGAATATACTAAATAAATTAAAATTTTAGATCGGATTAAATTTTTAAATCCAAAATTTTAAGGATGGGAATCAAATTTTTATTAAACCGAATCAAAATTTTAAATTTTAGTTAAAAAATTTGATTAATTTAGTTTTCAATTTAATTTGTTTGATTTTTATTAAAAATTCAATTGGTTTATAAGAAAAAACAATTCGGTTAATTTGCCGAATACTTCGAACAGAAAATTATTTGTATATGGTGATTAAGATTTAGATGATAACCTAAATGTGTCTCCTTCACCATTCGCCTCTTGCCATCGCCCGCACGGCGGCTTTCGTGGTGTAGTACCATTCGTCGTCGGCCTTAGCACATTCAGCAGCGGACTATGAATTTCATCGACGACTGGCGGTCCCAATTGCAATCGCCTCCGTCTTCTCGGCCCCTAACCTCGAGCTCATCCCAGAAGCTACTGCTTTTGTTGGGCCGCTCCTCTTCTCCCCCGTCTCATCTCCCCCCGTCTGTCTCCTTTCTTCTGTTTCTCTCGCCGTTAACGTTCTCTCCCCTCCTCCTCCTCCTTTGTCCATGGGCTGCGCTCCTTTTCAAATGCTCCGGGAACGAAGCCTTCCTCTCTACCTCCATCATTGACATTATTGCTGCTGACACTGCTCTTTCTGTCACTGACTCATCAGCCTCCGACTATTTTCCCTTCAACAACCTTGCTGCTCTGCGCTGTCGATACTACTCCTTGGTCCTTTTCTTCCCGACTAGTCCAAATGCAAATTTAATCGGTTATGTCGGCCTTTCCTTTCATGGCCCTCGGTCGTCGAAGCTCAGAATCGACCGACGACAACTTTAGGGTAAAGAAAGACTATAAACCCCCTATCATCGGATACAACATATTAGACTATAGCTAATAAAAAAGAAACAAAATTAAACTTATTTAATTTTTTAAATAGTTTCATTTATTTTAAACTCAATTTTATAATATTAAATAATTTTGAATAATATAAACTTTGACTTTAGTCTCACTCAAGTCAGCTAAGTATATTATATATTTACCCTTTTTTTATTAAATTAAAATTTTATTATTTACTACTTAAATGATAATCTTTACATAAAAAATCAAAATAAGAAGTATATATTAAATTCATATAAGTAAGTGGCGAGCATTAGTAATACTGGTGTTTATGTTGAATGAGCTTCTAGTTAAGTTAAATTGGATTTGAACCGAATCCATTTGATTTGATCATTTAGGAATAGGAGCGAGTAAAAGTTTGACTACATCGAACAAGTCAAATGAACCGTCTGAATTTTTAAAAAATTCAATTTGATTTTTTTAGAATTTGATTTTTTTAAAAAAAAATTGATTAATTCGGTTAGTATTAATTTTAAAATTTTTTATTCGGTTAAATTGGATAAACATAATAAATTAAATTTTAGATAATTAAAAATCCCAAAATTTTAGAATTAAATGGAATTAAATTTTTATTAAATCAAATTAAAATGTTAAATTTTAATTAAAAAATTTGATTGATTTAGTTTTTACTTAATTAATTAATATTTTATTGATTTAATTTCTTTGGTTTTTATTAAAAATTCGATTGTTTTTTTTATAAAAATGTTCCATTAAATTTGAAGAACAGTCTGAAAAAAATTATTTATATATGACGAACTAATTAGGATTCAGATAGATGGGTAACCTAAATGTTGTCTTTGCAATCGTTGTTGCTGCTCGTATTTATCATCGCTCGTGGGATGCCTTGTATTGCAGCCGATGTTCCTCGATAGCCAGAGGCGGATTATGGAGTTCATCGACGACTGACGGTCCCAATTTGCAATCACCTTCGTCTTCTCAGCCCTTAACCTTATTCCGAGATCTACTGCTCTCGTTGGGCCGCTCCTCTTCTACCCGCCTTGTCCCCCCACCCCCCTTTGTGTCTTTTCTTCCGCTTCTCTCGCCCTTAATGTCTCCATCCTCTCCCCGTCTCCTCCTTTTTTCATGGCTGCGCTCCTTCTTCAAAGGCTCCGTCTTCTTATATTTGTAACACGGAGGGAGTTGTTGCTGACCTCTAAATTATTTCGGATTGCTAGATGATTGAGTTCATAATTGATATAAATGATAAATTATTTGTATCTGTATTCCTTGAATGTATTTAAGGATAATTGATCAAATAAATTTAAATAAACTAATAAATTAAATAAATAAATTTGAATATATATAACTTATTCATAATATTTATAAATAAAATTGGTAGATCATATTAATCAATAATTTTTTTATGCATTCGATATATTAATAAAATAATTTTTACAGCGATCAAAGTTCAGTAAAGCAAATTAAATTTATGCTAATAAAAAACAAAATTAAAATTAATTAATTATTTTAAATGGTTTAGTTTATTTTAAACTCAATTTTATCTTATTAAATAATTTTGATAATATAAAATTTGACTTTAGTCTCAGTTTTCAAAGTATATTGTATATTTACCATTTTTATTAAATTAAATATTTATTATTTACTACTTAAATGACTAATTAAATATTTATGTTTACAAAAAATATCAAAATAAAAAGTATATATTAAATTCGTATAAATAAATGGTGATCAATAGTAATATGTGTGTTTATGTTGGATGGGCTTCCGGTTAAATAGGATTTGAACCTAATCGAGTTCGTTCGATCATTTTAGGAATAGGAGCAACTAAAAATTTGATTAAATCGAATATGACAAATGAACCGATTGAATTTAAAAAAATTAGTCCAATTTTTTTAGAATTTTATTTTATTTTAAAAAATATATTAATTCATGTTTAAATTTAAAATTTTTTATTTGATTAAATTGACTATATTAATTAAATTAAAATTTTAGATTGAATTAAATTTTTAAATTTTAATTTTTAAGGATGAAAATTGAATTTTTATTAAACTGAATCAAATTTTTATTAAACGAATTAAAGTTTTAAATTTTAATTAAAAATTTTGATTAATTTAGTTTTCGATTTAATGTTTTATTTTTATTAAAAATTTGATTGTTTATAAGAAAAACAATTCGGTTAATTCGGTAACCTAAGTCTCTTTCGCCATCCGCCCGTCCGCCACTTGCCATCGCTCGCACGACGTTGATCCGCCTCCTTGCCATTGCCCGCGCCGTCGAAGTCGACCATTCGTTGCCGGCCTTAGCCCGGACTATGAACTTCACCGACTATTGGGCCAATTTGTAATTAATTATTTCATATTGCTAGATGATTGATTCATAACGGACATGACTAAGTATTTGTATTTGTATTCATTAATGCATATAAAGACAATTGATTAAAAAAAATTAAATAATTTATTAAATTAAATTAATAAATTTGAATATATACAACTTATTCATAATATTTATAAATAAAGTTTGTAGATCATATTAATTAATAACTTTTTTAATTAAATCTATAAATAAATAAAATAATTTTAACAGCAAACAAAGTTAAGTAACATCCAAGCAAATTAAATTGAAGCTAATAAAAAAACAAAATTAAACTGATTTAATTATTTTAAATGGTTTAATTTATTTTAAATTCAATTTTTTCTTATTGAATAATTTTGAATAATATAAAATTTGACTTTAGTTTTACTTGAGTTTTCTAAGTATATTGTATATTTACCATTTTTATTAAATTAAATATTTATTATTTACTACTTAAATTATTAATTAAATATTTATGTTTACATAAAATATCAAAATAAAAAAGTATACAAACATTAAATTCATATAAATAAGTGGCGATCATTATTTACTAATAGGTGTGCTTATGTTGGATGGGCTTCTAGTTAAATCAGCCGAGTGGAGTTTGTTCCATCATTAAGAAATAGTAGCAATTAAAAGTTTGATTAAATTGAACAAGGCGGATGAACGGATTGAATTTAAAAACCTTAATTTGATTTTTTTAAAAAAATTTTATATATTTAAAAAAAGTATTAATTTGATCATGTTCAATTTTAAAAATTTTTATTCGATTAAATCAAATATACTAAATAAATTAAAATTTTAGATCGAATTAAATTTTTAAATCCAAATTTTTAAGGATGGGAATCAAATTTTTATTAAACTGAATCAAATTTTTATTAAATCGAATTAAAATTTTAAATTTTTGTTAAAAAATTTGGTTAATTTAGTTTCCAATTTAATTTATTTGATTTTTATTAAAAATTCAATTGGTTTATATGAAAAAACAATTCGGTTAATTTGCCGAATACTTCGAGCAGAAAATTATTTTTATACGGTAATTAGGATTTAGATGTTAACCTAAATGCGTCTCTTTCACCATTCACCTCTTGTCATCGTCTGCGCGGCAGCTTCCGTGGTGTAGTATCATTTGTCGTCGGCCTTAGCACATCCAGCAGCGGACTATGAACTTCATCGACGACTGGCGGTCCCAATTGCAATCGCCTTCGTCTTCTTTGCCCCTAACCTCGAGCTCATCCCAGAGTCTACTGTTTTTGTTGGGCCACTCCTCTTCTCCCCCGCCTCGTCTCCCCCCGCCGGCCTCCTTTCTTCCGCATCTCTCGCCATTAACGTTCCCAACCCTCTCCCCTCCTCCTCCTTCATCCATGGGTTGCGCTCCTTCTTCAAATGCTCCGAGAATAAAGCCTTCCTCTCCACCTTTGTCATCGACATTATTGCTGCTGACACTGCTCTCCCTGCCGCCGACTCATCAGCCTCCGACTATCTTCCCTTCAACAACCTTGCTGCTCTGCGCTGTCGATACTGCTCCTTGGTCCTTTTCTTCCCGACTAGTCCAAATGCAAATTTAATCGGTTATGTCGGCCTTTCCTTTCGTGGCCCTCGGTCATCGGAGCTCAGAATCCACCGGGACGGCGACATCTTTAGGGTAAAGGAAGGCTATAAACACCCCTATTATCGGATACAATATATTAGACTAAAGCTAATAAAAAAAGAAACAAAATTAAACTTAATTAATTATTTTAAATAGTTTCATTTATTTTAAACTCAATTTTATCATATTAAATAATTTTGAATAATATAAAATTTGACTTTAGTCTCACTTGAGTCAGCTAAGTATATTATATATTTACCATTTTTTATTAAATTAAATATTTATTATTTACTATTTAAATGATAACCTTTACATTAAAAATCAAAATAAGAAGTATATATTAAATTCATATAAGTAAGTGGTGATCATTAGTAAGATTTGTGTTTATGTTGGATGAGATTCCAGTTAAGTTAAATTGGATTTGATCCGAATCCACTTGGTTTGATCATTTAGGAATAGGAGCGGAGTAAAAATTTGACTAAATCGAACAAGTCAAATGAACCGTCTGAATTTAAAAAAAAATCAATTTGATTTTTTTAGAATTTTATTTTTTCTTTAAAAAAATTGATTAATTCGGTTAGTATTAATTTTAAAATTTTTTATTCGGTTAAATTGGATAAACATAATAAATTAAATTTTAGATAATTAAAAATTCCAAAATTTTAGAATTAAATGGAATTAAATTTTTATTATATCAAATTAAAATGTTAAATTTTAATTAAAAAAATTTTGATTAATTAAGTTTTTACTTACTTAATTAAAATTTTATTGATTTAAATTGTTTGGTTTTTATTAAAAATTCGATTGTTTTTTTATAAAAATGTTTAAATTTGGAGAATAGTCTGAAAAAAATTATTTATATATATATATGACGAGCTAATTAGGATTCAGATAGATGAGTAACTTAAATGTTGTCTTTGCAATCGCTGCTGCTGCTCGTATTTATCATCGCTCGTGCGGTGCCTTGTGTTGCAGCCGACGTTCCTCGACAGCTAGAAGCGGATTATGGAGTTGAACGACGACTAGTGGTCCCAATTTGCAATCGCCTTCGTTTTCTCCGCCCCTAACCTTATTCCGAGATCTACTGCTCTTGTTGGGCCGCTCCTCTTCTCCCCGCCTTGTCCACCCCACCCCCCCTTTGTCTCTTTTCTTCCGTTTCTCTCGCCCTTAATGTCCTCATCCTCTCCCCGTCTCCTCCTTTTTCCACGGCTGCGCTCCTTCTTCAAAGGCTTCGTCTTCTTATATTTGTAACATGGAGGGAGTTGTTGTTGACCTCTAAATTTATTTAGATTGCTAGATGATTGAGTTCATAATTGACATAAATGATAAATTATTTATATCTGTATTCCTTGAATGTATATAAGGATAATTGATCAAATAAATTTGAATATATATAACTTATTCATAATATTTATAAATAAAGTTGATATATCATATTAATCAATAATTTTTTTATGCATTCGGTATATAAATAAAATAATTTTTACAGCGATCAAAGTTCGGTAAAGCAAATTAAATTAAAGCTAATTAAAAACAAAATTAAAATTAATTAAATATTTTAAATGGTTTAGTTTTTTTTAACTCAATTTTATCTTATTAAATAATTTTGATAATATAAAATTTGACTTTAGTCTCAGTTTTCAAAGTATATTGTATATTTACCATTTTTATTAAATTAAATATTTATTATTTACTACTTAAATGACTAATTAAATATTTATGTTTACATAAAATATCAAAATAAAAAGTATATATTAAATTCATATAAATAAGTGGTGATCATTAGTAATATGTGTGTTTATGTTGGATGGGCTTCCCGTTAAATCGGATTTGAACCTAATCAGGTTGGTCCGATCATTTTAGGAATAGGAGCATCTAAAAATTTGATTAAATCGAACATGCCAAATGAACCGATTGAATTTAAAAAATTTAGTCCGATTTTTTTAGAATTTTATTTTATTTTAAAAAATTTATTAAATCATGTTTAATTTTAAAATTTTTTATTTCATTAAATCGACTATATTAAATAAATTAAAATTTTACATTGAATTAAAATTTTAAATTTTAATTTTTAAAAATGGAAATTGAATTTTTATCAAACTGAATCAAATTTTTATTAAACGAATTAAAGTTTTAAATTTTAATTAAAAAATTTAAATATTTTAGTTTTCGATTTAATGTTTGATTATTATTAAAAATTCGATTGTTTATAAGAAAAACAATTCGTTAATTCGGATAACCTAATGTCTCCGCCATCCGCCCATCCGCCTCTTCCATCGCCCGCGGCGCCGATCCTTCCCTTTGCCATCGCCCCCGCGGCGCCGTCGAAGTCGACATCGCCGGCCTTAGCGCGGATTATGAACTTCACCGATTGCTGGCGGTCCCAATTTGCAATTGCCTCCGTCTTCTCCGCCCCTAACCTCATCTTGGGATCTACTGCTCTGGTTGGGCCGCTCTTCTTCTCCCCTTCCTCTTCTCCCCCCGTCCCCCTCCTTTCTTCCGCTTCTCTCGCCCTTCAAGTTCCCCACCCTCTCCCCGCCTCCTCCTTCGTACACGGGCTGCGCTCCTTCTTCAGATGCTCCGATAATGAAGCCTTCCTCTCCACCTCCGCTATCGACATTATGGCTGCTGACGCTGCTCTCTCTGCCGCCGACTCATCAGCCTCCGACTATCTTCCCTTCAACAACCTTGCCTTTCTGCGCTGCCGAGACTGCTCCTTGGTCCTTTTCTTCCCGACCGGTCCAAATGCAAATTTAATCGGTTATGTCGGCCTTTCCTTTCGTGGCCCTCAGTTACCGGAGCTCAGAATCCACCGGGACGGCGACATTTTTAGGGTAAAGGAAGGCTATAAACACCCCTATCATCGGATACAGAAGATATTAGTGACTTCGTCTTCCCATTCGACAGAATTGACTTCTGTGACAGCTGGAAATCCTCTGGTAGAGGGGTACTTGATGGCGACGACTATGTACTCAATTAACTGGTTCAGGGTGGAGACTAGGGTTTCAGATTCAGCCGATGAAAGGCCAAGGCCTCTCGTGGTCCCCCTGTCGACACAAGGGTTTGAGAGTGTTGTTGTGCACGCATGCTGGAGCTCACATTTGGTGGAGGAGAGTGCGGCATTGCTCCAAACTGGCGAACTTTGTTGGTTTAATCTGCAGAGCAAGCGTGGTGGTGTCGTGAAGCTTTCTTTGGATGGTGATGACTCTTCTGTACGGTGGCTGAGCTGCGAGTTTGGTTGTTTTCCATGGACTGTTATTGTTGCCTGTTCTAAGGCTGTTCTTTGGGTTGATCTGAGATCCAGAAGAGGCACTGGATACAAGGTTTTGGCTAAGATTGAGATGCCAACTTCTCTAAATGTTTTCCCTTTTATGGACACGAATGAGAGGTTCCTAGCTTTCTGTAAGGCCCCTTACAATGATCTGCACTTTGCAGTTGTGACTGAATGTCGATTGTTCCTGTTTGACCTTAGGAAACCTTCAGATCCTCTGTTAACATGGAGCCATGGCATGGATTATCCAAGCTACATCGCCATGTTTAGGTTGTCAGAATTGAGGCCATCAAATGAGTTCAAGCGGGCTTCGGAATCTGGTTTTGTCATCTTGATTGGTTCCTTTTCGCATAATGTGTTCACTTTGTTTTGCTATGGGCCTAAACTTGCTGAAACTGCTGGTAGTCCTTCGCTTTATGCTTGGGATCTTCCTTCCACCCTTGTTTTATCTGATGGTGGCATATCTGGTGATAATTATGTGAGACAAATCTTCGCAGAGGAGGGTTCTCTATATTCGCTGACACAGAAACAGATGGACAACATGGTTGCTGGTTTTTGCATCATCCCGAATGACTTATTTGCCACTAATTCAGGGCCTGGTGGATTTGATTTAGTCAGACTTACCTTAACTGGGAAGCTGGAGATGCAGAGATATAATGCATCGACAAAATTGACTTGCCAGGAAGAAATTGAGTATAAAGGAGAAGATCAGTTTGGAACAAAGGTCACAGTCTCTGGTGAGGGTTGTCAATCTACAGTGACCAACACTTTTAAGTTTTATAGGCTGAGGCATCTTCATCAGTATATGAATGGCAATCTTTTAAATGCTTTGCTTGAGCGTGATACCAATAAACTCACAAATGGCAACCTGTCTTCTTCTGTTCTTCCTATTTCATGTTTAGTCAATGAAATTAGCACACCCACCAGTATATTTGAAGTTGCATGCAAGAAGGCTTTGAATTCTCTTGGATCAGATCTTTTTTCGTTAACTTTTTCGAAATACTCGGATCTGTTTACAGTGGATAACAGTGGGTCTACGTTTGAGTTCCTAGAAATTCCTCCTTCATTTCCTGATAAAAGGTTTCTACCATTCCTTTTTGCTAAACCTTCAAGAAGGGGCGAGAAGTGGTTCGGCAAATCATCCTCTGGGCAGTCTCTTGTTGGTCCATTACTGCCTGTTCCTGTTCTTCTTGCATTGCAGCGGATTGAAAAAGGCATGCCTTCAATGGGAAAAGAAGATTCAGGTGATGATTTGCTGGATAATCAGTGTAGAATAGTTTTGAGTGAAGTTATCCCAGAAATTGCCATTGCCGATACTACTTGTTTTGGTGCCACTGATAATCTGCAAGCTGAGAAGTCTTATTTTGTTTATGAACCACAGACATGTACTAGGTCTACTAACAGAACAAGTGTTGAAGCAGCTATTCATACAAAACAAGAATTTGCTGAATTTGATGAAAGGAAGCAGGCCTGCTTGGTGTCCCCTAAAGATAATTTTTTTTCTACATTTCTATGTGGAGTTGCAAACAAAAGATCTGTTCCTGACTCTGAATATGGAAATATTAGGGTTGACTCGTTTGATCCAAGTCCAGTGAAGCTGGACTTTGATAGGACCGAAATAGAACTTAATCCAGCAGAACAGAAAATTTTTAATTGCTTAAGTAGACAGTTCTCAAAATGGAAGGAAAATTACAAGCCATACCAGGATTTCTGTGCTCTGTATCCCTGACCAGAACTTGTCTATGGTCATTTATCTTCTGAAGGTGACAAATGTGTTTCATTTTCAATCCTTGTCCGTTCGACGATCTGCTATATTAGATCTGGCAAGGTGGTGAGGTTTAATGATGCTATTGAGTAATTAAAAAGGTTCAAGTTGATGAAAGTCTTTCTGAACGTGTATTATAATGCCTCCCAGTGGGTTCAAGTTGTTCTGAAGAGCAAATGGTGAAATGCCTCTACATTTGGATGTGTAAGAGATCACACATGCTGTAGCAACCTTAGCAATGTCGAGGCCAATTCAAGAAAAGGTTTGCTAGATTTTCTTACAATTCGAAAGTTGCATTTTTTTCACCCTTTGAACTTATACCTCACTGTGGTCTATCTGCTAGATCGATTACATGAAAAAGATCGATTGCACTTTGAGTTCCCATGCTCAATTCTTCCAACGTTCAGCTTCCACTGGTTAGCTAAGGTGATGCTTCTTTAGTGATGAGCCAGTGGTTTCTATCGACTCGAATGCGATACAATGGGCTTCCATAAAGAGATGCTTGAGGCACCTGATCTGGTTTAAAATTAAGTAATTGTTATCCAAAGGAGTAATTGTATGCTAAATTTGTTTTTGTCAATATCTTTCTCCAATTTAGTGTATCATTTTGATATGCTTGGCTCATTCGATTCATTCATCATGTTCGGTTTGATAGTTTACATAGTACATCCAATCTATTTGGTTGCACTAGGTCAGATTGGGTCGACCAGTTAGGGTATCTCAATCTACACTACCAGTTATATTGGTTAGTTTTTATTTTCTATTTTTTAAAATTTTTGATGATTCAGGTGTTCAGATTTTATCTAATCATTCTCGGAGGTAAAGACCTTTGATCCATCTCTATTTGGATTTGAATTATTATCTTAATATTTGTTCCTCTACTATCATCGCGCTAAGAGCATTTGCATGGCTGCTGATGTGTGGATATTATAACATCCTAATAATGTTAAAATCAATATGGATAAGTGTTATAACATCTATGCATTAACCGCGGTTAATAAGTGAATTTTATATAAAAAATTCAAAAATTAAGAAAATTAAAAAATTAAAAAAAAATAAAAAATAAAAAATAAATTTTGTTTTGAATATGAAGAAAAATAAATAAATAGTAGAATCCATAAAAGTTAAAACGGATGTGAGTATGTGATAATAGGAGGTGTTAATATAATAATCATGTGAAATGTTAGTTAAAGAGATGATGTATATTAACTTTTAAATTAATGCGGATAGATGTTCTAATGTTGAATCGGTGTTGAAACTAATATAGCCGTTCGTTATAACACATATATAATTTTACGTCGTTAAAGGTGTTTACTTTTGTTTAATAATACTAATAATAATAATAATAAAAATCTCAGCTTGTTGCAGCGTGGGCGCAGCCCATTACCCACGTGGGTTCACAAAAATGGCCTCCCATGATTCTTTAATTAAAATAAAAATATAAAATTAAAAACAATAATTATTTAAATAAAATTGAATTAAAATATTTAAACACGATCAGTAAATTTATACAACGATTAGTTAATAATAATTTTTTTAAAAAATAAATTTTTATTTATAAATACTGTATTAATATTAAAATAAATATAAGAGAATGAAAATGTTAATATGTTATACTTTTGATGAGATGGTGGCACCCTTACCAATGTGAATGCTGTAAAACGTTTTGGTAAGGTATAATTAGTCTTGTAATGTTATGAGGATTATATTATATGATTGATTATTTTATTTGATACAGTTTTAAAATTGTAATGTAATCTGTATTATAAAAGCTAGTAAAAATATTGTAATCTAAATTACAAACCTAACAATATATAATCTGGATTATATTACAAATTGGATTATATTATTCCTAATCAAATACAATCTAAGTGTTGAACTTGAATTATTAAATAATAATAATTATAAATCTCTTAATCCTTAAATATTATTAGACTTCGATGACAGGGCCGCACGCGCTGCCGCTGGCGATGATCAAGCGGATCATGAAGCGGAACATCACGGCGGCGGGGGAGGTGGCGCCGATGATGATCTCCGGTGAGGCGCCCGTGGTATTCTTCAAGGTCTGCGAGATGCTGATCCAGGAGTTCGTTCGATCGCCGCTCCTGGGAGGCGCCGGATGTTTGCATGCAGGCTGCACGGACGTGTTCGATTTCCTCTCCCGGTGGTGGAGCCGCCGAAAGATGCCTTTGCCCCCACCGCCGCATTTGGCTAATGTGTACATGTTCGATCGCCAATCGGACACCATCGATGACCTCTGATTGCCGTCCCGAATCAAACTATGTCTTGGGGGATGGTGAACCCGGCAGGGTCGTCGGTAATTGAGATCTTGCCGGACTGACAGTGAATGCGACGAGATCATAATTACGGCGATTCCCGATGAGTTCACCGATCTTCTTAGGACATATAGTTTGATTCGGGACGGTGATCAGAGGCCGCCGGTGGTGTCCGATCGGTGATCGGACGTATATACAATAACTGCCACGTCATTCACTCTCCCATTCACTCTCCCAAATTTACTCTCCCTATCATTACTCATATATATATATATATATTAAATCCTAAATGAGAGCGCATTGTAACTATACCCGACCTCGGGCCGGGTCCAGCCCGGACCCGGCCCGGAACCGACTCGGGTCAACGGGTCAAGGTGGCCCGTTGACCCGGTTCGCTGGGCTGAATTGGAACCGACCCGGCAGGATGTCGGGCCGGTTCTGGTTCGCACAGCCAAAACCTGCGAATCGACGGTTAACCGCCGGTTCCAAGGTTCAGTGCCGTTGGGAAGGTTTTGTATTTTTTTCGACGGTTGAGATCATTTGACCGTTTTTTGATCAATGACTATGATTTAGTGATCGTTATGATCCAAACTCTATAAATAGGGAGCTCATTTCATCATTTTCACACACAACACAACCTCTCTTCTCTTAATCTCTCATTCTCAAATCTCAAATCTTAACTTCTCTCTGCGTTCTTCATTTTTCGACGATAATGGAAGGAGGTCACGGAGCTTCATCATCTCGATCTCGGAGGGGAAAAGAAATAGCGTACGAGGATCCCAACCTTCAAATTCAATTCGCCGATGATGAGACCGAGGCTCAACCCCAACGCCCTTCGATCTCTGAAACGCAAGGAAGTACCGATGCGATTACTTCTAAGGCTCGGGAAAATTTTCCTTTAAAATCGTCTATTTTCACTAAATATTTTGAGAAGGACACACTTCCGTCGGGAGAATTGCGTGCAAAATGCAAGTATTGCAATGTTTCCTACAAATTCCAAGCCGGCGGCTGCTATGGGTCGTTGAAACGACATGTAGAAATGAAACACCCGACGGAATATGGGCTTGACCGCTCTCAAACATAATTATCTAGATTTTCTAGTGGTAGTGGTACTGATTTTGGTTTATTTTTATATTCGAATAATAAATTAAGAGAATCATTAGCTAAATTTGTTTCCGTAGAATATTTTTCTTTTAGTTTTGGATCTAAATGCACATTTGAAGATTTTTGTAAAGAATCTCTTAATCCCGCTACTAAACGTGTACCTATGACTACACTTACTCGTACAATTAAAAGATTAGTAAAACAAGAAAAAAAGAATTTAATTTATGAATTTAGTAAATTAAATAATAAAGTTTCTTTATGTTTCGATATTTGGAGTGATCGTTGGCAAACTCATTCTTATATGGGTGTAACATGCCATTGGATTGATAACTCTTGGATCCTCCAAAAAAGATTGTTAACTTATAGAGTTTTTGATAAATCACATACTGCTCATAACTTTGCACAATTATTACACTTAATTTTAGAAGAATATGGATTGACTCATCAAATATTTTCAATATCATTAGACAATGCTAGTTCTAATACCGCTTCTATAGATGAACTAAAGTTTATTTGTCAACCTGTTATTGGTAGTTTATTTTTTCATATTCGTTGTGTATGCCATGTTTTAAATTTATGTGTTCAAGATGGATTAAAACTTTTACAAAATTATATTCAACCAATTAGAACCGCAATTTCATACTTAAGGTCTCATCCATCTATGATGAAAAAATGAGGTAGATTTTGTAAAGCTAATGGAATGAGACTTAAAAAATTTCCACATGATGTTCCAACACGTTGGAATTCAATATATCAATTATTACAAGATTCTTTTCAATATAAAGATTTATTATGTTTATTTTTTGCACAAAATAGTAATACTAATATATATTTATTTTCACAACAATGGAATATTTGTAGTTATATTTGTGAAATTTTAAAAGTTTTTAATGATGCAATTGAACAACTTTCCGGTGTTTATTATCCCACTACTCATTTAATTTTAGTGGATTTTTGTAGTATAGTATTAATATTAAATGTACATGTAAATAATGAAGCTTTAACTTTATGTATATTAGCTACGAAAACTAAATGGGAAAAATATTTTTATTTTATTCCTGAAATTTATTTAATTGCATTTGCTTTAGATCCTAGATTTAAATTAGAAGTTTTACAAGAAATATTAACTTTATATTATGACGTTTTAATTCCTATTAAAGATTCTTCCTCTTCGGATCCAGCTAATATTATATATAATATTAGAAATTATTTATATATTCTTTATAATCAATATTATGTTAAATATGAAACACAAACTAATATTTCTGAAACACAACAACCTACTACTACTAATTTAAAACTTATAAAAGCACAACTTTTATTAAAAGAACGGACAAAACGTCCACGAGGATCCTCAAGTTCCACACAGGAACTTGAGAATTATTTTACAACTTCTTTTGATTTTAATGAAGCAGATAGTGAAGACTTCGATATCTTGAAGTGGTGGTCACAGAAGGCTCAAAGCT
The DNA here is from genome assembly GCA_024364735.1 of Boesenbergia rotunda. Taxonomy (NCBI): domain Eukaryota; kingdom Viridiplantae; phylum Streptophyta; class Magnoliopsida; order Zingiberales; family Zingiberaceae; genus Boesenbergia; species Boesenbergia rotunda. Next base: position 161,376 of record JAGFNQ010007464.1, read on the forward strand.
TTCCCGTTCTCCCCGTGATCGCAAAAGAAATTTTAGCTTTTCCAGTGTCAACTGTTGTTGTGGAGCAGACTTTCAGTGCCGGCGACAACATATTAGATGAACGACGATCAACTATGTCTCCCGACTCATTGGAAGCTCAAGCTTTACTAGATGATTGGACCAGAGCCGAGAAGCGAATTCAAGGAATGCAACTTTCAGAAGACGAAGTCGAAGAGTTTGATACCGAAGGAACAAATACAACGGGAACAGGAGGAAATGGAAGTGAGTGAGAAAGGAAAAAAATGTAAAGAATGTAAAAGGGTAAATGTAAAAGAACTACGTGGGCTTTGATTCCCCTACACCCTAAGGGGGTACGTAGACAACTTATATAAGTACAAGCTATTTTTTTAATAAAATTTATTTTTTTAAATTTAAATTTAAATTTTTAATTTTTTTAATATAATAATCTTGAACCGTGACGAACTGTGAACCAGCGGTTCCGAACCGTGAACTGTAATCGGCTTGGGCGGTTAAGGTTAAGGGTCGACCTCTCACGAACCGTTGAACCGTCGATTCTGAATCATGATCGTGTCTATTGTAACGAAGGGTGGAGTCACATTAAATCTTACTTGGGCTGTAGCCCGGGGCCCGATGATGTCCACGTTAGGATTTGTTGTGAGAGAAAAAAATAAGTGATAGAAAGAGGAGACAACCTGGGGTGATGGCGTCAGTGTCGACCATCATAACCCTTAGCTAGGATAGATTACTTGATAAGACGTCTGACCGTTTATTTTGAAGGTCTCAAGTTCGAAAGTCACCAGTCATATACGGGATAAAAATCTAGTCTGTTAGCTTAAATTCTCTCTGTCCCAGGCATCTTACTCGACCAGTAAAATCGTGATTTACCTCCCTCTGGATACCTATAGGGTAGAGACCAGGGGGCCACTAAGTTGACGGTTCCACCTTTTGTTCAGGATAGATTACCTGGGCTACTAGCTAGCTTTGCCATTGATTGTAGTAGTTACAATTTTGTAATCGCTATAACTGAAGTGTCACATAATTATAGCAATTATAGTTTCGTAATTGTTATGACATGAACATTATATACATTTTAAGATGTCATAATTTTTTATTCGAGTTGAATCACGAGATTAACAATATATCAAATTAAAATTCGTTTAAAGATCTATATTGGTTACCCAATATAACTCATATCGACTCAATCTCATGCCTAAAAATAATAATTTAAAGCATTTTAAAATATTTTGAAGAATTTTAATTTTCTTTAGTAAACTTATTTTTTATATTAGAGCAACTCATAACTGTTGTAACTATAAACTATAAATGTTGTTATTATAGCAATTTTAAAATCATAATTACTATAATGTATATAAAAATCATAGCTGCTATAATAAGTTTGATTAATTCAAGATTTAGATGAGAGCATAAAGAGGATAATAATAATAGAAGAATAATAATTTTATCATTTTATATGTGAGGGAGTGTCTTTTTAATAAAATATCATGATGAAATACTCTTTTAATGATTTGAATTTAACGATCTCAAAAAAGTGAAAAACAGACACGTTCTAACTTTATCTCAATAATAAAATTATAAAGTATATTCTATTTTATACTTTATAATTGTACTATATAATAATAATAATAATAATAATAATAATAATAATAATAATAATAATAAATAATTTGTTGAGATAAATGAAATTGCCATTTTTATTTGTATATGGATCTATTCAAAATTATAAATTATTGGGACACTTATTTGTAATTGGGGATGGCACTAGACCCTTCCCTTCTTCACCGTTTCCCCTTTCTCTCTGTCTTTCATAAACACGGGATTCTTGTTGCCGTGAGAATCCCCATGTTTTTCTCCGCTTGTTCATCGCGCAGAATTAATGAATCAACCAATTTTCATTTTGCTAACGCTTTGATTTGAAGCCCATCAGCTCCGGCGCGAACCTCATGAGCCTCCGCAGAGAACTGGGCGAGAATTTCCTGGCGAACAAGAAGCAAGTCCTGGTGTCCCCGCCGTTGCTGTCGCAGCTGCTCCCGTTCCTCATCGTCTCCAGCAACTTCGCCGTCACGTGCTCCCTCGAATACATCGCCGGATGCGGTCCGCCCCTCGACCAGTCCACCCACGTCACGCTCCGGTTGTGGGTCCGTTCCGGGAACCGCACGCCCACCAGCGTCGGCAAGTAGTGCTCGTCGGCGAAGCAGCGGCTGCAGTGCTTCTGGAAGAGCGGGAAGAAGTCCCTGTCGGCCACGACCGCGACCGCGACTTCGCGGTCGACCTCGAACCACTGCGAGCCCTTCCGCCATTGCCGGGGCTGCAGCAGGGGGCGGAACCGCGCCGGGAAGCGGCCGCGGCCCGCGCGGCCGGGGACGTCTTTGGACTCGACGTGGACGCGGGAGGAGTTGATGAGGTAGGAGTAGACGGTGGGGAAGTCGAAGAGCGGGATGCAGGACTCGGAGAGGAGGACGAACCTCTGGTTGGAGAAGTCGAGGAGGGCGTTGGCCAGGAGCCGGCGTTCGGCCTCCATCATGTTCATCCCACCCCAACTCACCGTCTGAAATAAACAACAACAATAAAAATATGAACTAAACCGATCAATTTCTGATGATGAAGAAGAAGAAGAAGAAGAGACTTTGCTGGGAATTCGTCGGCACTGGAAAACGGATCCATGTGGTTCCGGTTCTGACCCATTGAAGTCGGGGTCGCCATGCACGTAGATGGAGTAGGACCCCTCATTCCCCTCGAAGAACCTCTCCCACAGAGGAGCCAGAGGCAGCTCCCCTCGGGTGAGAAACAGGAACGCCACCTTGGGCCTCTGCTCGAACGGCGGCTTCTTGACCCTCGGCACCATGGATGCCCTCCACAGCAGCTCCTCCTCCGTCATGTCGTGCATCAACTCCCTAAGCTCGTGGGATTCACCTAAGCCGCCGCCAGGCTGCTTCTTCGCCGCCGGAGTGTGTTGGAGGAAGAATCGCAGGGTAGGAGGGGTGAGGTAGAAACTAGAGATGGTACCGAGGGCAAAGCCGAGGCCACAGAGGAGAAGAGATCGGAGGAACAGGGAAACGGTGAGCTTCATTTTCAGCTTCGGTCATTGATCCAGTGCAATTTCATCTCTGAGAATGATAATATTTATTTATAGTGGGGAATTCAAAGAGGCAAAGTCTGGGGTTTGACCACTGAATTAAATCTTTCAATGAATTAGAGAAGAGGGAGAAAATACGAGAAATCGTGTTTCAAGCACTAGGGCTCTCTCTCTTCCCGTCCGCCGTGCTCTAGAAGATTAGCAAAACAAAAATTCCGTCGTTGGAGGAGTGAATAAAAAATAAATTAAAATGGAATTCAATATAATTAAAAAATTAGTCCCACTTTAAAAGAAATGTTCATTTCAACATTTCCGTTTCAGTATCAACATAGAAAAGATAAATCAAAATAATTAAGAAAGTAAGAGATTAAGGAGAAAACTTATTTACAAAAGGTGACTTCGTAGTTTGAATCTAAGATTTTTAGTGGTAATTTATTAATTTTTTATCATCTCAGTTATGTCCGTGGAAGCACTTTAAAAAAAAAATTAAGGATAATATAAATGGTTGTTTAATTCTGAGTTGGGAGTTTTTGGACGCTGATTTATATTGAATCGTACTTATAAATATTATAAATATATATGGATGAGAGATTCCAACTAGAAATAAGAAAATAGTTTAAAATGATTTTAGAGAGGAGGGAGAGATCGAGCACAAGCTAGGTCAAATATAGCACAACCATGTTAGGCCATTGCATGCCGAACCACGTTCCAAGCCCAAGTCTAAATTCAAACCCGGCCTATTTGAAATAAGAATATAGACTAAATTATATTATATCCTCGTATGCCTCAAAAAATAAAAAACATGTTTTAAATCATAAAGACTAAATTTGTTTGAAACACAAATGATTTTAGCGATCGAATATAATTTTGATCGTTAATTGACAATGAAATGAGATTTTGATTATTAATTAATGATAAAATAATTTTTTTCCGTTAAATATTAATTATTAGGGATAGGAAGGACTTTTTCCTAAGAGATGGATCACATAAAACAACTACTATACAAGAAGATAGTTTTAAATGAAAGATAGTTGTGTATCACCGGACCATAACACTAAGCATACTACCGGAATTTGGAAATTCAGGAATTCAGTATCTAGTTAATTATTCTGAATTTTTTTTGATGAATCAAATAATGTTTGAATTTGAGATGATGGATCTTATTTTATGAAAGTTTTCTATTGACTATAAGATAAATTAGGAAGCATTCGTAATGGATAGTCTAGAAACCTAGCATATTAGTGTCGAAAATACTAACTAATTAAATATGTGTTTTGATATTGGTTTAGATTCGAAATTGTGATTTATTATGATCTAACAATCTTATTTAAGTATGCAGGTAAGTCCTACTTGATGCTAGGTAAAGAATTCTAGTTAAGTGGATTGAGCGAGAAGGCATAATTGAATGGATTGAGTAAAGAAGTCTTGGTCAGGTGGACTAGGCAAAAATCTTGACAGATTAAGGATGTTGGACAGAAGCCCTAGGAGTTGAGGACATTAGGCAGGAAGTCTTGGGATCTAGGATACCAGACAGAAGTCTAGGTAGGTCGAGGATCGAACATCTAGTAGTAAGTCTTGAAGATTAAGATTGTATGTTGAGCAAAAGTATAAATAGATATGCAAGATCAGATATTTGATAACAGATAAATCCTTCTGAGAGGAGTAGGTGAGAACACGTTCCCTATTGAAGGAATAGTAGATATCGATTCTACCTAAGATTTCATTTAAAATCTGAAACTTAGAACCAGACAGTCCAAAGAATGTTAAATCAATCTATTTTATATTATAGTGCTTTCTATGCCAACTTTATAATGCAAAAGTCTGGAAGAGCTGATCCAGGCGTCTGGAATGGAACCAAGTGTCTCAAGTTGATATAGATGCTTGGAAGGGACATAGGCGCCTTGATCACCTCGACTCACGGTAGGATAACATGACAACTTCTGATTGGTTGGTGCATGTCAGCATCCAAGCGCATGGATTCATGGAAGGGATCCAAGCGCCTGGGACATGGTAGACTCAACTAGGATATAATTTCGCTCAAAAGCCATCACGTTAGTGATCAAACCGCCCAGATGAGGATAAGGTGCAACGAGATTGAATCAGATCAGGTTAGGCTTCGGTTGAGGCAACTCAAAAGGGTTAGAAGCATCTGGATCAGTCTATATAAACAGCATTAACCAACAACCTTGAAACGTCACTTTCTACGCTCAAACAACTACCGTGTAGCTCCGAAATTCTCGACCCACGAATTGATTGAGTTTTTATTTTTCATTTATAATTTTAATTTAAAAAAATTTTCAAACCCACGAACTAAGTAAGCCCGTAACGGACCGACTCATGGAGATCACAAAGCCAGACGAAAGAAACCGTTCACCCGGACCGTCTTAAAATGAGTTTATAATTTTCAACTCAATTTGTTTAAATTATTTAATTGAATGAGATAATCCGTCGAACCAACTTGATCCGACGAGAAAATTCAACAAACCCAACTCAAATTGAAGACTCAAAACTAAAAGTTTTTTTCTCGTCTCCCGAAATAAACTAGTTACGCTACCGAATGCATCAGAAAATACAAATAACTAAATATTAATCAAACTAATATTTGCAGGAATAGAAATTCATCACTCACATCACATGCATAGGGGAAACTCAAATCCCAAATGATGTGAAGAGAGAAGTACCTACCTGTAAGTTATTCAGAATCAAGGATGGTTTGCAATACATTTTGAGTTAAACCAAGTATTCCAAATTATTACACTAAGTAAAACCGTCAGAGTTTCTACATTAACGAGCTCGTTTCCGGCCACCTCGATTGAAGTCAGAAAGAGTAATCTTTGCTGATAAAGATGCCACGAAATCAGCGGTTTCAGATAGATCCGTCTTTATTTCTGAGATGATAGACTCCATGAATTCTTTGTATTCCGATACATCATCAATCAGCGTCAACAGTTCACTTGCGGACATCTGAGTTTCTTCATCGGCCTCTTTAGTTGCAACCTGTAGTTCCTTCTCAGACTTCTACAAAATCGGCAGCCATTAATTGCTAAAGGAATGCAATGTGCAATGGATGACATTATCTAGAAATAAGTATATTTATTATGTTGTGTTAATAAAAGAACAAGGGCATTAATAAAGCTACCTGTAAAAGCTCTTCTGCTTCTTTTTTAACCATAATCAACTGATGTTCTTTTTTTGTAAACTCCTCGCTCATTTTCTCAGCTTCTGCAGAGCATTTTGCTGCATGTTCTTCAGCTTCATTCTTTAGCAACATCATCGGAGCATCAGCCTAGAAAACAAGACAACTTTAATACATTTGGTCTGATTTGCATACCATATGCACGCAAGATCATTTTTCATCATTGCAACCCTTCATTCTTTCAGTCAGTGGAGGTTCAAAGAAATTGTGCTATGAAAGAAATGAGTTTGTGTTAGTCCAAAGCAACTAGCGCTAAATGACCTAAACCTATACACATGATTCTGGAAACTATTTGTTTCAACGGGAGTATAACTGACCTGTCATCATCAAAATCAAGTTATTGGTTACCAAAAAAAAATCTTTTTCTAAAGTGAGAATGACCACTTCGACATAAAATCTCCCTTAAAATATCCATCATTTAGTAAGACAAACAATAATTTTAAACTATTGCATGCTAGATGCAGAAATCAGCTAACTGAGATATCCCCTATTCTTTTTTTTTAAAACCATTTAAGCAAAATTCAGATGTCTTGATATCAAGAGTGGAGAAGCACAATCGCTGAGTCTTTCTAGGATAAAGGGGGCAATATTGACAAAACCTGATCAACCCAGAAATATTTTGATTGAGATTAATACTGCAACACATTTTTCAATTAAAGCAGTAGTCGCCAAGGTATTTTTATTATTTTTTTTTTGGCACAAAGCAAGTGAGGTTACTAGAAGAGATGCATCAATGAAAAGTCAAAATTGTCAAGAGAAAGAACCTCAACAATTTTGGAGTGCAAAGAAGCAAGAATGCTCCTTTTATCTGCTAGCATTTTAGCATCTTTTCTTGATTGTTCTTGTAAAGTAGTTGACTCCTCCAACTTTGAGACAGATATTTTCTTCATCTCTTCAGCAAGAGCATTAAGTGCAGGTTTTAGAGTAGCCTTGTAGTCAACTCCAATTACCTCAGCTGGTGAAGATCCTTCAACATTAAGCACATACTGAAAATCAGTCCCTAGCTTTAGCCTGAAATCAGCAACAACAAAGAAAACCAGTCATGAGTCTAGAAGAAGGAAGGACCAAAATTATTGTTAATGGGGAGTATTACAACAGATATTCAATAAGTTAGAAATCTTGGAAGGTTACTTTCACTCATCTCTCGCATCTAAAAAATAAATGACAGCCATTCAACCTCCAAGGATCAAAGAAGTAGAAAAGAAAATGTAACTGTACAAAAACCAAACTTCAGTTCAACAAGCTAGATATTTCAAGATGTAAACTCCCAGATGGCCTGGTAGCATCTAGATTCGATATTTTAGCAACAGCAAAAACTCTGTGTAGCATATAATTCAGCATATTTTGCAAGCATAATACCAAAACTAAAACATAAAGTAACAAGCATTATCAATCAAAAAATGCAACTAACTTAATTGAAATTGAGAAGATCTGAAACTATAATATAGCCTGGAAGTTCAATCAGCAGTGATCAGCGTTGCCAGACATTATCACCCGAACAGTATCATTTAAACAGAAACAGAAGAACCTACATCACATTTATAGACTGGATCTGAATTCTTCTGCATTTCTGAAAAGCTTTAGTCCAGAAACATTAGTGAAAAACCTGATCACAACGTAAGCCAATCTGAATACTAGAGTAACTCAAAACTCCCTCTTTATCCACAAATTTGGCCAACAAATAAAAAAAAAAGATCTAGAACACTGCAGGTTAGTATCATCTGAAAAACTGTAGTGCAGAAACATTAGTACTCAATTGAAAAGATTTGAACAGAAACCCATTAGGAATCAATTTCTTGCTCTAGTACATAGATAATCCTAAGATTGCAGCAGTAATCACAGTATACCGTACTCTGATTTGAGTGGAAGATGATTAAATATTGCACAATTTCTCTCCTTCCAAATATTGTATAAGATAGTCAGCAACAGGATCTCATATGCATTTGCCTTTACACTTGTACCTATTGTATAAAATTTTATCTCGAGTCAAGTGAATTTTTTTGTTCCACTTGAAACACGAGAAGGTTTAAAACCTCAGGTACAAACAAGAAAGCTACATATTTTGTCCACAAATTGTCTACAGGCTCAATCTTCTTCCTTTCGTTGCTAGCTCATCTTCATTAGAACTTGTGAGATCAACCTTTGTTTGTGGGTTTGTTCGCCCTTATTCTTCTGACACAGGCTGATCCTTCACCATGGGGACCAAGTTTTCATGTTGAAACCCTAATTCCATATTATGTTGATGTCAGGTATAACAATCGAAGGCTTCTTCATAACAATAACCAATGTCAAGCCTTCTCCAATGCCAACGACACCTCTAAGTAAGTTGCTTCTCTTCCTCTTCTTCTTTCTTCCCCTCATTGGAACCACTGATTCCATATTGTCAGCACATTTAAAATAACACTGAAATGTGTCATTTTCAACCTGGAACTGAAACCCCAACTTAGAATGAGATTTTAAATATTGCTTCTACCCTCAAACAAATTTGTAAACGATCTCCTCAAAAGATAAGTAGTCGACTTGCTAATTATTCAATAGTTAGAATTTCTTTTTATAGTTTGAACTAAAAACCACTTGAGAACTCACATCCAAAAATAATTGTTCATTACATTCAGCTTGAGTTACATAAGTGCATATATTAGATTCAAGAATCCCTATTTCAATAGCCTATCTAACATTTGATGCTTGTTTCAAACATTGTCAAAAAATGAAAGCATATCTTGGTATGTACCCTTTACACCATACACTATGACTCCACTCAGCTTAAGGTTAATCAATCTCCATTCTTGATAAGCACATTTCAAGGTGAAGGCATCTCAATTAGAGGCAATCTAGATTATATTGATATCTCTGTTCCAAGATCTAAACCAATTACTGAAATATGGGTTTTCCATGTTTACCTAAACTCCAATATAAAATCTAAAAGAATCAAGAGGTAAATATTAAGGTTGTAATGAACAAGATAAGTAGTAGAGACGTACTCTCTAACAGCCTGATTACTCTGTTCCAAGATCAACTCAATTTCATTGAGTTTCCTGCCGATGGTTGCCTCAAGTTCCCAAGCTTTTTCCTCCAATGCATTCCCCCCACTCTCAACATCTGCAATGTCCCTCTCTACCCTCTGCATCTCCCTTTTCATTCTATCCATATCACGCACGTTGACAGCCTGGGTATCAATCCGCCTTTGCAATTCTTCATTTTCCTTGCATAACCTATTGCTCTCCTTGTCCTTGGCCTCATGCTCCTTCTCCCACTCCTGCAGTGAAGCTTCCATTGCAGCCACCTTCCCACTCCACGTGTCCACCACCGCCTGGAACTTCTTGACGTCCTCGACCAACATCCCCTTCTCGCTTTCCAGGGCCACCTTCTTTGATGGCTCCGCTCCATAAGTTTGAAGTTTTGCCTCCAGATCCTCGGCCTCTCTCTCGCGGGCCTCCATGGCTGCAGCCATGGCTGCAGCAGTATTGGCAGCCTGGTGTTGAGCCTTGCCGAGGTACTCCTCATCGAGATCCTCAACAGCGTCATCTTCACCGGTGATGAAGTGGGAGTAGCTGCGAGTTACAAAGTGGTGAAGGTCGTTGGGCTGATCTGTCTGCAGGGAGGCAGAGGCGGTGGGGAGCTCAGTTACGAGGACGAATTGAACGAGCCAGTGGAGGACGGAAAGACTATGCGGCCACGCATGGGGGGTGCCGGGCGCCTTGAGGGCTGAGCGATTGAGCTTGAGAGGGCAGTGGAGATAATGGAGGAGTGAGAGAAGGTCCTCACCGAGGTCGTGTAAGGGCCAATCGAGGCAACCGAGGATGAAGCGGAGCGCGTCGGTAATATCTCGTGCGGCGGGGAGAGGGGGCTTAAGGGTGACAGGAGCGGAGTGGGAGGCAAGGAAAGCGTTGACGGATCGGAGTGCGGCGGCCTGGGCGGGCCGATCCGTCAGTAGGGCGGAAGGAGCGGCAGAGGCAGGGCGACCGCCCACGGAGGAGGGCCGACTGCCAAGGCTGGCGTCGGAATCCCGAGCTACGGCAACTCCGCGGCCGAGGCGGCGGCCGCCCCCTCGTTCTGCTCCTCTTCGCATCCGGCTGGCGCTCGCTAGGTCAAAGTGGTGGCAAAGTCGATTTTTAAAATAGAGACGTCTCTGTTTGGATTTGAATTATCATCTTTTTATTTGTTCCCGAAGTGTATTGTCATGGCGTCCCACCGATAGACGACGGATGATTAAGGGAGTCTTTGGAAGAGTTTTTACTTTTTAAAAAGTGATTTTTGTAGTGATTATCTTGAAGTTAGTAAGAAACTAAAATAAGCAGTGTTATGGGTTCATACTCATCCGCATGAAAATATGTTTGTGTAGAACTATAACAAAAACTTAATTAAAATATTTGTCACACTAAAAAACAAACTTGGGCATCAATGATATGATTAATCATTGTGGTATTCCATACTTCTGTTAATTGGGTTGTAGAATAATAAAGTTGTTTTCAATCATCTTGAACAAAATGATGAAAGAATCTCAATATTTTGTATTTCTATTATTTTCTTGTACATCAAATTTGGCTAACCCATTGATTATGCACTAGTTTTCCATGTCCCTTTGCTTTGTGCTTCCTAATCCATTTTAATTAGGGGCATCCAAAGGTAAAAACTACAGGACCAACACTACAGGATTGAAGGTGCTGTTGCATATGATGTGCTGGAAAATTTTGAACAACACTGGCGTAAGACTACTAAACGGGAATTCCGCCTCAGTATTAAAGGAAATGTGACACGTTGGCATGATGATTCTCTAATAAAGCTTGAAAGGGTATCATGGATAGTTAGTCCTTCGGCTATGGTTTCAAATGATGATCCAAGTTTATGGGTTTCTAGTGAAGAGGATTCTAATCACTCATATATTCAGGTTGTTCAAATTCAATTATTTAAGAGTTTTCCATATGTTGTTAATTGCTAAATTTTAAGTTTTCAGATTCTTTGTTCTATAGACTCAGGATTAGTAAAAGGATTTCCAAAGAATCTCCAAAAAGCTCAAGAAGAGGTTAGTTTTTTGTCATAGTATATTATTCATTATATTGACACAATTTATATGTTGGACTCGTATCAATTGTTCTAAATTTCTTAGATAAATATTTTATTTCTAAATATGGTAGCATCATCTCATTTCTTTTTCTTACAGTAATAGTTCCAACAAATTAAATCTTTCACCTATTTTTTACTATTATTATTTTTTTAGAACTTAGTTTGTCAAAAGAATTCGATCATTGATAACAATCATCCACACAGCATATGTGCCACATAGCATATGTATTAAACCTTATCTCACATATGCTGTGTGGATGCTTGTATCAATCATCAAATTCTTTTGACAAACTAAGTTATGAAAAAAATAATAATAGTAAAAAATAGGTGAGATAAGGTTTAACTTGTTAGAACTACTACTATAAGAAAAAGAAAGATGATTCTACTATACTTAGAAAATATTCATCCAAGAAATTTAGAATAATTGATACGAGTCCAACATTTAAAAATTATGCCAATATAATGAATAATATGCTATAACAAAAAACTAACCTCTTCTTGAACTTTTTGGGGATTCTTTGGAAATCCTTTTACTGATCCAAAGTCTATAGAGCGAAAAATATGGAAACTTAAAATTTAGCAATTAACAAATTTTGAAAAACTCTTAAATAACTGAATTTGTACAACCTGAACATGCCAGTGATTAAATCCTCTTCACTGAAAATCCATAAACTTGGATCATCATTTGAAACCATAGCCGAATGACTAACTATCCATGATACCCTTTCAAGCTTTATGAGAGAATCATCATGCCAATGTCCGACGTTTCCTTTAATACTGAGGCAAAATTCTTACGTTGTTCAAAATTGTCCAGCACATCGTATGCAGCAGCACCTTCAGTCTTGCAGTATACTTGAGAATGTGGCCCGTCAACAATGTAACTTCATCGGCGGTGTATCGCAACTAGTTCTCCTCGACAATTTGGTTTACGATTTTTACACACTCCATGCTCTCGGGCTCCTTGAAGGGACCATCTATGGATCCTTGATGCTCTGGCCATAAAGACATCCTATATCCATATACTTACAAGATGATTGAAATACTTGAAAAGTGGAAACATTTGTATTTAATATATGCGATTTATAGTGCCAAGCCTACATATGCATTTGTAAGTTTATTTTGAATTAAAGATTCAAAATGTCTCACCCAAATTATAGGAAAGGGCAAGCAATTTCTACAATTTGGATGTATTATATAATGGGAAAATCAATAGATCAACAAAATGAAGATAATTTTGATGGTAATTTTATGGGGTAAAGAAAAGGAGAAAGAAAGGTAAGTGGTATGTGATCATCACCAACCAGGCCATTTGGATGCCTTATCTTCTCAGCCCATGTATAAAGAGGTTGGTATGCACCCATTGCTATTTCGGTGTCTCTGGAACAGCCATAGATCTTTGATTGATATTAGCTGAGCCAATTATCGCATATTCATCATCTACAATCATCCCTTTTGCATGAACGTATATTATGAATCGACAAAATTTTTGTGCTAATGCCTGGGCACATTCAAGATGGCATATGTCAGTAACAATCTTAGAGAATGAATAGAATAACAATCATCTTTGCAAAGTAGAGTACATTGGATATTAAACATGTTAATAATGGTTGACAATTGAAATGGTTCAAAGATATCGACAAAAAAACATGTTTAACATCATTATTCTTTTCTGCGTGATTAATTTTAAGAATGTCATTGTTTCGGCGTGATTAATTTTTAGAAAGTCATTAGTTCGGCGTGATCAATTTTTAGAAAGTTCGGTTGTCTATTTGAAAATGTTGGATCAGGTAGCAAATGAATTTGGAGTGACCGATTCGGCCTCACGGAAATTTTCTACTACTCACTATAATAAATGATCGATTCGACCTCAAGGAAATTTTCTACTAGTCACTAGAATAAATCTGGCCCTTTGTATGCCTTCTCTTCTCATCCCATGTATAAAGAGGTTGGTATGCACCGATTGCTATTTCGGTGTCTCTAGAACAACCATAGATCTCTGATTGATATTAGCAGAGTCAATTATCACATATTCATCATCTACAATCATCCCTTTTGCATGAACGTATAATATGAATCGACAAAATTTTTGTGCTAATGCCAAGGCACATTCAAGATGGCATATTTCAGTAACAATCTTAGAGAATGAATAGAATAACAATCATCTTTGCAAAGTAGAGTACAATGGAGATTAAAAATGCTAATAATGGTTGACAATTGAAATGGTTCAAAGATATCGACAAAAAACATGTTTAACATCATTTTTCTTTTCGGCGTGATTAATTTTTAGATAGTCATTAGTTCGGCGTGATTAATTTTTAGAAAGTCATTAGTTCGGCGTGATCAATTTTAAGAAAGTTCGGTTGTCTATTTGAAAATGTTGGATCAGGTAGCAGATGAATTTGAGGTGACCGAGTCGGCCTCACGGAAATTTTCTACTACTCACTATAATAAATGACAGATTCGACCTCACAGAAATTTTCTACTGGTCACTAGAATAAATCTGGCCCTTTGGATGCCTTCTCTTCTCTTCTCATGTATAAAAAGGTTGGTATGCACCCATTGCTATTTCGGTGTCTCTAGAACATCCATAGATCTCTGATTGATATTAGTTGAGCCAATTATCACATATTCCTCATCTACAAACATCCCTTTTGCATTAACGTATATTATGAATCGACAAAATTTTTGTGCTAATGCCTGGCCACATTCAAGATGTCATATGTCAGTAACAATCATAGAGAATGAATAGAATAATAATCATCTTTGCAAAGTAGAGTACAATTGAGATTAAACATGCTAATAATGGTTGACAATTGAAATGGTTCAAAGATATCGACAAAAAACATGTTTAACATCATTTTTCTTTTCCGCGTAATTAATTTTTAGAAAGTCAGTAGTTCGACGTGATTTATTTTTAGAAAGTCATTAGTTCGGCGTGATTAATTTTTAGAAAGTTTGGTTGTCTATTTGAAAAAGTTTGATCAGGTAGTAGATGAATTTGGGGTAACCGATTCGGCCTCACTGAAATTTTCTACTACTCACTATAATAAATGACCCATTCAATCTCACGGAAATTTTCTACTAGTCACTAGAATAAATCTGACCCTTTGGATGCCTTCTCTTCTCAGCCCATGAATAAAGAGGTCGGTATGCACCCATTGCTATTTCAGTGTCTCTAGAACAACAATAGATCTCTGATTTATATTAGCTGAGCCGATTATCACATATTCATCATCTACAATTTTCCCTTTTGTGTGAACGTATATTATGAATCGACAAAATTTTTGTGCTAATGCCTGAGCACATTCAAGATGGCGTATGTTAGCAACAATCTTAGAGAATGAATAGAATAACAATCATCTTTGCAAAGTAGAGTACATTAATGGAGAATAAACATGCTAATAATGGTTGACAATTAAAATAGTTCAAAGATATCGACAAAAAACATGTTTAACATCATTTTTCTTTTTGGCGTGATTAATTTTAGAAATTCATTAGTTCGGCGTGATCAATTTTTAGAAAGTTCGGTTGTCTATTTGAAAATGTTGGATTAGGTAGTAGATGAGGTTGGGGTGAATGATTCGGCCTCACGGAAATTTTTTACTACTCACTATAATAAATGACCGATTCGGCCTCACGGAAATTTTTTACTAGTCACTAAAATAAATCTGGCTCTTTGGATGCCTTATCTTTTCATCCCATGTATAAAGTGGTTGGAATGCACCCATTGCTATTTCGGTGTCTCTGGAATAGATATAGATCTCTGATTGATATTCGTTGAGCCAATTGTCACATATTCATCATCTACAATAATCCCTTTTGCATGAACGTATATTATAAATCGACAATATTTTTGTGCTAATGCATGGGCACATTCAAGATGGCATATGTCAGTAACAATCTTACAGAATGAATAAAATAACAATCATCTTTGCAAAGTAGAGTACAATGGAGAATAAACATGCTAATAATGGTTGACAATTGAAATGGTTCAAAGATATCGACAAAAAACATGTTTAACATCATTTTTCTTTTCGGTGTGATTAATTTTTTGAAAGTCATTAGTTCAGCGTGATCAATTTTTAGAAAGTTCGGCTGTCTATTTGAAAATGTTGGATTAGGTAGTAGATGAATTTGGGGTGACCGATTCGGCCTCACGAAAATTTTCTACTACTCACTATAATAAATGATCGATTCAACCTCACGGAAATTTTCTACTAATCACTAGAATGAATCTAACTCTTTGGATGCCTTCTCTTCTCAGCCCATGTATAAGAGGTTGGTATGCACCTATTGCTATTTCGGTGTCTCTAGAACAGTCATAGATCTATGATTGATATTAGCTTTGCCAATTATCACATTTTCATCATCTACAATCTTCCCTTTTGCATGAACGTATATGATGAATTGTCAAAATTTATGTGCTAATGCCTGGGCACATTCAAGATGACATATGTCAGTAACAATCTTAGAATCTTAGAGAATGAAGAGAATAACAATCATCTTTGCAAAGTAGAGTACACTGGAGATTAAACATGCTAATAATGGTTGACAATTGAAATAGTTCAAAGATATCGACAAAAAACATGTTTAACATCATTTTTCTTTTCGGCGTGATTAATTTTTAGATAGTCATTAGTTCGACATGATTAGTTTTAGAAAGTTCTGTTGTCTATTTGAAATTGTTGGATCAGCTAGCAGATGAATTTGGGGTGACCGATTTAGCCTCACGGAAATTTTCTTACTACTCACTATAATAATTGACCGATTCGACCTCACCAAAATTTTTTATTAGTCACTAGAATAAATCGGTTGTCTATTTGAGTCAATTTTCTGTATGGTTATTTACTCAACGATGTGATTAAATAAATAAAATTTATTTGGATGATTGGTGAAAATTGGTATGTGGATGCATTATTAGTCAATTTTTACGGTTAATAGGCTGAAGAGTTAATCCATTATAAAAAAATATTTAAAAAATCAAGAGGGGTAAGTATTATAATTTTTGTTTGTTTTAAGTTGAATACATTCTATATTTTTAGGAATTGAAAAAAAAAATATAAAAATAGTTCGTAATTATTAGAACATTCTGGTGATAGAAATTTGTACTTAGCTTGAAAAAATATATATTATTCATTGTTAATTTATTACATTAGAATTGATGAAAAAGCGAAAATGATTAAAATACATTTCTATATCATTTCATCTTCGTCTTGTTTATGCTTGGTGGGTTAGTAGAAGAAAAAGTTAAATTGAAAGGAGAGGATGGTAGGGTTGTGGACGATTGATAGACTCCTTGAGAGGAGAAACAAATGAGGATAAGAAGAAAAGACAAGTTAAATTGAAGAAATATTTACACATTATATTCGTCTCTTTGGAAAAAATTTATGATAAAATTAAAAAATATATATATCATGAATTGTAAAAAAGGGGTTAATATAATTAATATTCAATTAATTAAGAATACAAATGAAAATATAATGATAAGAATGAAACATTTAAACATATTAACCGAAACATTTTTATAAAAATAGGGTTACATCAACAATAAATTTCAAGTAGAACTGTCAAACAGATTGGTCTATAGTGAGTAAGATTGTAAGCAAACAAAGTTGAGCTAAATTTTGAGACGTTCAAGCTTATTTGATAGGATAAGCAATCTAATCCTTACCGAGCCTAAAATAAACTAAACTTTTGAAATGATTGTTCAAGCTTAACTTGATTCGTTTAGATGTTATTGAGCTTTTAATTCAAGTTTGGCTTGAGCTTTATTCATTTAGATGTTATTGAGTTCTCAATTCAAATTTGTTTGATTGTTTGAAATGCTTATTTATTTGATTGGTTATTGAATTTGATAATTCAAATTTATTTTTAATTATCTATTTATTTATTTAGCATGTTAAAAAGAGTTTTATTAGTGAATATAGTTTATGAACATTGTTCACGAATATTATTCATGAACTTTCACAAGCTGAACACATATGTATTTAAGCTCCAGCTTGTTTATTTAATTGATCTTATATGTATTGAATGAACATAAACAAGCTCTTATCAAGTCAAACATCAAATTTATTCATGAACGTTTGATTCATTTACAACCCTAGAGGGGTGAGTTGGCCATTTAGCAGGGCGGGGCTGGTTGACGTGTCATCTTGAAGGATTGGTAAATCCTAAACTTAACCAAACTCAAGGCGGGTTGCGGATTAGGTGGGCTAACTTACGACAACCTGTGAGCTCATAGAAAAATTAAAAATATATATTAAAAAATTAAAATTTTAAGTTTGATTATGGATTACTATATCACCAAAGCAAAGTTAGGCGGATCGATATACAACAAAATGCTTCATTAATGCAAACACACATTTCCATTAGCACTATCATTGACGATATTAGAATTGAATGATAACATAATGTGAATTATGAACCCTCGTATACTATAGCAATACAAATCTAAAGTTAGTTGAGTAATGAATGAGGAAGAACATGGAAGGAAGTCTTCATACTTAAGTTGCAATAAGTTTTGATTGAATATCCTCTTCTTTCCCCAATCATCAATCACTAATAAATTGAGAGATCCATCGCTCGTAGGGGCTAAACTTTAAGAGTTGTTTTCTTCAACCTACAGTCCAACCCAATTCTACTGCGGATCGACTCGAGTTGGCCGGCCTACCTATACCTGCATTTAAATGGGTTGTTAAAAATTCAATCCTATAGGACCCGGTAGGCTGGCTAGAGAGAGAGAGAGAGAGAGAGAGAGGGGATGTGAATAGCCCTGCAAAACAAGACTTGATCTTTTGCAATATCTTAGCAAAGATAATAGATTAGTCAAGTAGTTAAATATATCAACATCAACAACTAAAAGAAAAGACGCTCAAATTTTTTATTTGATTGTAACCAGGGTGGTTGCTAATCCAAGACAATGAAAGCACACTAAAAAAGTCTCCTTCGTTGAAGGCCGAGAAACCTCTTACAATCTTTAAAAAGCTTAGAAAGTCTAGGAAGAATGATTACAAGTTATTGTCTTTGAATCTTAGCTCTAGGGGTTATTTATAGCCCAATGGTCAACGTGATTGTTTGCTGACGTGGTAAGTAGGGCATCTCAGATGTGATCTAGGACACCTCTAGTGGATAGGTTTTATCCACACAACCAATGGTAGCCTTAAAGGTCGCTGTTCAATTTAAGACACTCTGGTTCAGACCAAGGGCGTCTTAGTTCCAACCTAGGGCACTCTCAGTCTGAACTGAGACACCCTCATGCCTTTCCATGGCAACTCCACTTTCTGCAAGGTCCGTGGCACCCTCAATCACAAGTAGGGCGTCTCAGGTCTTCAAGGTCAGTCTCCGAGTTGACCTTCTTTGATTTTGCTTGCTTGGGTGATTCTCCGATAGTCCAGAGTTGAGTTCCAGTGAACTCAACTCTGACTTTCTCTTTGAATGGGCATGCTCGACTTCTCATTCCTTGGATGCCGTGCAAGCCCTTCTCGTCCACCAGTGTACTCTTCCATACTCTAACCTTCTCCTTTCCCAGTGTCTTCAAGATCCACCGTTGCCGGCCACCTCCGACAGAGATCTGGACAGATCCAGCCATATCCAACCCAGATCTGCCACTGCTGGCCACCTCAGACAGATATTCGGATAGATCTGGCCACATTCGGCCCAGATTTGTTGCTGTCGGCCGCCTCCGACAGAGATCCAGATAGATCTGGCCACATCCGGTCCAGATCTGCCATTGCTGGCCACTTTCGACAGAGATCCGGATAGATCCGGCTAGAGTCGACCCCAATCTGCCGTTGCCACCCGCCTCCGACAGAGATCTAGACAGATCCGACCACATCCGACCTAGATCCGCCGCTACCGGCCACCTTTGACAGAGATCCGGCCACATTCGCCCCAGATCTGCCACTGCCAGCCACCTCCGACAGAGATTCAGACAGATTTGACCACATCCGGCCCAGACCCGCCACTGCTAACCACCTCCGACATAGATCCAGCCAGATCCGACCACATCCAGACCGATCCAGCACATATCTGATGCAGATCAGCCACATCTGGCACCAATCCGACCTAGATTAGTTTTTTCCGACACAGATCTGTTGGGTTCTCCCGGCGACATAAACACAAAACGCAGCGGAAATAAGAACCCACGAGCCATCCATGCGAAAGAAAACTCGTACAATGTTCATCTATCTAACAGATCTATCTAATGTGTATACCTTTGGAGCGTGCCCTTTACTTATACCGCTCGTCCAAGATGCGCCGGATTTCTTGCATGTTCAAGTGTCTGTGCCTCTATTCGTATCTACACGGACACAATCTCTCAACTTCGGGAAGAACTATCTTAGTTATGCTAGCAACTTGAGGTAGTTCACAAGACCACCAAGAACCCCAAAGGGGTTTCGTCCAAGAGGGAGAAAGGGAAGAAGAGAGGAAGGGAAGAAGGAAAAGCACACTTACTTCATTCAAAATGACTAGACCCTCTTTTATATTCATCCCATGAATATGAAGAGTCTTTTGTCTCTTTGACTTCCCTTCATTAAAGCCAATAAAGAGCACATCTTTTCATGTGACTCTTCACTTTCTCTTCATTCAATGAAGAGAGACTTTTCTCTTTCCTTCATTAAACACTTTAATGAATTTCCCATGCAATTCTGACCGGGTCTCTCGGGCTTCCGACCAGGTCTCCCGAGCAAGTCCCCGAGCTCCCGACCAAGTCTGCCGAGCAAGTCGCCGAGCTCCCGACCCAGTCTGCCGAGCTCCCGACCCAGTCTGCCGAGTGCCGAGCTTCCGACCCAGTCTGCTGAGCTCCCAGCTCAGTCTGCCGAGTGTCGAGCTCCTGACCCAGTCTGCCGAGCTCCCAGCTTAATCTGCCGAGTGCCGAGCTACCGACCCGAGTTCCCGAGTTCCCAACTCGAGCTCCCGATCATATCTCCCGAGTTCCCAACTCGGGCTCAGATCTCCCGAGTTCCCAACTCGGGCTCCCGAAGCATCATGTCCTTAGTGTGTGACCCAATAGGTTCTCGTGACATTGGCAATGCGCCTAAACACTTTAGACACATAAGCAATGTGCGGCATCTAGCAATGCATCATTGCTACCCAAGTAACAAGAAAAGTCGAGATCCGACTAAACCTTCGTGACTATGATAATGTATGACCTTGTCCTTCTATTCTTGATATCTAGATTGACCAATGTGGCATAGACCGTGTCATCCTCAATCAATGTGGTGTTTCTTGATCCTCGAGTAGACTTACTCAAACAAATGAGCTCAATATCTCATATTGACTCATTTGAGCATGACCATGCGTTTTAGTAGTCCTACTCGATCAAGGGGCCCACAGATATCACTCCCGTCATATGGGAGGGATAGATCCCATATACATCACTCACATCCCTCCGCATAATTCATTACATGCCCAGTGATCGCCTTTATTGTCCACCCTGTTACGGGTGATGTTTGACGATACCAAAGTACATAACTCCTTATGTAGTGAACCGTAGTGACTTCAGGTCTAAGGGCTATTCATACTAATAGTCACATGAGAAAGTTTATGACACTCATATGACAATCTATGAAACTTTCTCATGGCGGGTCAATTCAGTACACATTCTCCAATGTATACCCATGTGTCAACTTGATATCACATATCCATGACTTGCGAGCTCAAGTCATCAGTTGACCTACATGATAGTCTCCATGCATTAATATTGTCCTTGA
Source organism: Boesenbergia rotunda (assembly GCA_024364735.1). Lineage (NCBI taxonomy): Eukaryota > Viridiplantae > Streptophyta > Magnoliopsida > Zingiberales > Zingiberaceae > Boesenbergia > Boesenbergia rotunda. The sequence continues at coordinate 182,443 of JAGFNQ010007464.1, forward strand.
ATATTAATACTTGACTAGGAATGGTTTAGAATAGTGTTCTCTACATCATCTCTCTATCGATTCAACCAATCGATATAATGTAGATAAGAATCTACTACCCAAGGATATTATTATACTTAGTTATTTGATACAAATACAAAGTAAGTATAATAAACATTCCTTTATTAATGATAGAATATGATACAAAATGTCCCTAGTCAATTATCACATAATTGACTCTAGGGCTCCTACTAACAAGATCTGCCGCCATTGCTATGTTACGACTTTCAAGCCGTTATTATATTCCAGCCTTCGAGCCGCTATCGTATTTTGGCTTCTGAGCTGCATTGCTGCATCCCAACCTTCGACCCACTTTTATGGGTCAGGTATGCATTTACATTCAGCATTTAGTATTTATATATTCAATTACAATGTTGTCTATTTGCTTTATTTACTCAATATGTACTCTGTTAGAACCTTACTTGAGCATTGGAGAGTTGAAGGCTGTGGTAACCTGTCTTCCTCCTAACGCTCTGTCTGGCATTTCTATATCTTTGAGCAGCTTTGCAGGCATCATTGGCGGAAGATATTATGGTACCTTCGATCTATTATGGGTTTTTCTTGGAGATCTAGCGATACAGTCATCTTAGAAGATAACTCACCCACCTCTTCCTTCGGGTCATAGCGACTTTATCAACATCTAGTATAGATCACCGATGGCTCATATCTCGAGGGGGTCTTGGCATAGGAACCGCTGCATTTTCTCTATTTTTCAAAAAATGATATCTCTTTTTTAGAAAAAAAAAACAAAGGTAGAAAATATAAATCAAACATTATTTTCTAAAAAATCATATTTGTTTAGAAATCGAAAATGAAAAATAGGCAAACCAAATGCTAAAAGTTATTTTTCAAAAAATAAAAAAAAATAATTTTAAAAAAAAATAAAAAGAAAAATGATTAAAACCAAAAACAAACGCACTCTCCTCCCTTCTTTTTTTTATCCTCCTCCACGATATAAGCTTGTTCCCCCAGCTTCACGAGCAAGCCTCCATGGTGACTTCTTCTGATCTTCACCTTCCTTTTTTTTTTCTTCTCAATCATAATTTAATTATTTTTTTTTCTTTTCTCCCTCTCCAACAATAGCATCCTTTTCTTTTTCCTCTTCTCAAGAACAGCAGCCCTCTTTTGTCTTTTTTTTTTTCAGCCGACCAATAACCATCCTAATTTTTCTTTCTCTTCTGTATGATTGGCTCTTGTTTTACCTTTGTTTTTTTTAATCAACTGAGATAGTCGAGATCTTCTTAAAAAGATGATAAAACTTTATAGTTCTCTTTTTCTTTGTATTCTTATAGTTGTTTTGTCATTGAGTTTTCTTTTCCTTCCGCTAATTCAAATAAACCAACTATAGTTCCTCCTGTTCTATTTGGTTTATCTTGGTCTTTTCAATTTATTTTCTTTTCATCTTCGATCAAATACCAAAATACAAATGAATGAGTAAATATTAAACTTAATAAAAATACTATAAAAGTAAAATATTTTAAAGTTTAATAGAGTAAATAAAATATATAAACTTTTAAGTTTAATAATATTATATGCAAATGAGATAATTGTTGCTATAAAATATAACGAGTTATTTATAATTGAAAATTTTAAATATTTGAGATTATGTTTATAAAAGGAAAATATCTTATACATTCTTTAGAGTTTTAATATTTTTTGAAAAACATTCTAATATTTTGTTTGTGCGAAAATTGTCCATGAAACTTTGTGAAATTTATTAAAAAAAACATTTGGATTATCCTAACAATTAAGGCAAATTTTGTGGTAAATTGAACATTTTATTTTTATATAAATTAGAAATCCTAAGATTAGCCACAGTCGGAGGTCGGCCCCGGTTTTGAAGGGTCCGTTGAAAAAAACATTTTTTATATTTGTCTAAAAAATAATAAAATGATGTTATAAATAGGTTGGTGAAGGAGAAAAAAATGTCTCCTGGAATTTTTTTTTCAAAAAAATACATAATATTTTAAAATGTATATTTATATATATTTTTAAATTATTTGGTTAGACCCGGTCATTTTAATTAATTTTGTTTCCATGACCGTTACTAAAAAAATTTAAAAAATTACAAAAAAAAGGGTGAGCGCGAATACTAAGGATGAGCGAATCAACTTTTACTACCTGAAGTATATTATTATAGCAGTCCTAAGTGTATTACCATAGTCTCCGTGGGATATACTGATGATTAACATGTGCAGTACTACCACTAAAGCATATTATCATAACACTCTTAAGTGTTTCCTTAAATACTTAATTATTATCCATGATGAGTAACGTATGCGATATTATCATTTTAAGATCGGAGTCAAAATCTGAACAAAATTTATATGCCCCTCCTTCCCACTGACTAATCATAATATGTGAATTGATAATTATTATGATTTATCTCTTTCGTATTAATCTTAAAATTGAAATGACGAATATGCTGGGCGAACGTTTATCACCTTAAATACTTTACCACTATGAACCTTATCGACTGCCTGCCTTATTAAGGATTAAATAAATCACTTACCTCCACAGGTCTCCCGCAGTGATAAAATATTTTAAAGAATATTAAGAAGATCAAGATTTGATTTTCATGAGAGGAATATTTTAAAAATTGAATTTTGAATTGTGTTTTGAATTTATTTTATAGCTGAATATAAAAAATAATAATTATAAATACCTTAATCCCATGCCGGCTTTCACTAATAGCTTGTACATATGTATTTTTTTTTTATTATTTAATTATTTAATTATTTAATTTGTATGATCCGATTAATTTTAACTATGACGATTTCATATAAATTTTTCATCCATATTCCCAGAGCTAACTGATCCGCTACGGATGGGTCATCAAATGTAATGCACTACACTGAGATTCAATTACCACCGTCTGTTCGACGTTTATCCGCACTCCAAAGATATTCTATTTTATACTTTAAAAGTGTATGATAAATAATAATAATAAAATTATAAAAAAATAATTTTTACTGATATATATGGATCTATTCAATATTATAAACTATCAAGAAAGAGTAATATCATTGGTCTTGTCTGAGACCAGAATGAATGAGTTAACATTGAGGTTGACTAAGTCATAACTAGAGGCATGTGGAGAGATTCACCATAGCTCAAGAGAATAAACTGGGAAGAAAAGGGTTGGCATGACAATTAGGAGTATCTGGACGTAACCATTCCGATGCTCAAGTAAGTTTCGGCGATAAAAATGGAGAAAATAAACAGTAGATGAGGAAATATTTTTTCGTTATCCCTTGCTCCTGCTAGAGCAGATGACATTTTATAGGACTGTAACTATGCCCTCATATTTTTCACATATTTCTAGACCCATGCTTATATTATTCATATTTTTTGAAATAAATTGCTACATTGCCCACCTCTTCCCGACTAAATAGCTGCGCTTCCCATGTTCTTGGGGAAAACTGCCACGTTGTCTATAGCTTCCGTTAGCAAAGGCTCAACATCTTACCTGTCAAAAATCTAGTATACCAGTTCGAATTTGGGAAACCTAGAGTTGGGGGCATTATGGAGCTAGAAATCGTACGAGCAAGGGGAGTATGGAGTTGGGATCGTATGGAGTCGGGGGCAAGTATAGAGTCAGAGATTGCATGAAGTCAGGGAGTTGTCGTATGGAGCAAGGGTAGTATGGAGTTGGGGATTGCGGAGTCGGGGGAAAGTATGGAGTCGAAGACCACATGGAGTCGAGGAGCGGTCTAGAGTTAGAGACCACACGGAGTCGAGGGTGGTCTGGATTTGGAGATTGACTTTAGGTTGACTTTGACCACCATCAGTAGAGTTTGAGCCACTGAGCTATCCAAGGTCCAAGTAACAAGTGTACTCGCCAAGTTAGCCAACACATTTGCCTTTAGATTTTCATTTCAAGGAACCTTCTATAAAGTTACCCCTTGGAAGTCAACTATAAACTTATCGAAAATTTCTACATAGCATCGCAATTGATCATTCTTGATCTTAAAGCTTCCTTCTAGTTGAAGAATGACCAACTGGGAGCCCAAGTGGATGACAACATGGGATGCCCTGACTTGCTTTGTTGTCTGTAATCCTGCAAGCAAAGCCTTATACTTAGTTTTATTATTAGATGACTGAAAGTTGAGTTAGAATGGGATTTGGAGCATATCTTCTTGAGGGAATATTAATAATATCCCAATAGCACTGTCTTGCAAAGTGAAGGATCTATCCACATAAATTTTTCATGTTTCTTTGACTTCCTAGTTGGGAACTTCGATTAGTACATCTATCAGGATTTGACATTTAATAGCGGTTCACGACTGATACTAAATATTATATTTGCTCAGTTCAATGGTCAATTTGATCAAATTTCCTGATGCTTCTAGATTTGTCAACACTCTACCCAATGTGTTGTTAGCAATGTTCTAAAATGCGCTAGGTGGGCGGTCACCTGCCGCCCAGTGCCTTGGCGCCTGGGCGGAATATTTTTTCTCCATCAATCGATGAGATCAATGTTCAATCGATTAGCTAATCGATCGGTAAGTTTCTGTCTCTCGCAAAACTCATGTCAATCGATTGACTAATCAATTAGCAGTGTTCTACAATCGATTGACAAACTTCTATTTCTCGCGAAACTCCTGCCAAATGATCGGCCAATCGATTCGGTAGGTTTTTGTTTCTCGTGAAACTCCGGCCAATCGATTGACCAATCGATCAACCAATTGATTTGGCAAGCTTCTATAAAACAAAAAAAATTGGTTGCCCCCGCATAGGTGTTGCCCTGGCCTCCTAGGCGGACAATTAATATGGCGATGCCTAGAGGCATTGCCTTTGCAAAAGGTGGGGTCGTGGGTAGCCGTCCACCGCCTAGGCGATCCTAGGCACTGACTGTTAGAACACTGGTTGTTAGTGGAAACCATGTTTGGGTGAGAGAGAAAATACGGCTTCAATCAGTCAGCAGGAATGGCCAATCCCAAAGTGGTGTACCTGCTCTCGGCATCCTTCAACAAATGACTTGAAAAATAGATAGGGTGTTGTAGCTTATCCTCTTGGCATAGTAAGATTGTGGCAACGTCTCCTTCGGATGCCGATAGGTACACCCATAGCCTCTTGTCTGCTACTAGCTTAGAGAGAAGCGGTAAACAGGACAAATATTCCTTCAACTCAGCGAAGGCCTTGTCACAATGAACATCCCACTCAAACTTGGAAGTCTTTTTAGCACCTTAAAAAAGGGCAGTCTAGGGTTAGCGGAGCGAGAGATGAATTGAGAAAGCATTGCAATGCGACCGACTAGTCGTTGCGCTTCTCTGAGATTGCGCGGAGGCGACATATTTTGGAGTATCTGGATCTTCTCGGGGTTAGCTTCAATTCCCCACTTGATTACGATGTATCCGAGAAATTTCTTGCTCTAGACTCTAAATAGACATTTATTAAGGTTCAGTTTAAGCTCGTACTGCCTCAAAGTACTACACGTTTATTCAATGTATGAGATTAATTTCTCAGATCAAGTAGTCTTGGTTAGGATGCTATTCACATATATCTCGATGTTTCTTCCGATTTGATATTTGAAGATTTGATTGATAAGCCATTGATAGGTTGCTCCTTCATTCTTTAAGCCGAATGACATCATAGTATAACAAAAGCTCCCATTAGAAATGATAAAACTGACTATTTTTTTGTTATATTATATATATATGGGTAGAATTTAAAATTTTCAAGGTTCCTAGACTTTTTTCGCAAAAGAGCCATTAAAAAAAGAGAGAGAATGACTAAAAACTTTCCTTTGCCCTTGTCATGATCCTCTTTTCCTTTTGGCCATGATCCACGATCTTGTTGCCCTAGCCACCTTACAAGCCTTCAAACTAAAGCCCCAAATCTCAAAGAAAAAAAAGGAATATCATCATTTCTCCTTCTCCTTGACGTTGCTGTCGCTGTGACGCACCTATTGTTCCATCGACGCCGGTACCGTTGTGCTTTGCCGCCGACCCTCCACAATAAGTGAAAACGTTCAATTTGAGAGGGAGTGTTCTTGCTTGATCTTTCGGTTTCCCTTTCGTGCAAGATTAAAATTTTGGATTCCTTTTGCTTGATCTTCTCGTTTAGGAAACAAAGAAAGAAAAATAATAATAATAGAATAATGATAACCAGTTGTATGTTTCTATACAACGTTATTGTTGAGTTGTTAGTCATATGTGTCATTTTCTTTTCCCTGGCTGCTCTTCCAGAAAGAAATATGATAAGGAAACTTAAAAAGGGATAATCTAAATTATAAGGAGGAAATAAAGAGTGGATGAATATCATAAATGAATATGTTCATGTCGTTCTATAACTAAACAAATAATGTAATAATGTGAGAGAGCTTTGCCTCCCAACCAAGATAATACAGAAGTGAATGTCACCCTCATATCATAGAACTGTAGTCCTATTATTTATAAAGGACGCGAGATTATTTATATTAGAGTAATAATGAAATGACTCTATGAATATAGCACTTTTTGCTTTGTGGTTTAAAAGGGGCTTTCTTTCCGCAAGTTCCTAAACTTGACCAATTTGAGAGGGTTTTATCTCACGAGGTGGATTGCGGGTCATTCAACATATGTATGTGTTGGTATATGTGCCTTCACATGATGTAGTTCATATTGGGTAAATTGCAGGTCGTTCACTTCTTGTAAATACGATACAGTACCTTTGGGTGGATTGCGGGTCATTCACCCTATCTATGTATGTATAGGTGCATACCTATAGAGCATTTTGCTATAACTGGATTCCAGGTCATTCACTCACTTATACAATGCATTTTCTTTAATGGATTGCAAGTCGTTCACTCTTATAGAAGATGTAATTTGTTGATACATACCTTTATTCAATAAGTTGAATTGAGCCGTGGGATTTTATAAGATTATGATTTTGTGAAATGTTAGTAAATGAGAAATTAAAGAGAATTGAGGAGACAAATTACCATGGGAAAATATCAATGGTAGATTATGTGGTCACTCTCTTTTATTTTTATTTCATGCGAGCCTCTCTTTACTCCACTTTGCACTTTGTGCTCACTCTTTTGTATCTTTAATCTCAAGATTTGCAGACTTGAAATGATCTTCAAGGTTTGACGAATGTAGTTGGACAGTCGATCGGGGATGTTCAGCATAGTTATGGCGATGCCTCCTATCGAGTCCTTTCAGTTCATGTTGTATTCATGCATTTTATTTTGGTTGATATTGCATTATTACTTTCTTTGCACAAGGTTAGTTTGTTAGTCAAGATGTCAGCATGGTTGAGACATTGTTTTCAAATTTGATTTGCAATTTATATTATTTAAAGTATTGCATTTTATAGTTGTTCAGCCTAGCATACTCCTTCTAGGGTATTATGTATGATATTGTCCAAGTCGGGAGACTATTTTTCATATAGGGATAGGAGCCTCCGGGCCGTGACAATATTTATTGGTATCAGAGTCAGATTGGGCAATTTTAGTTGAGTTCATGTGTTGAGCATTGAGGTCTGGAATGGTCTGTGTTATCTCCAAACTTAGTTGAGCATCTCTGAGCAAGTAGAAGCTATAGCTTTGTCATGTTGTACTATAGTATTACCTCACCCTTTGGGTTTATTGCAGACCATGGTGCATGTACAACCTTCTATGGTTCGCGGTCAGGGCCAAAAACGTAGTCGTGTCATTGGTGAACTTGAGCGAGCTCGACTAGATCCTCCCATACCAGAGAGTATTCCTAATCAACGAGTAGCTCAAGGTTCTGAATACCCAACTGAGCAGCAAGATGAGTCGAGGACTAGTTCAACAGAGAACTCTAGGGACGAGTCTAGCGCACCCATTGAAAATATTCTAGTTGGCAAGGCTAGAATAGTACAGCTGGCAAAGTCTGTGAAAGATTGATGTGTTCCTTTCCATGGGACTACTAATCTGTGGGAGGCTCGTGATTGGATAGAAAATTTAGAGAATACTTTTGATTATATAGCATGTCGGGATATGGAAAAGGTACACTTGGCCACCTATTTCTTTTGAGGATAAGCAATAGTTTGGTGGCGTGTGCAGAAGCAAAAATTTGGGACTAGTTCTATCTCATGGAAGCAATTCAAGGAGGAATTTAAAAGTAAATATTATCTAGAAGCCTTTAAAGATTCGAGTCGTCAGGAATTCTTGGGTATTTGCCAAGGATATCACAGTGTGATAGATTATTATGCTGAATTTGATAAGTTGATAGAATTTTGTTCAACATTAGTGACAACAGATGTCGATCGTTAGAAACATTTCATGCAGAGACTTGCACCTTATATCTAAATTAGAATGTCTGGGTTGATTCTTATGAGTTTTCAGGAGACCCTCAACAGAGTTATTTCTATTGAAGCAACACAATGCAAGTTAAATAAGGAAAAGGAACAACATCGTGATAAATCTCGTTCAGAACATCGAGGTAAAGATCGACAACATTATAGTCAAAATGTGCAGAACAAGGATCGAGATGAAGGAAGCATCATAGAGGGTTCCTCTCGATTCAATAATAAAGCAATGAAGAAGAACACACCATTTAAGCGATCCTCATGTTTGGCTAACACTAATCAGAAGAGTAGATCAAGTGATTCAGAGGCTAGAGGGAAGATTTGATGTTATCGTCGTGGATAGAATGGACATCGTGTCCCATAGTGCCATTTAGATCAAGATATTAGTTTCTATTGCAAACTACTTGGGATCAAACTCGAGACTGCACATTAGGACTCTATAGAGATATCAACCAACTTGGACCCAGCCATATTCTCCACAATCACAGGTGTACTAGCTGCAAGTGCACCCCATATCTACTCACTAGTCTACCTAATATTTTTATTCTACCCAGCTGACTCAGATTCCTACGCAACCTATGTTGGTGTATGGGCCTTCAGGAGCCTTATCTTAGGAGTCGACTGTTGGATCTTGGATGGCTAGACAGGAGGTGTGAATAGCCAGACACAAAAACTTTTGGCTTCTTTCTCGTTTCTTTCTGCAATCAGAGTTAGCAGCGGAAACAAAACATTGACAGAAAGAAAAACAGAGAACAAACTAGCGCTAACTCAGAGATGTACAAGGTTTGAGGATAACTTGCTCCTACTCCTTGGCGTGCCCGTGAGGTGGGCGATCCCTTGATCGTCGGCAGATCAAGCCTCGGAACTCCAGATAAAACAATCTCCTTCTCGGTGAAGAAACCTCTCCACAGACTGTCTCAGAAGAATGTCAAACTAAGCACAGAGACACGAGAAAAAGCTCACACACAATAGATGCAGTAGGAAGCTTCAAGGAGGAAGAAACAATACACAGAGATCACAACAACCACACAACCAAACCCCGCAAAACCCTTTGCTTGTTTTCTGTTTCTTGTTGTGTCTGCATCGCCAGCCTCTCCTTCTTAATCTTCCTTCTGCTCATCGTCAGGCTTCATCAGCACCCACTGAACCATAGCCTGACCCACTGACCTTCATAGAGCGCTCAGTCCACTGAAGACCTCTTCAGCTAAGCCTCGGTCAGTTGCCAGCCGTGCCAGAAGCCGTTGAAACCTGTGAGTAGAAAACTGACAAACCTGCCGAAGCGAAAGTCACCAATTGACCCTCCTTCTTGGTTTGTATCATCTATGTAACCATGCACACTCATCAGGAAGATTAGCACAGCAAATCAAAGCGTATCAGAAGAAATCAGAGCGAAATCAGAAGTCTGACAATGATTCAAATTAAAGTTATCAGACACTGATCGGTCACCCTGACCGATCAGTTACCCTTCTGACCGATCAGACACACCTCTGATCGATCCAGTAAGGATCTGATCGGTCACACTGACCCGGCTTTACTCACCGGGATTTCCTTCCCCTAGCTTCACTCGCTAGGACCCGACTTCACTCATCGGGGTTTCCTTCCGCCTAGCTTCACTCACTAGGACCCGACTTCACTCACCGGGGTTTCCATCACCTGGCTTCACTCACCGGGACCCGGCTTCACTCACTAGGATTTCCTTCATCCGGCTTCACTCAAAAGAATTCGTGCCCAGTCCCCGACCAGGACTTAAGCCGAACTTATCTTACTTACCTAAACTTAAATCGGTGTCAACACCAAAATAACAATCAGGTCAGACTGCATCAACATCGACAACTAGACGGGTTTATGCGATGACTAATGAGGATGCTCGACAAGCCGATGGATCTGTTATAAAAGTTATCATTTTTATTTATGATTTCCTAACCGATCTATTAATTGACACTGGTAGTCCACATTCTGTTATCTCTCCTAGCTTTATAATTAAGATAGGGAAGCAACCCACATCACAATTACCTAGCTTGGCCATGACGATTCAGTCGGGAGAAGTGTTGATAGTAGACAAGGGCATTAAAGAATGCCCCTTGCTATTTGATGGGCATTCTCTTATAGTAGATTTATTAATTCTGGAAATGTCAGAATTTGATATTATTCTACAGATGGATTGACTATCTAAAAATAATACTTCAATAGATTGTAGAGCAAAAGTTGTGACCTTTAGTCCTTTAGGACAACTTCCTTGGAAATTCACTGGTGTCGAGACCAAAGTTTAGCTATCATCTCAGCACTATGGGATCATAAATTATTGTCTAAAGGGTATAGAGGTTACCTTTTATCCATGATTAATATAAATTATTGTCTAAAGGTATAGAGGTTACCTTTTATCCATGATTAATATGAAAGTCTCTTATTTAAAGCTAATATCCGAAGTTCATGTAGTTAGAGAATTTACTGATGTATTTCTCAATGACCAACTTGGGTTACCTCTGATACACAAGACATACTTTGCCATTGAACTATAAATCTGTACGACTCCAATTTCCAAGACATCATATCGTATGACATCAAAGGAATTGAAGAGTTAAAAGTTCAGTTGCAGGAGCTACTTGACAAGGATTTCATTCGACCAAGTGTATCCCCTTGGGATGTGCTAGTTCTTTTTGTTAAAAAGAAGGATGGTATAATGGCACTCTATATTGATTATAGCCAATTGAATGCAGTAACTATAAAGAATAAATATTCCCTACCACGAATAGGCGATCTCTTTAATCAATTGAAGGGTACTTGCATTTACTCGAAAATTGATTTGAGGTTTGGATACCACCAGCTTAGAGTCAAGGAATTAGATATTCAAAAATGGCTTTCAGAACACGTTATGGTCATTATGAGTTTCTAGTGATGTCTTTTGGACTCATCAATGCTCTAGCAGCTTTCATGGAGTTAATGAATAGAGTATTTCTAGATTACTTAGATCGGTTCGTGATCATGTTCATTGATGATATTTTAGTTTATTCAAGATCGGAGGAGGAACATGAAGAACATTTGCATATAGTGTTGGAGATTTTAGGTAAAGAACACCTCTATGCAAAATTCAGTAAGTGTGCATTCTGGTTACCTTCCATTGGTTTTCTTGGACATATAGTCTCTAGAGAGTGCATATTAGTGGACCCACAAAAAGTTGAAGCAATAACCAAGTGGAAGGCACCTAAGTTCGCAGTTTTATGGCCTTAGTGGGCTACTATCATCGTTTCGATCTTTGACTCAACTTACGAAGAAAGGGGTTAAATTCGCATGGATTGAATCTTGCGATGTTAGTTTTCAAGAACTTAAACGAAGACTAGTTAGGGCACCTATTCTTATCATTCCCTCAGGGAAGATAGGTTTATGCTCTACACAGATGCGTCAAATCAAGGATTGGGAGCAATGTTAATGCAATATCATCAGGCAGACGCTTATGCATCCCAACACTTGAAAATCCATGAGCAAAACTATCCAGTACACGACTTAGAGTTAGCAACCATCATTTTGCTCTGTAAATATGAAGACATTATCTTTATGGTGTCACAGTTGAGATTTATACCGATCATAAGAGTCTAAAGTACTTATTCACGGAGTTAAGGGAAAGCTCTTGCAAGAAGCCCATCGTTCTCGATTTGCAGTGCATTCGGGTACAACTAGAAGGTACAGAGACCTTAAGAAACATTATTTGTGCTGAAATATGAAACGAGATAGCCAACTTTGTGGCACGTTGTTTAGTCTGTCAACAAATTAAAGCAGAACATTAAAGACCCGCAGAGCTTCTACAAATATTCGTATCCCCGAATGGAAATGTGAATATATCACCATGAATTTTATTGTTGGACTATCGAGATCCAAGAAGGGTCACGATGTGATTTGGGTAATTATGGACCGATTGACTAAATCTACACACTTCTTACCCATAAATCGGACCGACACGCTAACCCGTCGAGCTGAGCTTTATTGCCTAGAGATTGTGAGAGTACATGGAATTCTTTTGAGCATTATATCCGATCGAGACCCTCGTTTCATATCTAAATTTTGGCAAAGTTTATAGAAGGTTTTGGGTACGGAGTTAGGCCTTAGTTCTGCTTTTCACCCTCAAACAGATGGTCAATTAGAGCGCACTATTCAGACCCTAGAGGATCTGTTATGTGCTTGCATTCTTGATTTCGGAGGTAGTTGGGAGGACCACTTACATTTAGTACAATTCGCCTACAATAATAGTTTTCATTCGGTTATTCAGATAGCTCCATTTGAAACACTACATGGTCGGGCATGTAGATCACCTATGTTGTGGGAGGAGGTAGGGGAACGCCAATTACTTAGTCCACAGAGTATTCAAAAAGATGTAGAATTGGTCACGATGATTAGACAAAGGTTGTTGATGGCTCAAAGTCAACCGAAAATCTATGCAAATAAGAGATGTCGAGAACTAGAGTTGTCTGTAGGGGATTACGTATTTCTTCATGTATCTCCTATTAAAGGCATAAAGAGATTTGGTGTTAAGGGTAAGTTAGCACCTAGATTTGTTGGGCCCTTTCAAATTCTTGAACGGGTGGGCTCAGTGGAGTATAGACTTGCTTTACCACCTTCACTAGCAGGATTTCATAATGTGTTCCATGAATCTATGTTGCGAAAGTATGTTATTGATCCATCTCATGTGTTAGAGATGCTGGTGACACCTCTTTATCCAGAGGCTACGAATGAGGAGCATCCAATCCATATTTTGGAGCACAAGGAACACCAACTTTGGAAGAAAAGAGTACGTCTAGTCAAATTGGCATAACAACACCACTCTGACCGAGAGGCTACATGGGAGCGAGAGGAAGACATGCATGCACGATTTCCTCATCTTTTTTACTTTAGGTAAAACCGCTAAATTTGATGGAAGAATTTAAAATTTTCAAGGTTGCTTGATCTTCTCGTTGATTCAGAACTCAACCACGATCCTGGAAATTCCTTAACTCTTCCTGTTTGTTAGTTTTTCGTTCATATTATATGAGATAGATAAATTACATGAAGCTTATAAGATGTTGGTGATTTTATTTGGATTCCAACCTAAGGGAAATATAGAGTTTATTCCTGTTTGTTTTGATTAAAAGATTATTTCTGTCACGCCCCCAGAGGCATATGCTTACTCGAAAATCGTGTAACATCTCCCCTGTACAGCGGACAAGTTGGGACATATACTATATCATTTCATCATATAAGATGGCTCAGCCATCAAAACTGGAAATAAAATACACATCCACGCAGTTTATAATAATAAAACTGATAAACATAAACTAAACTTAAACATTTCAAACTGTTAATGTCTTTTAAATGAAATAAAACTAACGGAAAGTCCGAATACAAAGAAAACTCCAACATGAATCCAAAATAAACATATCTCTTCTAAGACAATTATCGGACTAGTAAAACAAATCCAGTCTTGGAAATAAAAATGCGGAAACAACGAAAATGCAGAAATAACTGCGATAATAACCCAATATGGAAATAAACTCGAAAATGTGGGACTGACAACTGAATCCTCTCCTGGCTCCAAGTAATGCAACTACCTGCTACCTGAAACAAAAATAGGAAGCAGGGGTGGTGAGTCCGGGCGGACTAAGCGGGTATAAGAACAAACAATAGCATGACATAATCAAGCTATAAAAGTAGAGAAAACAACAGGTACAATCTCTAAAAAATATAAGAATACCTAAACATGTACCTAAACATGTATAACATATCAAAACAACATGACACAAAGTAAAACAACTAAGTATGTACGAAAAACCTCATGATATCACAATATCAAAACATACATGCATGCCAACCAAATGCAGCAAACATAGCTCATATAAATGCTGGGGAGCCAACTGCTCCAAACCCCGGAATAAAGTGGGAGCTATCAACAACTCTAATGCTAGGGAGCCAATTGCTCCAAACCCCAGATTAAAAGGGGAGCTATCAACAACTCTAATACTGGGGAGCCAACTGCTCCAAACCCCGGAATAAAGGGGGAGCTATCAATAACTCTAATACTAGGGAGCCAACTGCTCCAAACCCCGGAATAAAGGGGGAGCTATCAACAACTCTAATATCCCTCTAAAACAACGGTGAGTGATGCACGAACAACCGGAAAACAACGAAGCGCCGGTAGAAACAACAAGTATTAGAAACCAACTAAGAATCAACCAGAAGCCAACTAGAAACCAACGAACATGCAACTAAACTACTAGGTAGGATATTTTTAATGTCAAATAAACCTAGTTGTGCCTAATAAACCTCCAACTACTCACGTACAAGCGGTACTTTACAGAACAGAAATTCAACAGGAGACTGTACGGATACGGAATTTTCGAATACTCGAAGATCAACGAACAAAGGTATTAATGACGACATAAAATAACAACAACAAGATCAAGGTCAAGCAGACCTATAAAGATATAATAAACCATGCATTAAGATAAACGAACTACACGAGTACAAAGAAGAAGTACCCGCCTTTTATTGAAGAATTTCGTAAACGAGGATTTTCCACGATCAACCGAATGAGTCTGAATCAAAGTCCTGTATCAAAGGACTTATTAGCTACTTATTAAATTAATAAAATAGCTAAATTAACTACCGAGAGTAATTAGGATCTAACCCTAATTCAACATCAGTTTAATTATATCTAAACAACTCTAATTCACACCTTAGAATTAATTCCACTTCATTTCATCAGTCAACCCGTTACACAACAAAACTCATGACCATGGACATCCAATGATCCAAAATAGAACCTATCCAACTCATATATTCCAACTCACAGCATGAATCTCAAATATATAACCCAATCAACCTCCTCATTGGCACACAACCAAAAACACAATTTGACTCCAGAACACAAACCACAACACAACACTGATTTCCTAAAAATAAAAATTGTCTGAAACCATACTAAATTTCCAAAGCAAAATATGCTCAAGACACTCTAATCTTAACCATGGATGTGAGTGTAAAGCACCAACAATCCCAACACCAACTCAGATCCAACTCTTCAAACACAGAATCAAAATTGATTCCATCCTAACATTGAACCAAAACAAAACTTCACAGTATGATAAGTTAAAGATTTATAATAGAATTCTCCATACTTCAAATCAAATAATATAGCATAAAATTGATCGCCATCAGATGGAATTCCGAACAAACACTGGCCCAAATTCAACTGATCATCACCCGGCGGAACTAAAAATTCTGAGGTCTAAATAGGAAAACGCTCATGGTAGAATCAAGATGAAGCACAACAAGAAACCAAAAATCCAATTAATCGTCCACAGATTATTAAGAGCTATCCAAATTGAATTTAACTTCAACCAAAAATAGAACTATAAGAAAATCTTCAGATCCAAGCAACCAACCAACACCATCACTCATGACTCCAACAACCCACCAACCTATGACCCTTACCTTGATGATGGTCGGCGTGAGATGAAGCTGCAGCGGTTGGCGACGCGTCGAGGAAAAACCCTGGATCCGCCGAACCCTACAGAGGGAGGGAAAAACGGAAGGTGCAAGAGGAAAAAAGAGGGTCACGCGAGAGAAAATCGAGAAGCAAGGGGAAAAATAAACCGACGATCGACGCGGCTGGCTCCGGACCGCAAGGCGGAGAGGATCGACGACCTTGGACTGTTGCGCGAGGGAGGAGCCGACGACTTCACAATCGCAAGGAGAACCCCCTCGGCGTCCGAAAAGGCTGAAGGAGGCACGCGAGAAGAAAGCTCGTGCGATGGGGAAACGCCTACGCGAGGAGTTTGGCGTCGGGGAAGAGACGAAGGGGCCAAACGGGAGATGAGGGGAATAAACGAGGGAAGTTAGGGTTTTTATTATTTTTGGGTATTTTACAAAATAGCCCTTCTCATTTGGATAATCCAAATAAGGCCCTTATGTTCGAATTTTTTCCATTTAGCCCCCTAACTTTTCGGTATTCAACAATTTCATATGCGAATTATTGCTAAAAGCCAATGTTACTGCTTTACGCTAATGAATAAGTAAAAGGAAAAATATTTCACTCGGTTAGGAAATAAAGAAAGAAAAATAATAATAATAGAATAATGATAACCAATTGTATGTTTCTATATAACGTTATTGTTGGTTGGAAAAATCTGTTAATCATTTTTATATAACGTTATTGTTGAGTTATCAAACATTTATTATTTTCTTTTCCATGATTGCTCTTCCAGAAAGAAATATGATAAGGAAACTTAAACAGGGATAATCTAAATTATTAGGAGGAAATAAAGAGTGGATGAATATAATAAATAAATTATGTTCATGTCGTTCTATAACTGAACAAATAATGTAATAATGCGAGAGATCTTTAGCTCCCACCAAGATAATACAGAAGTGAATGTAACCCTAATATCATGGAACTGTAGTCCTATTATTTATAAAGGACACGAGATTATTTATATCACAATAATAATGAAATAACTCTATGAATATAGTGCTTTTTGCTCCATGATTTAAAAGGGGCTTTCAAGTCTTTCCGTGAGTTCCTAAACTTGACCAATTTGAGAGGGTTTTATCTCACGGGGTGGATTGCGGGTCGTTCACCATATGTATGTGTTGGTATATGTGTCTTCATATGATGTAGTTTGTATTGGGTGAATTATGGGTCGTTCACTTCTTGTAATATGATACAGTACATTTGGGTGGATTGCAGGTCATTCACTCTATGTATGTATGTATAGGTGCATACCTATGGAGCATTTTGCTATGAGTGGATTGCAGGTCGTTCACTCACCTATATGATATATTTTCTTGAGTGGATTGCAAGTCGTTCACTCTTATAGAATATGTAAGTTGTTGATACATACCTTTATTCAATAAGTTAAATTGAGCCTGGATTTTATAAGATTATGATTTTGTGAAATGTTGGTAAATGAGAAATTAGAGAAAATTGAGGAGACAAATTACCATGGAAAATAGCAATGGTAGATTATGTGGTTACTCTCTTTTATCGTAATTTCATGCATGTCTCTCTTTACTCTACTTTTCTCTTTGTGCGCACTCTCCTGTATCTTTAACCTACAGATTCACATACTTGAAATGATCTTCAAGGTTTGCAACAGATGTAGTTGGACAGTCGATCAGGGATGCTCAGCATAGTTAGGGAGGCGTTTCCTATAGAATCCTTTCCATTCATGTTGTCTTTATGCATTTTATTTTGGTTAGTATTACATTGTTACTTTGTTTGTAAGGTTAATTTGTCAATCAAGATGTCGGCATGGTTGAGACATTGTTCTCGGATTTGGTTTGCATTTTATATTATTTAAAGTGTTGCATTTTATAATTGTTAGTCTAGCATACTCCTTCTAGGGTATTATGTATTGATTTCATGCAGGATTGAATAATGTCCGAGCAGGGAGACTATCTCTCATATAGGGATGGACATTGTTCTCGGATTTGGTTTACATTTTATATTATTTAAAGTGTTACATTTTACAGTTATTCAGTCTAGCATACTCCTTCTGGTGTATTATGTATGGTATTTCATGCAAGATTGAATATTGTCCTAGCAGGGAGGCTATCTCTCATATAGGGATGGGAGCCTCTGGGTCGTGACATTTTTGAACTTTAGATGCTAGGGGATTTGATGATAGCTTTGATAGACATCCAACAAACATATAAATTTACAGTCAGAAGTTGAATCTACCAGCTAATCATGTGGGGGAGAGGATAACAATCCTTTAGACAAGTTTTGTTGAGGTCTTGAAAGTCGATAGAGACCTTCTACTTATCATTCAGCTTGGACACCAGTACCACATTGGCAAGCCAAGTCAAGAATTAGACTTTTCGTATATGTCAAACTTCTATTAATTTGTTGATTTTTGCTTGGATCACTTGGTTCTGCTCGGGTGAAAAATGTCATTTCTTTTGTCAGTCTGATTGAGCATCTGGAAGCATGTTTAGCCGGTAGGGCATCACAGCCAGGGATATGCCTATGACTTCTTTAGCCGACCAAGCGAAAATGTCATAGTTACGCGAGAGACACACAATCAAGTCTTGTTTGAGTTTCGAGTGAAGATCTACAACTACTCGAGTGGTCCCGTCCGGTTGATCGGGATGAATTTGTACGTCTTCTTCAACTTCTGTTGGTGGGGACACCAACGCCTCTTGAACAATTTGTACTAAGGTATCTTGAGTTCGGTGGACTTTTCGTGTGTCGGTTCTAATTATATCAACATAATATTTTTTTGGCCACTGACTTGTCCCCCTTTCACCTCTTCAACTTGGCTTTCCAAATGAATTTCTTTTGTGTGGAAAGTGGAGACTGCTGCTCGAAAACACTTAGCATCAGTCTCCCTAGTATGACGTTGTAGATGGAGACCGTATTTACGTTAATGAAGGGTGTACACCAAGTCCTCATCAGCGGTTCTTCCCCAAGGAAAGGAAGAGATCAATATGGCAGAGCGGCTGCATTTCATGCCTCGTAAATCCATACAAAGGGTGTTTATAGACGAAGCTCTTCCCCATCAAGTTGAACTTAGTGGATAGCCTTTCTTTTATCTTTATCCTTCTCTTGATCTGTCTCCTTACAAGATTGGGATGAGTCCCGTGGCTCACTGAAGGGTGAGTATTCCCGATCTAATTGACGATTAGTATTAGCATGACAACTTGGTTGGCGAGAGCGTCGGTAAGGCTTGGGGGATCTTTTCCTTAAACTCCTACTAGATTTTCGTTGATTAGCGACTCGTCGTAACTCCCTCGCATACTATTGACAATCTCGAGTAGAGTGGGTTTTCGATTGATGACATGCACAATAACGATCCATATCAAAGAGCCCTCATCCGAACTCAACCGTAGGGGTTGGAGCAACTTCCACCATTTGCACAACTTTTTTCCCCTTTGGTTCACGAGTTTCCTATTTCGTAAAAGGAGAGGGGGAGTTTTAAGGTCTAATTGAGTGGATGTGGAATTCAAAGTTGAAGCTTCGTTTGTCTTTACAGATTGGGCTTCCTCGACATGAACATATTTGATTATTTGGGTCTGTAAACCGTCGAAATCGACTGGGACTTCTTTACTAGAGACCTAAAGAAATCTCCGTTTGTCAAGCTTTGTGAAAAGCACTGACTAACACATCCGAGGTAATCGAGGGAATATCCATGGCTATCCGGTTGAATTTTTATAAATATTCCTGCAAAGGTTTTTTGGATTTTTGATTGAGAGTGAACAGATCGAGTAGAGTTTTTTTATACCTCTAACTGGTGGTAAAGTGATGCATGAACAGAGTTGTGAATTCTTCGAATGTCTGGATGGAAGAAGCGGAAAGATAATTGAACTACCTTTGAACCGAGCCTGAGAGCCATCAAGAAGACTCGACATTTGATGTCATCTGTGTACTGATGTAACATTGAGGTGATTTCATATTTACATATATGGTTCTCAGGGTTGACTGTTCCATTGTATTCCTAGATTTGCAGTGCTCGAAAATGTCATGGTAATTCATCTTAAAGGATGTTTCTTGAAAATGGATGGCCCTAGAGGCCCTTCATTCTGCTAGATGTAGGAGCTTTTCCCCTCAGAGGATTTCGATGTGGGGTCTCTCTCGAATATTCCAAGGATGATGCCCACACAACTGATGTCTCAATTGGATTGGGAATCGCAGCCTGAGGCGTTTCGGTTGGTCGGGTGGACTTTTGATGATGCGCTTGCGTCGCTTCAATAGATCGAGGCGGCATCTCGAATGATGGAGGGTTGGTATTGACGGTGCTAGCTGTTGGGGTTGTCCTTGCAATATCGCCTGGACCATTGCAGCAACCAGTTACAGAAGGTTGTTTATGAAGACAACCAAAATATTGTGTGGACTGCAAACATTTGGGACATGATGTAGAGGATTGTTACGTCAATGGAAACAGGCCAAAACCAGTGTGGAAACGTAACAGAAATGAAACCAGTGCTGCTGGTGAAGACTTAAGAATGCATTTGAATAGGAGAGGGAAAGAAGTGCCCCACCACAATGTCTGATATGCAAGCAGAAGAACTGAACTCGATACATTCAGAAAGACAGCAATGGGTTCAAAAGAAGAGGTACACAGGAGGACAGGGTACTGCACATAAGGAGAGTGGAGGGACTGGTAATCAGTACAAAACATTGGCTGACTTGGAGGAGGAAGAACAAGGTGATGTCGAAGGGTTTGTAGAGCTGGAAGGGATTGATAAAGGTCCTGAGGAAACTCACAGAGACACCATAAGGGTTAACCACAATGTATCAGGATCTATGATTCACAAAGGGAGTACCACAGGTAAAACTCTAGATGTTTCAGCTTCAAATCAGAAGGTACATGCGACAAAAACGAATATGCAGAATACACCACAGTCAATAGTGGCTGGTAAACAGGGTGTGCCAATGGTTGCAAACTCTGTGGATGGTATGGACAGGTGCAGGCCTTCAGATGATGAGCCATTCAATGAGCTAGTTGATCAACAAAAAACATTACAATCTGAGGAGGAGCTAATTGCGTCAAAAGAAATAGTTGCAGTAGCAGATGATTTGATAGCTGAACCATCTGAGGAGGAACTAATTGCGCCAAAGGAAACAGTTGTAGTAGCGGCTGATTTGTTAGCTGAACCATCCCAGTTTGGGTCTACCTTAAAACCACAACAAGTCAGTGCAGTGGCTTCTCAAGAGGAGAAACAAAAATCAAATCCAGTGGCTCAATCTGGTTATGCAGACTGAATCAGTTGCCGGTGAGTTCTGATCAGGAGGGAGATATTAGTTCTTGGGAGAACAGGAGGAATCATATGATGCTGAATTTTCAAAGTCTTTTGAAGAAGAAGAGGAATCGGACACATGGAAGCAGTACAACTACAACGAAGCAGTTCCTCCCCATTAATAGTCAGTCCAAGCAAGCAAAGGAGGCAAGGTGGTATCAATGTGCCTGTGTTGAATCAAAGAACCACTAGAAGCAAATCCATAGCGCAAGGACAAAGGAAATCTAATGAGGCTGAAAATTTAAAAGCCTTTGAAGAATCAGATAACTCGGAAGCTAGAGGCTCAATGCCAGTACAAGGGACCTTAATAGAGACAATAAGTCAAAGAAAGGGCGAGAAACAACTTATTACTGCGAATGTGCCAGTTGGGGATCGAAGAGCGACTCGGAGTAAATCCCAAGCACAAGGGGCTACCTCCTCCTCACATCTCTAATGTCTGGTATCATATGGAACATAAGAGGGATGGGTAACACTGCATCCCTGTGGAGAACACATTTCCTAAAGAAAGCACATCACCTAAATTTTTTGGGTATACTTGAACCTTTTATTACACTGGATGAAGCTTTTATTACTAGGCGTTTGGGGTTTGAATCAGCTGTCTCCAACTGTTCTGGGAAAATCTGGTTTTTGTTTGATTCTAATATTGAATGTAAGGTTCTATTAGATCATGAGCAATTTCTCCACATGGAATTATGTTCTCAGATTTTCCCCATCAGTATGATAGTAACCGTGGTGTATGCCAAGTGTACACAAGTGGAACGAGCTGTACTTTGGGAGAAACTATTAGAAATCAGACCTAACAGCGATAAATTTTGGTCAGGTGGAGACTTTAATGTGGTTTCTAACCCAAGCGAACACTCTAAGGGTACCCTCTCTAAGTTGGGGCCAACACATGACTTTAATGGTTTTCTGATGTTATCTGGATTGTTGGATGCTGGCTTTGTGGGTGACAAATTCACATGGACGAATAACAAAATCTGGAAGCGTTTGGACAGAATTCTGATTTCACCCTCTTGGAATGATTATGATTTTCGGTACGCGTCAAGCATTTAAACAGGGCAGCTTCTATCCACTGCCCCTTGCTGATCACTTTTCCTGGGTTTCCAAAGCCGACAGCTTCTTTCAGGTTCAGAATATGTGGATCAAGCATCACAGTTTTTTACAAACTGTGGAACTTAATTGGATGCTACCGATTGCAAGCTTTGGGCTAAACAAATTTCAGCACAAACTAAAGAGGCTTAAAGCACACCTGAAGTGGTGGAATTGGGAAGTTTTCGGAAATATACATGACAACATCAAGAGAGCGGAGGAACTTTTTGTGGCTGCGGAGAGAGCCTTCGATTTGGAACCTTCAGTGGAAATAAATTAAACAGGGCTAAAAATCAAACTTTACTCTTCCAAACTCTAAATATGGAAGACACCTTTTGGAAACAAAAGGCTGCGGTGAAGTGGGTGGCTGAAGGAGAAAGAAACACAAAATTCTTTCATGGATTGCCACAAAAACGAAGAATGACTAGCATGATTTTTCGAATATGGGAGGAGGGTGCTTGTTTGGACAAGCCAGAGCACATATATGCCTCCGGTGCTGAATTTTTTGAAAGGCTGCTGACTGGGGAGGAATACAACTGCAATTCTGTGAATTTTGATCGCATCCTAGCGCTCATTACTTCTGAAGACAATGCTGCCCTTTCTGCACTACCTATAAGACATAAAGTAGCCATGCTTTAAGGTAAAAGAAACTACTCGAGTACAAAGGAGAAGTACCCGCCTTATAATTGTAGAAGTTCGTAAACGAGGACCTTCCACGATCAACCGAACGAGTCCAAATTCAAAGTCATGTATCAATATGAAAATTTAGCTATTTATACGATTAAATAAAAAAGTTAAACTAACTACTAAACTTATATAGGGTCTAACCCCCACTTCAGAAACTAATTCGTTAAACAACAGTTTGTTCCTTGTTAACCTAGTTTATCATAATTGGGTTTTAAAGTTAAACATCAAATTTAACCCAAGAAACCACCCTACTCATAATCCAAACCTCACAACACAAGAAGGAAACTCCATAGACTAATCTCAACATAATCAACTCCAAATTCGATCTAAACCAAATCCTTAGATCAAGCTACTAAACCAAACAATAACAATTGCTACTTTAATTAAGCCATTGTAGAAATCCCAACCCAAAACAAAAATGAAATGGCGTGCCATCTTCCACCAATACAGATGCATGTTCTGGGGAACTCTTTGCATCAATCTCCACAACAGAACAACCCATCTAAACCTAACACCTCATGGCAGAAAATCAAGATCAGCTAACCAATTTGTAAACAGGAATATTAGGAAATTTAATCTTATCAGAAAACTCAGAGTTCCACCCCAGTTAGAAACTCACAACACCCACAAACGAGCACAAGATACACCACACTTAATCCCAGGAAAATCACAATCGCAAACTCAACAGATTCATCCACCAAGAACGCTACTTCAAAGTGGTAATCGCAAAATAGAGATCTGAACAGGAAAATTTTACCTAATAGACCACCAAATCTCTTTTCAAAGAAATTGCTAACAATCAAACCTTCCTCACCTTAACTGCGCCGATGCCCAACCTAACAGTCGTAGAGGAGAATCGGAGTGAAGAGGAAGGAGGTCTCGGCGGCGGTGGCGTCCCTCGCTGCGGCGTTGGCGTCGGCTCGGGTTCGGCGGTGGCTGTCGCGAGGTAGAGGCGACGGCTAGGGCTCGGTGTGTGCGGCTGCGATGCTCTGTCGTGCGCGCCGGAGAAGAAGAAGGAGAAGGGAGAGGCTAGGCGGCTACCGGCGATTTGGCTACTCAGAGGCCGAGCGAAACCGAAGTGGACGCGGGGACTGTTTCGGAGGGTTTTTATTTTTATTATAGTTTTGGCTTTTCAATGTGCGTTTCCCCTAAAATATGGTATTTAAGACAATGCACAACAATGGAGGGATTTTAGACCTATTAGTTTGTGTAATGTTTCCAATAAGATCATTTCAAAACTAATCTCCAAAAGGCTGGGACAGATTATGGATAAAATTGTATCCCCCTCACAAAGCGGGTTTGTGGCAGGTAGACTGATCTCAGACAATATTTTGTTGGCCCAAGAACTTAATCATAAGTTGAATTATCACGTAGGGGTGCAATTTAATCTTGAAGCTTGATATGGCCAAAGCTTTTGATAGAGTTCCATGGAGTTTTCTTTTCAAAATCTTGGAGACTTTGGGTTTTCTGGGCCAGTTATTGGACTCATCAGACGCTGCATAACTGAGTGCTGGTTTTCTGTTAAAATTAATGGGCATTTGGCGGGATTCTTTCATTCAAAGAGAGGATTGAGACAGGGAGACCCTATCTCCCCCCTATTATTTGTTATTGCTGCTGAATTCTTATCCAGAGGGCTAGATGAATTATTTATCAATTTCCCATAGCTATATTTTGTTTCAGGAGGTGACGCTAAGATATCACACTTAACATATGCAGATGATATAATGATTATAATGAATGGGGCTATCAATAATGCCAGAAGAAATTTTTAGATGATTATGATACTTGTTCAGGACAATCTGTTAATGCTGGTAAAACTTATTTTTCCCTGCTAAAAGCATTGCCAGCACCCGGAAGAATCAAATCGCTGCTATCATTGGATTCATGGAGGGTCATCATCCTATCATATATTTAGGGGTTCCTATTGCTGCGGGAAATCGAAAATCAAGTTATTTCCAACCTTTAATTGAGAAAATCTGAAAGAGACTTCTTGGATGGAATATTAAGAGGTTAACACATGGTGGGCGCTTGACACTTATACAAAGTGTACTTTCCTCGCTTCCCTTCTATACGCTACAGGTTCTCCTTCCGCCATTGTCGGTACTTCATCAAATTGAAATGTTGTTTGCGAATTTCTTCTGGGGAACGACAACCTCGAATAAAAAGCCTCATTGGGTAGCTTGGGCTGAGATCTGCAAGCCAAAGTTAGAAGCGGGTTTGGGCATGAGGAAGCTATCGGACGTTGCTACAACTACTGCCATAAAACTTTGGTTTCGATTCAGAGAGCAAAAGACACCATGAACACGTTTCTTGACTAGAATGTACTGTGGAACGACCTCACCAAGCGTAGCAGCGGCCAATTGGAAGTGCTCTCCTTATTGGCACCGACTGATTAAAATCAGCAGCTTAGCAGAGAAAAATATTGGCTGGATTATTGGTAATGGGGAGCTTAGGTTCTGGTATGATACATGGATGGATCTAGCCCATTGTATCAGTCCTGTATGGTGTCTGGGCCCAGATTGCAAGGTGGCAGATTTTCTAAGCACTCAGGGATGGGATGTTAATAAACTGCAGAGTGTTGTGCCGACCAGGATTGTGGAGGAGATTTTGGATGTTCCGGTACCTACTTTGGAGGTAGGCACAACTCACATAGAGGACCAATCATGCACGCTGGACAACATTGTCTGGAAAACATCATGGAACGGCAAATTCTCATTGAATCTGCTTGGAATTCCATTAGAAATGTGCAACAACCGGCCAAGATTTGGAGTGCCTGCTGGAGTAACTTACTCCAACCAAACATATCTATTTTCATATGGCGTTTCTTACGAAAACGTTTACCAGTGGAAGATATTTTACAACGAAGGGGAGTGCATCTAGCTTCGAAATGCCATTGTTGCGACTCAATGGAGTCTTGGAAACATTTGTTCTTTAAGGGATCCGTGGCCAAGGAAGTTTGGAGATATTTTGCACAATTATTTGGAGTTGATCGGTTCCTAATATTTGAGAGTTGGCGGACGGTTTTATCTTGGTCGCGTGATGGACACATTAAGGAGACCATACCTTTTTTGATTGTCTGGTTTTTATGGAGTGCTAGAAATGATGCTAAACACCGTGGACTAAAACCAACAGTGAGTAAGATCATTTGGAATATTAATCATTATCTCCAACTTGGAATGGCAGCAGGCTTGATCAAACAGAAGCATTGGAAAGGAGTTAACAGTGCAGCGCAAGCATTGGGATTTCGCATAGAAAATAAGGTTACCACTATCATCTCAATAGTACACTGAAGGAAACCGAGAATGGAGTTTTCAAACTAAACACGGATGGATGTTCAAAAGGGAATCCGGGACCCTCCTCGTATGGTGTTATTATCCGGAATCATTTTGGTCAGATTATTCTAGCAAAACTTGGAAGGATTGGCACGGGAACAAATGTCAGGGCAGAACTGAAAGCAATCCTAATAGGATTGGAGCTGTGTGTGGATACTCACTGTTTCCCCGTCTGGCTCGAGTCTGATTCATTAGTAGCCTTAAAGATGATTCAATCTCATTCTTTTCCTTGGGAGTTTCGCAACCTGATTCTAAAAATCAAATGCATACTACGGCAATACCAAGTTCGATTTTCACGTGTATAGAGAAGCTAATGCGGCAGTGGACCACCTTGCTAATCAAGCTTTTAATTCTCCCACAGATAGAATTCTGACTAATACAGAGATAGATAAAACTCTTTTTGGTATCTGCAAGCTTGATAGAATTAACTTGCCATATATAAGATCCTCCAGGAAATCAAATTAATTAAACCTCTGAATCCTACTGCTTCTGATTCTGTGTTGTTACTGATTTAGTAGTAGATTGAATGTTGTTTGCAATTGAGGAAATCAATTTCTTCCTATTACTGCTATCCCTGGGGTCGACTCTGAGAATGTTGCGAAGTGGCTGCTGCCAGTCATGGGATTTTCTGGAGATGCTGCTCTCTCTATTTTGATATCAAAGCAATATGTCCTGGATGGGTAAATGAGTTGGATGAATCCTGGTGGATTTTGGCGTGCTTGGAGTGATATTTCACATTACTGTGATAGCTAATGTTCTTTTTGGTGCCAAATTTCTGAATTAATGGCAAACATTTAGCTATAACATAGGTGCTCGTGGATCATTTGAAACTTAAGCATGGGTCTCTGCTCAGCCTTTTCAGCATGCCAATTGTGTCAATAGCCTGAAATAAGTGAATTGATACTGATTTGGCTTCTTTTGAGATGGACCTTTTGAGATTGTTTGGTTTTGATGTCGAAGATGCTGATTGTACTGCTAAACTGCTGTGACAAAAATCAATATGCGCTTGATTGGCAAATTATTTGGATGTATGTGTGATGGATTTTGGTGGGCTAAGATGTGTGCCAACTATGCCAAAGAACAAGTTTTATCTGCTTTTCTCAGAATTTGGATAAGAGGCTTGCTGAAATTGTGCTGATTGTAACTGCCACTGTTTTGTTTCTGCAAATTCAGGTGAACTTTGGCCAGATTGTGGGTTGTTTTATTTGTCTAAGAGAGCTCTACAGGATTTGCAGCTCTTATAGGGTAGTAATCAAGTTTTGATATGCTGAGAATTGGCCCAGATCATGAGGTTTCTGAATATTAACAGGCTAGTGTTTTCAATATGCCAAATGTGCCAAAAGAGCAGGCTAAATAAGGCTTTTGGGTTGTCTATAATAGTTTGTTTTGGGAAAAGAAAAGTCTGATTACTTCCTGGTTGCATTGGTTAAACTTGACAAATGTGCTTTGATGATAACTGAAGAGGAGGAGCAGATGGTAACTAATCATGGGTTTCTGGTAGTTTTGCTGCGTGCCAACAGTGCAAAAAAGCAGGAATAGGAGATGATTGATATTGATTTTTCGGTTTCCTATAAGCAGCTGTAATTACAGGGGGATTTGCAGTGCAAATGGTTTACATTGATGGCTCTTATGCTTGTAATGTGGTACTGAGTGTTTGGGAGAATGGAAATCTAATCTGAAACTGACAAAACCCAATGTTCTGTGCCAACTACTTCCTGCATCAACAAAATTCCTAGAGCTTATGTCTTTCAGTATTGATCAGAAGCAGTTGTATCACATGGAGGTTATGCGGATTGGAACAAAATTGGTGCAGGGTGGAATTTCTGATGGTTTTTGGTGGCTGCAGGTATGCTTTAAACTGGCACATGGCTGTATTGTGCCAAATTGATGATACTGGTGCTCTACAAAAGCTTGGGGATTATTGGTAGCTCCGGAAACGAATTGTGGTGTTAACTCCTGGGTTTTTTTGGAAAACTTGACAAGGTTTTGGACTGGTGGGTTTGTCGAAGCTCAAGGCAGTAGCTGAAACCTTGATCTGTTGCCTGAGTTTGGAGTTTTGCTTTTGCTTTGATCAGTATGGTGAGTGCAGAAATCGATTTCGGCTGAGTTCTGTTTCCTGATTGCAGTCACTGCCTTTCTGATACCTTGAGTGGTGATGTGGAAATTTCCTGAG
The DNA here is from genome assembly GCA_024364735.1 of Boesenbergia rotunda. Taxonomy (NCBI): domain Eukaryota; kingdom Viridiplantae; phylum Streptophyta; class Magnoliopsida; order Zingiberales; family Zingiberaceae; genus Boesenbergia; species Boesenbergia rotunda. Next base: position 210,787 of record JAGFNQ010007464.1, read on the forward strand.
TTGCTGCTTTTGCTGGAAGTTTGGAGGGCTCCTTAGTTCGTGATCGTATGGAATATGGAGGTGCCAAACGTGCCAAAGGGAGGAGCTCAATGGATTCTGTTTAGTTTCTTGGTGGACATAAGTTGTGGTTGGCTGAAAGTTGCATGGTGTGATGGTTGTAGAACAAGAAGCGGAATAAGAAGTGGAGGGATACAGCAGGTAAGCAAGTGCCAAATGTGCCAATTGATCAGATTAAGCCCAGTTGGACAGTGGTGTTCATAAACAGATGTTGGCAATAATTGCATCCTACTTTGCAAGCTTTGGTGGTGTTGGATATTGGGTGGTGATGAGGTGCAGCCATTGGTAGATAGGGATAGTGAATGGATCCACCGTATGTGATTCATCTAGTCCGTAGCAAACGACTATGCTAAAGACACCTCAAATCCATTGATGGCTGAGGCTTTGCCAAAAAGCCTAAAAGGGTGAATAGATCCATCATAGATCTATCTAGTCCGTAGTAACGACTACGGTGAAGACGTATCAAATCCGTTTTGCAGGTAAAAGAATTTGGAGGAGATCTGTGGCTTCCTATGTTTGCAGGCGTGGAAAATTGCGAAGTGCTCGCTCTGATGTGGATAGAAGAGACTGATGCATAATTTTGACTACTACAAGTCTCAGAGATATTGGGATTTATAAGATCAGGTGGGCGTTACAGGTTAATCCGAAGGAAAGGAAATTCTGCTAGAAAGCTAAAGACAAAGTGGATAAGTTGCTGAAGATGATGTTGGTGGTTGTTTTTAATAAATGTGTTGGGGTAATAAGAAGCTGGCTTGCAATTGTATAGATTTTATAAATCCAGTTGGTCTTTTAATTATTTGCAATACTTGTAAATCAGCCAGAGTCATTGAAACTCTATATTAAAAGGTCAGGTTTGACTCCCATTCTAATATAGATTTTCTCCGTCAGGAATAAGATGCTCTTTAAAAAAAAACTAGTTTGTTGAAGTCATCCATTGCTATGGTGACAACGTTGGGTCTTCCAGTGCCATTCTTCTCAATATCTCATTTTAGGTCTTAACTCAGTTTTCTTATAGACACGCTAAACTTGTTCTGCCTGAAATTACCGGTGAATGAGCCATCGGTGAATTGGCGTTGAAGTTGATTTCGTCGTAACTAGGGGCTTGTGGAGAGATTCGCCAGAGTCTAAAGAGAAGAAACAAGGAAGGAGAGAATTAAATGATGGTTGGGGGTGTCTCGGCACGACCACATTAACAGCGCGGCCACATTAACACTCAAGCAAGTGTCAACGGTAGAACTATAGAAGATGAATAGTAGATGAGGAAAATATATTTTTTCTTAATCCCTTGCGTCCGCTAGAGCAAGCAGCCTTTTATAGAGCTGTAACTATGCTCAGAGCAAGCAGCCTTTTATAGAGCTATAACTATGCTCTCACGTTCTCCACATGTTCCAAGATCTATACTTATGTTACCTATATTTTTTTGAAAAATGATTACATTGTCCGCCTCTTCCAAACTAAACGGCTATGCTTCCATATTTTTAAGAAAAATGACTACGTTATCATATCTTCATGAGGAACGGCTTAATGCTTTGTTTCTCAAAAATTAAATATATTGATCCGGATATGAAAAACCTATAGTCGAGGACTGTATGAATCGAAGATTGCACTGAGTCTAAGATAGTATAGATTAAAGACCACACAAAATTGAATACGATCTAGAGTTAGAGACGACACAAAATCAGAAATAGTATGGAGTCGGAGATCAACTTTTATTGACTTTAACCACCATATGAACAGGACTATTGATCCCTTAATCATGTGACTCACTCTAATTACCTCTCGTACCTATTATAATGGTCATATTAACAATAAAATAAAATAATAATAGAATTCAAGCATATAAAGAATTTATATAGTGGTAAATTACAGCCAAAAAAATGATAAAGGACTCAGTTTTGTATTGATTTATTGAAAATACTGAATCACACACAAAAATAATTTTATAAACTAGAAACCAAAATAACTCATTGATGCAAATTCAGATGCTAAATAAGAGTCAGCTATCAAAAACAAAAGCACGCAGGCTTTCTGACAACAGAACTAACATCGCCATAAAAGCGAAAACTAACATGGAGTCCACCACATAACTACTCGACAGTTGTGATCGGTTACCGATAAATCCAAGAAACAAATAGCAAAACCATCACTGAGAGAACCAGATAGATCATATGAGCAACAATTGACTGATTCATCAATCCCATTGAATTTGAAGACTGCTTTACTGACTTATCACAGCCGTTTGCTGATTTCTTCCTTAGCCTCATTATAGATTCAGGGTTTTGGTAGTTACTTGAAGAACTAGTTGTTTCATCTGCATCTAAAAGCTGTAGTTAGTGGGGGTACCGATTAGACGAACCTAACAAAACGACGGCTAATTGTTTACCATGATTAGAAAACTCCTCGAACTTATTGGGAGTAGGCAAAGTAGTTTCCTTGTCTTCAGAAATCTTGTGACCCAAAGGATCTCCAGCATGCTGCAGCTGATAGAAAAGAATAGAAAAAACACCATCAGTTAATATAAATACCGAGAAGAATAAGCCAACTGCATAATATACAAAAAGATATTTCTCGCCTCAATATTTTCCACTTCCTCTGTATCGTTATCTCCAACTTGTGATTCACTATCAGAAGTTGATTGCAGCAGACTCTTGTTACTCGAATGCTTATCCTGCGGGGAAAGTGCATATGGAGAATGTTGCACTCCCCGATCTCTTATCTTGATTCCAATCTCCAAGCTCTCATTGAGTTTATCAGTTATATTCTTATCGGAGGAAGATTCTTCGTGCTGTCAGACAAAATCTGTGTTGCTTTTGGAATTGAATTCTTGTCTTCGTCGTCAACCATATGGTCACTTTCAGCCAGCATCAGCACCAGTAGACGGTACCTTCCTGATGGAACCTTGCAAACGGAGCCTTCTTCTTGCTGTGCCCTGCTGCAATGAATTGCTAGAGGGTGGTTCATGATTATTTGACCGAGAACTCCTGATGGTGATTGCAGGCATCTCAAAATCTTCTTCCTCAATAGTGTTGAAGAATTCGTCCATAGATTCGCCAGCATCATCTGAATATAAGTCTGGCCCAGCAATGCCATAAGGAAATAGGCTAGCATTTTCATGTAGGGTGCTTAACTGAGTTGCTGATTCAGGATCTAGAGAAGAACCGTCCATCTGCAGCAAATCACTTGTCCCAAGAGATGACCAATGAAACGACTGAGAAGTAGAACCCTAAATTATGGGGGGAAAAAAGAAATGAGAACGCCAACGCATAATTTGTTTTTTAGTAATTGATTCAATTCTAACAAATATTACCTGAGTTAAACACGGTTCAATCTCTATTTCACTGTTTGATCCGTTATCCTTGCATGATGCAGAATCCCAGGAGGGTGCCTGTTTCACCAAACTCTCTGCAGGCGATTCTTTTGGAAAGATACATGCACCAGAAGAACAATCATCTAAATCAAGTATTGAGCGCAAGAATGCATTCATATAGTCATAATATCAAATGGATTAGATCCTATAGGAATTCCTGGTTCACGCCACTGCTCGAAGGATTGTCTGGGATTTGCAGCATTGGAGAACTGATATTGGAAAAACCATGGCCTATTCGTTCATCCACACCGTCACAAAGTTGGAATACATCTTGCAGAGGTTCAGCCTGCAATTTTGTGCTTACATCAAAATAAATAAGGTAAACAAAGAAAAAGAAAATTCTTGTATAGACAATTCATCCTCACCGTTTCTCCCAATTTAGTCTCTTCACGGGCAAAGTCATATTACAATGATCTGTCTCTGGTTTTACAGGGGCTCCAGTAGAACACTGACCTTTATCAGCCAACACATCTCAATGCCCGCAGGACTCTGTATCGGCTCTTCTTGCAAGTCAGACTTTGGAGATTCAAGGTTTGATTGAATATCAATTTCCTCTACACCATCAGTACCGTTCTGCATTCCATCAGGAGAAAAATCATGGATCTCCAATTCACCAGTCTCGGATCTGGGACTTTCCTCTTCAGGCTTTTTAAATAAACGATAAATGACATAACTGCCCTGTTAAAAACAATACTACACATTCAATATCTGAAAACACGATCAATATTGTACGCACTGAACAAAATCTGAAGGAATTGTAAACCGATATGAAGCCCAACTACCAAAAAAAAACTGATATATTTGAGTGTCAGTGAAAGAAATATCAAGTTGCCACAGATTTACTTTCGTTGGATAACTAAAATTAGAAGGGGAACTAGTTCAGATACTTTTCTGCAATCTAAACAGGAATGGAGTAAGTAGGACAAGAATGAAAATAATCGAGAATGAAACATATGTGCAAACCTGATCACCAGATTCAAACTCCGGCTCAGTTGTGCGGTACTCGTGCATAATCCAGCGAGTCCGGACGCCGTTTGGAGCTCGTCCTTCATGGAAAACCAGCGTCTTTTTCATGCCGATAAGCAAACCCTTCCCCCCAGAAGAGCGTATCTTCCGGTCCCTTCCAGTGGCCTTCCAGTAGCCGCGCTCGGTCGCGCGATTGGACCTGCGACCGCTCGGATACTTCCGAACCTTTGGCGCAAAGAAGAACCATTCGAGATCCTCCGACTTGATCAAGGATTTCGCTACGCCACCCAACAACATCGAACAAAATAACCAATTAAAAAGACACACACTTTTATCAAATACATAGATTACCAGAGACCAAAACTACAGAAACCGGAGTACCAGGAAGCTCGTACGGCTCGTACTTGCAGACATCAATCTCCGGGATGACTTCCACTTCGGACTTGATCCGGCCGGTGATCTTGTTCTTGAGGTAGTGGTTGATGAGCTCCTCGTCCGTAGGTCGGAACCGAACCCCCAGGGGCAAAGATTGCAGCGTAATCGCCGCCATCGCTGGATCTCCTCTCCTGCTGCTACCAGCTAAAGCGTACCGATATTCCAAAACGAATTAAAGAGCTTTTTACTCCTCAAATCTACAGAACAAGAACAAGAGAAAGAGCACTAAACAAATTGCACCTTCAGCGTCTGTGATTGCTCTAGGGATTGGGCTGTGGGAAGACGAAGGAAAGCCCCTTGCTTTTTCCCAAGGAGGCGAAGGCGAACGAAGGAGCTTTAACTTTATGACGCGTCGTGGAGAAGTCGGATATTAACCTTATTTAAAGGAGCTCCTGGCCTTTGACAACAAATTCATCGAGCGCTAATGTACAATAGCAAATGCACAAAATATTAAATGGCCTTTTTGCATAATGTACAATAGCAAATGGCTTTTTGCCAGCGAGCGCGTTTGTCAGACGGATACCCAATACAATATCGACGCGTGGCAGTTAGTCCATCGGAAGACAAGGTCGAATCGGAAGCATGGCAGACAGAGCCAGAGGTCGGTGACATCGACACGTAACTTGAAATAAATTGTGAGAAGCATATAAATAATTAAATACAATTATCTTTTATTATTATATAATATTTATGATATTTTAACAAAACGAGGCATTTAATTTTACGAATTAATAAAAATACGTATGTTACTTTAAGGGTAAATTTTCCTAAATTCCCCACATACCAAGTCAACTTTGTATGTAATCCCTACACAAACTTTTCTTTGCATGCAGTCTCTGATGGGATTGACAAGACAGTTTGGTGAGTATTATTTGAAGAAAATTGAGTATAAAAGTTAGAAAATTGAGTATGTAAGGTTGCATCTAGCACATCAATAACCTGTGTACTCAATTTTCACTCGTTTATACTCAAGTTTCACTCTTTTATACTTATTTTTCACTGATGTATACTCAATTTTCACTCTTTTATACTCAATCCATCAGGGAGTAAATGCAAAGAAAATCTCATATGGGGACTGAATGCAAAGTTTGACTTGCCATTAGAGATTTAAAGCCAATTTACCGTTACTTTAATATTTATAAAAAATTATATTTTTTTCAATATTCTTTCCATTTTATCCTTTTGTTAACTACATACAATTATTTTTTCCTTTCTTCTCTCTTTTATGCACACAATATATTTTCTCGTTCTTCTCTTCTCTTCTCTTCTCATTCCTCATTATTTTTCATGAATTTCTTTCTCTTTCCTCTTTTCTTTCTTCTCTCTTTTAGATGAATGCATGTATTAGGCCTGATATTTTTCATATCAGACCCACGTTGGGCCTGATATTTTTCATATCAGGCCCAACGTGAACTTGATATGAAAGTTATTCATTGATCAGTTGAGACTACTGAAGATCTCTAACTAGCTTCATCTAATGGTAGATCAATTCATTGATGCTATATTTGTATTATTCTTTAAGTTCTCTACTTTTTATTTTAACTTGAGTTTTTTTTTTGAAAATAAATTTTAAAAATTCATCGAGCGCTAATGTTCAATAGCAAATGGCCTTTTTGCATGCTAATGTACAATAGCAATTAGCAAATGGCCTGTGACAACAAATTCATCGAGCGCTAATGTTCAATAGCAAATGTACAAAATATTAAATGGCCTTTTTGCATGCTGTACAAAAGCAATTGGCCTTTTTGCCAGCGAGCGCGTTTGTCAGACGGATACCCAATACAATATCGACGCGTGGAGTAAGGCCATCGGAAACCTTGCAGATAAGGTCGAATCGGAAGCATGGCAGACAGAACCAGAGGTCGGTGACATCGACACGTAACTTGAAATAAATTGGGAGAAGCATATAAATAATTAAATATAATTATCTTTTATTATTATATAATATTTATAATATTTTAACCAAACGAGACATTTAATTTTTCGAATTAATAAAAAAACGTATGTTACTTTAATATTTATAAAAAATTATATTTTTTCAGTATTTTTTTCATTTTATTTTTGTTAAATCTAACTACATACAATTATTTTTTCTTTTCTTCTCTCTTATGCACGCAATATATTTTTTCTTCTCTTCTCATTCCTCATTATTTTTCATGAATTTCTTTCTCTTTCCTCTTTTCTTTCTTTTCTCTTTTAGATGAATGCATGTATAACGTTGGGCCTGATATTTTTCATATCAGACTCGTGTTGGGCCTGATATTTTTCATATCAGGCTCAACGTGGGCCAGATATGAAAGCTGTTCATCGACCAATTGGGACTACGGAAGATCTTTGACTAGCTTCGTCCAGTAGTAGATCAATATAATCCACCGATGTTATGTTTGCATTGTTTTTGAAGTTCTTTACTTTTTAATTTTGACTCGAGTTTTTTTTCGAAAACAAATTTTAAAAATTAAAAGAAAAATAAAATAAAACAAAATTTTATCATCAAATGGTTAAAATAAATTGAAACATACATGGTTTTTTAATCTAGATTTGAATATTAATATTTAAATTAATTAAAATATTTTTATTAAATTAAAACTAAAAGATTAAATCATGCTCACATTGGGCCTGATATAATTCATATCAGACACAATGGACCCAATATTAGATTTCTTTTTTCGATTCTTTTTTATTATATTTTAACACATTAGAGAAATCCAAATAAACAATGGATAGCATATTTGAACTCCTTGTAACCTCAGAAATCCACTAGAACTCAAATTTGTGAATCAAAACTCTCTAGGTCAATAAGTGGGTTTTGGTCAAAACCCACTGATTGACCTAGAAAGCTCCGATTGTAAAAATTTCAGTTCTTGTGGATTTCTGAGGTTACAAGTAGTTTAAATATGCTATCCATTATTTATTTGAACTTCTCCGATTTGTTAAAATTTAATAACTAATTGATTCTGTTGACAAGTGAAGACCGGTTCTCACTCGGATGACTTGGTCGACTAAGACGACCCGGTCTGCTGTAGCACGGGAGTTAGGGGTCGAGCTCAAATAGGGAGAGAACTCAAATCACTCGGCTTGGACCGAAATGAAACTCACAAAGTGGTGGTGTGGTTGCAAAATGACAGCAATCCCTTCCTTGATGCCCAAAGGGGGGTTTATATAGGGGAAGGGAAGCTCTCTGCTATGTCAGAGTTGTCCTGTCTCATTAAGGAATGATCAGTTGGCAGACTGAACCTGTGGCAGCTTTATTAGCCCTGTGAGACTGCCATAGCCGCCTGACACCCTGTCTAGGTTGTCCCCTCTAACCCCCATTAATGTTGGTGGCTCTGTCAGGTCATGACTATGCCAAAAATCCTCTTCTGATTCGCATTAACACCCGGCGGCCATGTCAGGTAATGATTATGTCAGAAATCTACCAGCTTGTCCCGGCAAAGGCGGCCCTATAATTGTTTGGTCAGCCGGCCTCAATTGACAGTCTGAATTGGTCGGGTAAGTTGGGATCTCAAGACCACACTCGGGGAGCGAACCCAGGGTGGTTGGCTAGGGGCTCCTTGGCCTCGGGTGGCCGACCCCGAGTGCCCGCCCCCGGGTGCCCAACCCCAGGTGCCCAACCCCAGGTGCCCGACCTCAGGTGCCCGACCTCGGGAGACCGGCCCCGAGTGCCCGACCTCGTGTGACGGACCCCTAGCACCCGACCTCGAGCGACCGACCCCGGGTGCTCGACCTCGGGTGCCCGACCCCGAGCGACCGACCCCGACCGACCGACCCCGGGTGCCCGACCCTGGGTGCTCGACCCTGGGTGCCCGACCCCGAGCGACCGACCCCAAGTGCCCGACCCCGAGTGCCTTCCCCTAACTTGGGCCACGCTAGATCGAACCCGACCGGGCCCCCGATCTTCCTAAAAAACCATCCGCCCGGATCACAAGCCTTCCCTTCAAGTCTAGTCGAAGGAGGCGCTCAGTCCGACTGACTAGGCTCCTGGCCCGGTCGGGCAAATTTCCTTCCCGTGTTCCCAAGCGTCATATCGCACTATTAATACTTTCCTTAAATGCCAGATTTCCCATCAAATCCCCATTAATGCGAGACCACGTGTCACTCCCCGATTGGAAGCCTCTGGCACCGAGGCGTCATCGGTATGGCTCGTGCGGCGTCCAGATGAAGCTTCGAGACCTAGGGAATGGCAAGAATTGGATGGCTGGGATCCAAGCCCGCCCTTCTCCCCTCCTTCATCCAACGACCCCCATTGCGTGGCCCGCAGTATAAATAGCCTCCCCTTCTCATTCCACCTTCTTTACCCTGACCCCCTCATCTTCTTCTGCCCACGTCCGACTTTCGCCGTCTGACCTCCCTAGCTCCGGCGATCAGTGTTTCTGGCGAACCTCGTCTCTAGGTATTCCTTTTCCTTGCCGAATCTTTGCTTCATATTTCCCGACCTCGCTCGGATGGCCGAGTCATCCGTCCCGCCTGAGCCGTGGTATTCAACCACTCGCTCGTCGCTAGACTTAGGTCAGTTAGAGACCTTACGGATAGACTACCAAATACCCGAAGACCATTTGTTGGCCCTTCCTGACCGTCGGGGTCGGCCACACGGACCCCCCTTAAACTATTTCACTATCTTCTCCGACCAATTGCTAGCCGGCTTACGCTTTCCCCTTCATCCGTTCTTCCGCGAAGTCTGTCGGTACTTCCAAGTATCCTTGTCCCAGTTGGCCCCTAACTCGATTAGGATTCTGTGCGGCGCAGTGATCATCTTCACAGCCCATGAAATCCCTCTGGATCCCCGGGTGTTTAATTATTTCTACTATTTTAAGAAGCAGGAGTCCGGGAATTTCTACTTCCAAGCCCGCATTAAATCAGCCTTCTTAGAGAAAGTCCCTTCATCTAACAAAGGCTGGAAATCTCATTTCTTCTATATCCAGTCGACCCCACGGTCGAACTGGCCTACCGAGTGGATAGAAGACCTTCCCAACCAACCTTAACTGCCCAAAAACCTCCGCTCGGATCCAGGCTACCAGCTTGCCTTTTCGAAGCTCGGGGGAGTTCGCTACCACGCGGGCAAACTATTGATCGAAGGCATGTTGTATCTCTTCCGGCTGAGTCAGATCCCGGCGGAATTACCCGACACTCTCGGTAAGTTCTTATTGTGTTTATAGGCTTGTTAATGCTAACTAAAACTCTCTCCTTGTTGCAGCCGAGACCATGTATAGTGCCCGAGTCGACGACGTATTGGCTCGGGAAGAAGAAGCCATGGAAGCCCTAGCCGCATGGCTAGCTGATGAGCGGGCGGCGCCGCCCGTGGACGCTGCTCCGGCCCAGGAGCAATTCGAGGCCCGGGAAGATGACTCAGACGATGTTCTTCCTGCCGGGGATTCGGACATAGCTCCTCAAGTGGTAGATGAAGTGCCAACGCAACAAACAGAAGAGGAGGAGGTGGACCAGCCGGAGTCTGGAGGCTTAGTGAGGAAACGTCGCCGAGTGGCCGCCCCCCCGGACACATCCTCCGCCCCGGGACTAGCTTCAGGGGGCCACGTTGCATCAACCCCTCGTCTTGACCGTGGTCCGTCCGGCTCCCGGGCCTCGGCCTCTGGCTCGGCCCCTCCTCGGCCAAGAGCTCAGGCTCCTACTCTGCCTACGCCTCGCTCGGGAGCTATCGCAACTACGTCGGCAGCGATCCGGTCGGGAGCTTCGGCCTTAGGCACTGCGCCTTCTCTTACAGTCCCCAGGCTGGACTCCTGCCGTGCCGATGCTGTGGACGCTCTCCTCTCCATGCAGTCGCCTCCACGACAACTAGTGAATGTCCAGCTTCCTTCGGAGACCACCCTAGTTCAAATAGTCCAACCCCAGCCGCTCAGCCTACATGGCCGACTTGTTGCCAGTTGGGACCAAGGTCGGGCACTGACCACGGACGCGAATCCCATGTGCCTGGCCGATAATTTTTTCTTGGAGGCCACTCAGGTACCTCTTCCTCCTTTTCAATTGTTTTTTATTTTTCCTCACACAGATAGAGTTATTGTCACAATGCAGCACTGGGTGGTGAGTCAGTCAGTTGGTCAGGCCTTAGTTATGAACATTAGGGAGCGCCGAGCGGCCGAGATGAGGGTGCAGGAGCTGGAGAGCAAGCTGGCCGATTGTACCCTTCCCCCGGGTGATGAAGGTAGGGATGCCCTGCGCTCAGAGATAACCGCACTAAGGCTGCGGTTAACGGAGCTGGAGACTCAGTCTGAAGAGGAGCCCCTAGCCCTGGCCACCGCCGCTCAGGAAATAGAGCGGTTGTCTAATCGGGTGGCAGATATAGAGGGCGAGAAGAAAACCATTCAGACTCGCTATACACGGGCCCGTACCGACCTGGACAAGAAAACTGCAGATGCTAAGGGTTTCTAGCAAAAGTTGAAAGAATCAGCCGAGGCCCATCATCTGACTCAGCTCGCTTTGACAAGCAAGGAGGCTGAGCTAGCTGCACAACAGGAGGCATTCCAAGGTCTTGAGGCTCAATTGGTGAGCAAAGAGAAGTAGCTGGCAGCTCAGGAGGCTGCCGGTCAAGGTAAGGACTCGGAAATTGCTCGGCTAAAGAAGGAGCTAGAGGATTATCGATCAGGCGAGTCGGCTCGGATCGAAGCAGCCCGTCTGGCCTACCTCTGATCTGACCCTTTCCTAAATCAAGTGGCCAAGCGCACCGGCGGCATGATCCTGTACGGCATGAAGGGCGCCATTCAACAGCTGAAAGAAGCCGGTCATCTTCCTGCGGACCTTCCGCCCAATGCGGTGAAGCCGACTCGGATCAAAGCCATGATCCCGGCGGATGCTTTTCCCCCATTTACTTAGATCAGGCTTCTATCTTTTGCCGTTCTGTTAAGACTTGGCCTAAAGGCCCTATAGTTTTTACAAAGATCTTGTTTTGCATGACTCAGCCTTCGGGGCTCAATTTTGTGATGGCCACGGGCCTTATCTTAATTACGCTGACCCCTTATACCTCTACCCCTCCTGCCTTGTTACTATACTTGCTTGCTTACGATGCGTGGGATTTTTGCTAAGCGTCGTTCGCTCGGCGTGCCCAATCTACTCTGTGGGGGTTGACGTTTCAACCCCGCCGTGAATTTTCACTAAGTGTTGACTACTCGGGACACTCATACCGTTCACTCTAGTTTGATTCTTTAGGGTGATTAGAAAATTTTGCTAAGTGTCAGATGTCAGAGACATCTGCACTATCAGACGTTTGACTGGATTAACACCCGAACTCGGGGATACCACCGGGTCATGTCAGTATCCCAACCTGGGTATGCTGCTCGGTCGGGTCGGCACCCTGACCCGGATATGTTGCTCAATGGGGTCAACACCATGACTCGGCTGTGTCACTCGGTCGGGTCAGCACCCTGACTCGGCTATGTCGCTCGGTCGGATCGGCACCCTGACTCGACTGTGTCGCTCGGTCGGGTCGGCACCCTGACTCGACTGTGTCGCTCGGTCGGGTCGGCACCCTGACTCGGCTGTGTCGCTCGGTCGAGTCGGCACCCTGACTCGGCTGTGTCGCTCGGTCGGGTCGGCACCCTGACTCGGTAAAGCCGAGTTGACTAGTGTGGTAATGTTTGATCAGCTCGGTCGGGTCGGCACCCTGACTCGGTGAAGCCGAGTTGACTAGTGTGGTAATGTTTGATCGGCTCGGTCCTCCAGGCCGACCGACCACTCATTTTGTCTATCGGAACGTGGGAAACCACGCTCAGGCAGTAGATACTATGGAAATGCGTTAATTCATTTTTTCTTTGAGCAAGTGTCTGGACACCGTCCGACTTACCCTGACCGAGCGTGGATCGCCACGCCCGATCGGCGCTGAGTCCGGTGGGTGCGTGGGAGCGTGCCCACTTATAACTTGCCTTAGCAAGAGTTTGGACACCGTCCGACTTACCCTGACTGAGCGTGGACCGCCACGCCCGACCGGGCCCCACCAAACGTGGAATGCCACGCCCGATCGGCGCCGAGTCCGGTGGGTGTGTGGGAGCATGCCCACTTATAACTTGCCTTAGCAAGAGTCTGGACACCGTCCGACTTACCCTGACCGAGCGTGGACCTCCACGCCCGACCGGGCCCGACCGAACGTGGAATGCCACGCCCGATCGGCGCCGAGTCCGGTGGGTGCGTGGGAGCATGCCCACTTATAACTTGCCTTAGCAAGAGTCTGGACACCGTCCGACTTACCCTGACCGAGCGTGGACCGCCACACCCGACCGAGCCCGACCAAACGTGGAATGCCACGCCCAATCGGCGCCGAGTGGGAGCATGCCCACTTATAACTTGCCTTAGCAAGAGTCTGGACACCATCCGACTTACCCTGACCGAGCGTGGACCGCCACGCCCGACCGAACGTGGAATGCCACGCCTGATCGGCGCCGAGTCCGGTGGGTGCGTGGGAGCGTGCCCACTTCTATCTTGCAAGAACCGTTCTTTCGTAGGCTTTGAGTTCTTCTATCACATTTTTTGAATACAAGTACAAGGATTGATCCACTCAGCTCTCCTCACGGTACATTCTCAAGTGTATTGCACTCCAGGGCCTTCCCAACTGCTTCCCTTGAGTGTCTTGCAGGTAGTAAGCTCCTGACTCCAATGCCTTGACTACCACAAAAGGGCCACTCCACTGAGGCTCCAGCTTGCCAACATCTCCAACTGGCTTAATCCTCTTCCATACCTTGTCCCCTACCTGGAAACTTCGAGGTATAACTCCCTGATTGTATCGGCGCCTCATCCTCTGCTAGTAAGCGGTCATGCAGACCGCGGCCTTAGCCCGAACCTCCTCAATCAGATCCAGCTCCACTCGTCTCTTTTCCGCATTGTCCTCCCCATACAGACGTCTTCTGTCCGACTCACAGCCGACGTCCATGGGGACCACCACTTCACTGCCGTATACCAACTGGAAAGGAGTGCATCCCGACCCCTCTTTGGGGGTAGTCCGGAGAGCCCATAAGACACCGGGCAGTTCATCCACCCAAGATCCGCCAACTTGATCTAACTTGGCTCTGAGTCCCTTCAGAATCTCCCTGTTAGCTACTTCAGCCTGCCCGTTACTCTGGGGGTATGCCACTGAAGTGAAGGCCTGTTGGATCCCAAAGCCTTTACACCATTCTCTTATCATCCGACCTTGAAACTGCCGACCGTTGTCTAACACCAGCTTATGGGGTATGCCATATTAGCAGAGAATGTTTTGCCATAGGAATTTCTTCACCGCTTGCTCGGTGATCCAGGTCAGGGCTTCTGCTTCGATCCACTTGGAGAAGTAGTCCACTACCACCAACAGGAATTTCTTATGACCGGCTGCCCTGGGGAAGGGTCCTATTATATCCATGCCCCACTGATCAAAGGGACTGGACACAGTGGATGTTCTCAGCATCTCGACCGGTCGATGCGATAAATTCTGATGCTTCTGGCAAGAAAGGTAAGAGAGGGCCAGCTTCTCGGCGTCTTTCTGGAGGGTAGGCCAAAAGTAACCGGCCAACAGGACTTTTCGAGTCATGGACCGACCTCCTAAGTGATTTTCGCAGGACCCCAAATGCACTTCTCTTAACACGTAGTCCGCATCTTCTTCTCCCAGGCATCTGAGTAGCGGTCGGGAAAAAGCCCGCTTGTATAATGCATCCCCTATCAGAGTGAACCTGGCTACTCTTATCTTCAGTATCCTGGCCTGCTCGGGACTGTCCGGAAGAGTCCCTTCTTTCAGATAGGCGATGAATGGAGCTCTCCAGTCCCCTTCTATTTCTAGTTCTGTTTCCCTTTCAACCTGGGCCACCAGCATGATCTGAGGTGAGGGCTTGGGGAAGACCCACGGATGAACAGAGCTGGCCAGCCTAGCCAACTCATCCACCTTGGCATTGTCTCCTCGGGAGATCTACAAGATCTGAACTTCTTGAAACTCTGCCCGTAACTGTTTGTAGGCTTCCACATAGGCTTGCAACTTCTCATCATTTACTTCAAACTGCCCCGCAACTTGCCGAGTCACTAACTGAGAATCCAAGTGCAAGATGACTCGAGTGGCCCCTACATGTTTGGCTGCTTGCAGGCCTGCTAGGAGAGCTTCATATTCTGCTTGATTATTGGTAGCCTGGTACTCTAGGCGCACGACCAAATGAAGTGGGTCTCCCTTAGGAGACAACAATAAGACCCCTACGTCATTCCCTGCCCGAGTAGCCGACCCATTCACATATATCTTCCATGTCTCTTCTTCTTCTTCCGTGTGGAGCTCACTGAGGAAATCAGCCAGCGCCTGAGCTTTGATTGCAGTCCGGGGCTGATACTGGATATCATACTCACTCAACTCAGTGGTCCACTTAACCATCCGACCAGAGATTTTCGGGTTAATCAGGACCTTCCTGAGTGTACTATTGGTCAGCACTCGGATATAATGGGCCAAGAAGTAAGGGCGCAATCGCCGAGCCATCAACACAAGCACGTAAGCCAATTTCTCGAGTGTAGTGTATCTACACTCGGCTTCCTTAAGTAGGTGCCCAAAGAAGTAGACCGGTTGTTGCTCGGTCTCCTTCTGGGTTACAAGCACAGCACTCACAGCTCCCTCGGTAGCAGATAAATAGACATACAATGGTTCTCCCTCTTCAGGTTTAGCTAACACCAGCAGACTGACCAAGTAAGTCTTCAATTCTTCAAAAGCCCGGTCACACTCAGCGTCCCACTGGAACTTAATGGCCTTGCGCAGAATCTTGAAGAAGGGCAGCCTTCTGTCCGCTGACCGAGATATAAATCAGGAGAGGGCGGTTATCCTTTCGGTCAGGCGCTGAACTTCCTTTAGGTTCTTGGGTGGAGGCATGTCCAGCAAAGCCTTCACCTTTCCTGGGTTAGCTTCTATTCCTCGTTCGGTCAGGATGTAGCCCAGGAACTTTCCACTTTTAGCGACAAACAAGCATTTGGATGGATTGAGTTTAAGGCCATACCTCCGGGAGTGGGTAGCAATCCTTGGGACAAGCCTTGTTGAGATTCCTGAAGTCTATGCACACCCTCCACTTATCTCCCGGCTTGGAAACCACTACTACATTGGCCAGCCAAGCAGGGAACTGCACCTCTCTGATATGCCCTGCTTTCAGTAGCCTTTCCACCTCGGCCTGTATAATCTTGTTCTGTTCCGAGCTGAAGTCTCTTTTTCTTTGCTTCACAGGTCGGGCATCAGGGTACACAAGCAATTTGTGCTCCATGACCTCGGGTCTGACCCCTTTCAAATCTTGCTGGGACCAGGCGAATACATCTTGATTTTCGGTCAGACATTCTATCAGCTGCTGCTTGAGGTCGGGCTGTAGCCTGGGGGCTATTCTCACCTGGGTCTCCTCTCGGTCAGGCAGTAGCTGGACCTCCTCCTTTTCCTCTATCAGCTCAGCCCAGGGTGAGGACTGCACCATGTTGCAACTAGCCGGCGGGGCTTGGAAGGTCTTCCTCACCTCCACTCGGACATCATCCACATAACACCGGCGGGCGACCTTCTGATCTCCTTTAGCTTCTCCGACCTGATCCCCTACCGGAAATTTGACCTTTAGATAGAAAGTTGAAGCCACGGCTCGGAATTCGTTCAGTGCCGGTCTACCCAGATAGCATTATAAGCTGAAGGTGCATCTACTATTAGGAAGGTAGACCATCTGGTCCTTCTCAAAGGTTCCTCTCCCAATGAAATGGCTAGTTTGATTTGGCCGAGGGGTTGAACTTCATTTCCGGTAAACCCGAATAGAGGTGTAGCCACAGGTTGCAGCTCGGTAGTCTCAATCTGCAACTGCTCAAATGCCTTCAAGTATAAAATATTCACTGAACTTCCTGTATCAACAATGGTCCGGTGGACCTGATAGTTTGCTATAACCGCCGTGATGACCAGGGCATCGTCGTGTGGTACTTCTACTGCTTGTAAGTCAGCAGG
The DNA here is from genome assembly GCA_024364735.1 of Boesenbergia rotunda. Classification (NCBI taxonomy): domain Eukaryota; kingdom Viridiplantae; phylum Streptophyta; class Magnoliopsida; order Zingiberales; family Zingiberaceae; genus Boesenbergia; species Boesenbergia rotunda. The sequence goes on from JAGFNQ010007464.1 coordinate 227,505, forward strand.
ACCGAAGCTGATCTGGGGCCCCTGCGCTTGGGCGGAACTGCTGCCCACCTGATAAATGTCTAAACGTCTGACTTGAGACTTTCGAGCTCGGTTGGAGTCTCTATAAGTGGGACCACCATAAATTACATTGATGGACCCGTGCACGGCGTTCTGCTGGTTAGCTTGCTCCTCACTGGCATTCCCTCGCCCGGGAGAGCCGGGGGTCGGGAACAACTGTTTAGCAGCAGAGGCGGTCGGTCGGGCAGGGGACTCGGATTGGCTAGGCGATGATCTTCTCCGACCGCGACCACGTCCTTGATGAGCTCCTCTCGGACTTCCTCGACCGGTGCAACCTCGACCCCGGCTGGCTTGCCAGCAGTCTTGAAGGTCGTGGGTATGGCTGTTATGGAAAGAACAGTAGGGTTACCATCTGGCAGGGAGGCAGCCCTGAGCCACCTGCTGAACTATTCCCCGTTCAGCTCCTTGTCTGTGTCCCATACCTCTGGGGCTTCTGAGACGTCCTCCGGGAGGTGTATTCTTCTGATGATGCTGAGGAATCTCGGGCACGGGCCTGGTCTCCGGCCGTCTGGCCGCTTGTGCTTCTTCCACATCCACATATTTATTGGCTTTGCCCAGAAGGCTCTCAAAGTCCTTCGGAGGCTTTCGGATCAAGGACCTAAAAAACTCGCCCTCTTGCAAACCTTGGGCAAAGGCACTGATCAGCACTTCCGGCGTGGCAGTAGGTACGTCCAACGCAACCTGATTGAATCTTTTGATGTAGGCTTTCAAGGGCTCCTTGGAGCCCTGCTTCAGGGTGAACAGGTTTAGGCTGGTCTTGTGGTGTCTTTTGCTGCTCGCAAAATGCTGAAGGAATAATCTTTTGAAGTCGGCAAATTCTCTTACAGATCCCTCTGGCAGCCTGTCGAACCATCGTTGAGCCGGCCCAGCCAAAGTGGTAAGAAAGGCTCGGCATTTGACACCATCCGAATATTGGTGCAGCATTGAGGCGTTTTCAAACTTCATTAAATGCTCCTCTGGATCGGTAGCTCCTCCATATTCAGTGATGGACAGGAGTCAGAAATGCTTGGGCAACGGCTCCTGCAAGACTTGGCTGGAAAAAGGGAACCTAGTGCACTCCATTGGGGTTGGCACAAGGGGAGCCTTCCCTTTGTTGGCTTTGGCCTGACTGGATGAAGCTTCGTGAGGGTCCGATTGTCCCGCTCCCTCAGTCGGGCCAAACAGCGCTCGGTGGAAGTGAGGGCTCTCCTCTTGGCGAACTCCTCCCTCAGCGCCCACACGGGCTGTGTACTCTGCCGGGCCCGCCTGGGCGGGTCGAGCGGCTGCCTGTTCTGCTGTCGCCAACTTCCTCGCTTTGGCTTCCACTAGCAGATCAAGGTCTTCTTGTGAGAGCATCACGGCCACCCGGTCAGAATCACTCATCTTTGACTTTCGATCAGGCGAATGTTCCCACAGACGGCGCCAAATTTGATCCTGTCGACAAGCGAAGACCGGTTCTCACTCGGATGACTTGGTCTGACCAAGACGACCCAGTCTGCTGTACCACGGGAGTTAGGGGTCGGGCTCAAATAGGGAGAGAACTCAAATCACTCGGCTCGGACCGAAATGAAACTCACAAAGTGGTGGTGTGGTTGCAAAATGACAGCAATCCCTTCCTTGATGCCCAAAGGGGGGTTTATATAGGGGAAGGGAAGCTCTCTGCTATGTCAGAGTTGTTCTGTCTCATTAAGGAATGATCAGTTGGCAGACTGAACCTGTGGCAGCTTTATTAGCCATGTGAGACTGCCACAGCCGCCTGACACCCTGTCTAGGTTGTCCCCTCTAACCCCCATTAATGTTGGCGGCTCTGTCAGGTCATGACTATGCCAAAAATCCTCTTCTGATTCGCATTAACACTCGGCGGCCCTATCAGGTAATGATTATGTCAGAAATCTGCCAGCTTGTCCCGGCAAAGGCGGCCCTATAATTGTTTGGTCAGCCGACCTCAATTGACAGTCTGAATTGGTCAGGTAAGTTGGGATCCCGAGACCACACTCGGGGAGCGAACCCAGGGTGCTTGGCTAGGGGCTCCTTGGCCTCGGGTGGCCGACCCCGAGTGCCCGACCCCAGGTGCCCAACCCCGGGTGCTCGACCTCAGTTGCCCGACCTCGGGAGACCGGCCCCGAGTGCCCGACCTCGTGTGACGGACCCCGAGCACCCGATCTCGAGCGACCGACCCCGGGTGCCCGACCCCGAGCGACCGACCCCGGGTGCCCGACCCCGAGCGACCGACCCCGGGTGCCCGACCCTGGGTGCCCGACCCCCGGCGACCAACCCCGGGTCCCCGACCCCGAGCGATTGACCCCGGGTGCCCGACCCCGGGTGCCCGACCTCGAGCGACCGACCCCGAGTGCCCGACCCCGAGTGCCTTCCCCTGACTCGGGCCACGCTAGATCGAACCCGACCGGGCCCCCAATCTTCCTAAAAAACCATCCGCCCGGATCACGAATGATTGAGAAAAAAGTCAAATATTGGGGTCATTGGTCTTGATATGAATTATATCATCATATCAGGCACAACGTGACCCTGATATGGTCCCATATCAGGCCCAAAGTGGGTCTGGTATGGAATCCATATCAGACCCAATGACCCTAATGTGTGATTTTTTTCTTGATTCTCCGTTATTACATTTTAACACCTTTGAGAGGTCGAAATAAATAATAAATAATATATTTGAGCTCCTTATAATCACAGAAATCCACAGAAACTGAAATTTTTACAATCGGAACTCTCTAGGTCAAATCAATGAGTTTTTGGTCAAAATCCACTGATTTGACCTAGAGAGCTCCGATTGCAAAAATTTTAGTTCCTGTGGATTTCTGAGGTTAAAAGGAGTTCAAATATGCTATCTATTATTTATTTGGACTTCTCCGAGGTGATAAAATATAATAACGAAGAATCGAGAAAAAAGTTTAATATTAGACCTGATATGAATTATATCAGGCCCATATTGGGCCTGATATAAAATCATATTAGGCCCACGTGGTTCCATTTCAGGCCCAACGTGAGCCTGATATGGAATCCATATTAGGCACAACGACCATAATGTGTGATTTTTTTTTTCGATTCTTCGTTATTACATTTTAACACCTTAGAGAGGTCGAAATAAACAATAAATAACATATTTGAGCTCCTTATAACCTCAGAAATTTACGAAAACTGAAATTTTTACAATCGGAGCTCTCTAGGTCAAATTAGTTATTTTTGGTCAAAACCCACTGATTTGACTTACAGAGCTCTGATTGCAAAAATTTCAGTTCCCGTGGATTTTTGAGGTTAAAAGGAGTTCAAATATGCTATCTATTGTTTATTTGGATTTCTCCAAAGTATTAAAATGTAATAATGAAAAATTGAGAAAAAAGTCTAATATTGGCCCATTGGGCCTGATATTGGGCTCATTGGGTCAAAACCCACTGATTTGATCTAGAGAACTCCGATTGTAAAAATTTTAGTTTTCATGGATTTCTGAGGTTATAAGGAGCTCAAATATGTTATTTATTATTTATTTTGACCTCTCCAAGGTGTTAAAATGTAATAACGGAGAATCGAAAAAAATCACATAGTGAGGTCGCTGAGCCTAATATGGATTCCATATCAGACACATGTTGGGCCTGAAATTGAACCATTTCATGCCCAACATGGGCCTAATATGATTTTATATCGGGCCCAATGTGGGCCTGATATAATTCATATTAGGCCCAATGGGCCTAATATTAGATTTTTTTTCTTGATTCTTCGTTATTACATTTTAACACCTCAGAGAAGCCCAAATAGTCAATAAATAGCATATTTGAATGCCTTTTAACCTCAGAAATCCATGGAAACTAAAATTTTTATAATCGGAGCTCTCTAGGTCAAATCAGTGAGTTTTGACCAAAAATAACTGATTTAATCTAGAGAGCTCCGATTGTAAAAAAATTTTAATTTCTGTGGATTTCTAAGGTTATAAGGAGCTCAAATATGTTATTTATTGTTTATTTCGACCTCTCCATGATGTTAAAATGTAATAATGGATAATCGAGAAAAGATCACACATTTGCAATTGGAGAAGTCCATGTTATTTTTCCCATGTTATGCATGTATCCATGTAAAAGAGAGAAGAAAAAGAAGAGGAAAGAGAAAGAAATGCATGAAAAATAGTGAGGAATGAGAAGAGATGAGAAGAAAGAGAAGATAGGTTGCGTGCATAAGAGATAGAGGAAAGGAAAAAAGTGATTGCATGCAGTAAGATTTGACAGAAGGGTAAAATGAGAAGAATACTGAAAAAATTGTCTTTTGGTGAACATCAAAGTAGCATACACCTTTTGGTTAATTCGAAAAGTTACATACGTCTTTTGGTAAAATGCCAAATTAATTGTATTCACTATAACCTGTAGTATAAATATAGCACTAAAATCAGTAATATATATTTGCACTAATAAAATCAGGCATATATATATTTGCACTAATAAAATCAGGCAGCATGCAATAGACAGTATAGGAATAAGCAGGGTTAGGAAATCGTTATCCTCCGGTTGAAGCGTCGGCGTGCCGACTGTCTTTAGAGAATTGATTGCCGCCCTACGGTGCAAAGGCTCCCGGCAAAACTCCCCCAAGATCCGACAACCACGCTGCGTTCGTAGGTGCACTCCAAAACGAACGCTGCCTTCGGACTCAACCTCAGATCGCACAAGACGAAGCCTCAAGACCCAACACCGAAAACAGGAAGAAAAGAAACTTCACCGCCGAGACAGGAAGAACTTCGAGAGGAGACGATGCTCGAACTCGAAGAGGAGAAGAGAAGAAGAAGCTGTGAGTGAGTTGCTTCTTCCCCTTCTCCCTCCTTTTATAGATCCGAAGAGGCAAAACTTTTGCCTCTTCTATCTGAGAAGTCGCGACCACGCGCATCGCGTGAAGAGACGCGCCGAGCGCCCCAGCCGCTGCGGTTTCTCAAAAAAAAGAAAATAAAAATAAATAAAAGAAAGAGAAATAAAACCAAATTGATTTTAGGAATCAAATCGAATTCTGCAAAACCAAACCGGGCCGCCCGCAAGCGCGAGGCTCACGGGCTGGGGATTTGCACCCCCCCTGCGCGCGATAATCGCGTGCGTCGCGCCCGGTTTATGGATTTCTGGCCCAGACCCCCTGAAACCACCTGGTTTGGGCTCAACCCGTGCATGCGTGTAGGTCCCCCTAAGCCATCTAAGCATGGTATGAATGGTTTGATATATAAGCCATTCCAACTTTCTTGGCTTAGCAATGTAGGACTAAAACATATACCATAAATATTTGGAATTCAATCAAATATCAACAATCCCCCACAAATTTCAAATTATTTTTGGAAAAATAGAAAAACAGGTCTTGAGGCTTTGTCGTAATGAGCTTTCAGTGAAAATACCTTCCGGTTTGAATTTTCACCTAAGTAAACCAATCTTATTCACACAGGTTTGAAGTGAACTAAGTCTTGAACTTAAACCTTTAATATGTGAAAATCAATTGGCAACAACTCATCACAGGCGACGGTTGAATCCTTCTGGGTTGGTGCATTACGGCCATGCCACCGAACCTTGTTTCATAAGTGTTAAGGAGAGTTGCCCAAACCCCCCACACTGCGGCCTCACAGTTACACTTACATAGGTGAGTTCTCCAAGGATGTACTACAAGCATCCTGTCATAAAGACCTTGAACTCATTAAGAGTCTTAAGCTCATCCTTACTAGCAGTCAAGCATATATCCAGGAAAGAGACTTTGAGATTATATCTCAATCAATTTATGCTTACGGTTCACCCTTATAGCTTGTTTGTACCACATTGAACCTACTTCTTGGGATCTCCAATCAGATAGGTTGGGTTGCCGCTATAGATGAAACCAGGATAGGCCTCAGTCCCATTCCCTTACTGGATCTCTTGATTTTCTCAGAATCAAGACCTTTTGTGAGTGGATCAGCAATATTGTCTTTTGAACTTACAAAGTCCAAAGACACCACTCCAAGAGACACTAGCTCACGAACAGACTTCAATCTGATTCGTACATGTCTCTTCTGTTTCTGGTTATACTTGGAGCTTCTAATCTGAGCTATTGTTGTTTGATTATCACAGTGTACTGAAATAGAAGGTATTGGCTTAATTATCAAAGGAATTTCAGACAGAAGACCCTTAAGCCAATCTGCTTCAGTTACTGTGGTATCCAAAGCACACAATTCTGCCTCAGATGTAGAACGGGATATAATCGTCTGTTTAACAGACCTCCAAGCAACTGCACCGCCTCCAAGTGTAAAGACATAACCAGTAACGCCTTTACACTCAGCAGTGTCAGCTATCCAACTGGCATCACTATATCCCTCCAGGACTGCAGGGAATCTCCCATACTGCAAGCCCAAGGATATAGTTCCTTTTAGATATCTGAGTACTCTGTCTAATGCATCCCAATGCGTTCTGTCCGGACAGCTGGTAAACCTGCTCAATTTCGTTATAGCAAAAGAAATATCAGGTCTAGAACAATTTGCCAAATACATTAGACTACCTATTATTTGGGAATATCTTAGTTGAGACACAGCCACGCCACTCTTATTCTTGTGGAGAGTCTTTGAAGGATCATAGGGTGTGACTACAGATTTTATGTGGCTATAGCCATATTTCTCCAACACTTTCTCAACATAGTGTGCCTGAGAAATTGCTATTCCATCAGTTGAGCGAGTCAACTTCAGCCCTAAAATCACATCAGCACAACCCATATCCTTCATATCAAACTTACCACTTAAGAGAGCCTTGGTCTCGTTAATAATTGAAAGGTCAGATGCAAACAATAAAATATCATCTACATATAAGCATAAAATAATACATCTATCGCCTTTCAGTTTAGTATATACACATTTGTCAGAGTCATTAATTTCAAAGCCAAACGATAGCATAGCACTATCAAATTTTTCATGCCATTGCTTTGGGGCTTGCTTCAAACCATATAGAGATTTAACTAACTTACAGACTTTATTCTCACTTCCAGAAGCTACATATCCCTCTGGCTGATCCATATATATCTCTTCTTCAAGATCACCATTAAGGAATGCCGTTTTGACATCCATTTGATGGACCTCAAGATGATATATGGATGCCAATGCTATTAACACTCGGATTGTAGTAATTCTGGTAACAGGAGAATAAGTGTCAAAATAGTCAATCCCTTCTTTTTGTTTGAATCCCTTAGCAACTAGGCGTGCTTTGAATTTATCTACTGACCCATCAGGTTTTAGTTTTCTCTTAAACACCCATTTACATCCTATGGTGGTACAACCAGGAGGTAAATCTACTAACTCCCAAGTGGCATTAGAGATAATAGAGTCCATTTCACTTTTAGTGGCCTCTTTCCAGTGCTTAGCTTCAGGAGAAGCCATAGCATCTCTATATGTCACAGGGTCACCTTCTATATTATAGGTGATAAAGTCTTGGCCTAAATCCGTAGAGACACGTTGTCTCTTGCTCCTTCTCAGTTCTGTACACTCACTAGATTCATCTAGTCTAGAGTGACTTGAGGAAGGTGCACTCACTACGGATAATGGGACATCTACGGAAGCAGGCTCATCTCTAGTAGGAATACTAGAAATGGACTGAGGTGTTCTCATCTTCATAGGAAATATATCCTCAAAAAATGTAGCATCGCGAAGCTCTACAATAGTATTTGCATCTATTCCAGGAATTTCTGATTTAATAATCAGAAATCTATATGCAATACTATTTTGAGCATAACCTAAGAAGATACCATCTACGGTCTTTGGACCAAGTTTCTTCCTTCTGTGTTCAGGTACTAGTACCTTTGCAAGGCACCCCCACACTTTAAGGTATTTCAAACTTGTTTTCCGACCTTTCCAAAGCTCATATGGGCTTTTATCCCTTGACTTCATTGGGACCCTATTTAACACATGACATGCAGTGTATAGAGCCTCCCCCCACATGAAGTTGGGTAACCCAGAACTTCCTAACATGGAATTGATCATATCTTCAAGGGTTCGATTTTTCCGTTCTGCTACACCATTTGATTGAGGACTATATGGAGCAGTCACCTCGTGAATTATACCTGAATTTTGACAAAATTTCTGAAACAGGTTCGAGGTAAACTCTCCGCCCCTATCAGACCTTAACCTCTTAATGGTTTTATTCGTTTGGTTTTCGGCTTCAGATTTAAAAACCATAAATTTATCTAAAGCTTCATCCTTGGTTTTTAGCAAATAAACATAACAATAACGAGAGTGATCATCAATGAAGGTAATGAAATACCTTTTATAGTCTCTCGTTATTATACCGTTAAACTCACAACAATCAGTATGAATTAATTCTAAAATATCAGAATTTCTATCAACTGATTTGAAGGGTTTTCGGGGCTGTTTATATTGCACACAAATTTCGCATTTTTTTTTATCATTTATGGCATGCTTAGGAATCATGTCAAGATTCATCATTCTTTTTACAGTTTGAAAATTAACATGTCCTAATCTATCATGCCATACATCATAAGATTCAATGTTATAAGAACAACCAACATCATTAGATTTATTCAAAGTTACATTTTCTACATTGAGTTTAAATAATCCTTCATTAAGGTAACCCTTTCCAATAAAGGTTCCTAAATGTAATATTACAACTTTATTACATTTAAAGTTCAATTCGTAACCAACACGAACTAGATTTGACCCGCTAATCAGATTCCGACGGACCGCTGGAACATGATGCACTTCATGCAGTGACAGAACCTTTCCAGAGGTGAACCTCAGGTCAACTTGTCCTATCCCAAGCACCCTAGCTGCAGAATGGTTCCCCATGGTCACGGAAGTGCCTTCAATTACCTGATAAGTAAGGAAGGCAGAGCGATCAGCACAACAGTGCACATTAGCACCTGTATCAACCAACCACTCATTAGGTTGATAGATCAAATTTAGTTCGGGGTTAAAGGTAACAAACCTATCGCTGGTGTCGGCATTAGCAGTCACAACATTTGCTTGTGCCTTGGTGTTGGACGTATTGCCTTGGTTTTTCTTTTTTGTCCTTCCGTTCAGGACAGAATTTGGCAAAATGTCCAACTTGTCCACAAGCCCAGCACGGCCTAGTCCCATGCTTCTTCTGAACCTTTGGTTTGGGTTTCATTTTGTTCTTTTGGTTTTTGAATTTGTTCTTGTCAGAAGAGACCACTACATTTGCCTTTGGAGCAAATTCCATAGGTATTGTCTTATTATCATCTTTATGTTGCTTCCGATGTTCTTCCTCGATATTTAAGGCAATCATCAAATCTTCTAAAGAGATTTGACCTCTCCTATGTTTAAGAGTCATGCCAAAATCTTCCCAACTCGGAGGCAACTTCTCGATGATAGACAAGACCTGAAATTTTTCGGGTAGTAGCATATCTCCTTCAGCAAGACCATGAATCAGAACTTGAAATTCATGGGTCTGCTCAACTACAGATTTTCCTTCAACCATTTTGAAGTTTAGGAACTTTGCCACGGTGTACTTCTCTAAACCAGAATCTTCGGAGTTATATTTTTTATCCAAGGATTTCCACAATTCCTTGGCCGAAGAGGTTGAGCAGTACACATCAAAAAGTGCGTCTGAGAGGGCAGACAGGATTCTCCCATGGCAGAGATAATCCCTTGACTTAAACCTCTCTAAGGCAGCACTTCGGCCAGGTTCCTCTTCATCAGGTGAAGGAGAATCTGTTTCTATGACAGAGAATAGCCCTAGCGTGGTAAGCCAGAACTTCATGCGTTGTTGCCAACGCCTAAAGTTCTGCCCAAAAAATCTTTCAGGTCTGGCGCTAGCCTCATCAGACCCAACTACCCTATTATTCATCATGTCTATTGATGCTTACAATCAATTCTCTAAAATTGTAGTATAAATATAGCACTAAAATCAGTAATATATATTTGCACTAATAAAATCAGGCATATATATATTTGCACTAATAAAATCAGGCAGCATGCAATAGACAGTATAGGAATAAGCAGGGTTAGGAAATCGTTATCCTCCGGTTGAAGCGTCGGCGTGCCGACTGTCTTTAGAGAATTGATTGCCGCCCTACGGTGCAAAGGCTCCCGGCAAAACTCCCCCAAGATCCGACAACCACGCTGCGTTCGTAGGTGCACTCCAAAACGAACGCTGCCTTCGGACTCAACCTCAGATCGCACAAGACGAAGCCTCAAGACCCAACACCGAAAACAGGAAGAAAAGAAACTTCACCGCCGAGACAGGAAGAACTTCGAGAGGAGACGATGCTCGAACTCGAAGAGGAGAAGAGAAGAAGAAGCTGTGAGTGAGTTGCTTCTTCCCCTTCTCCCTCCTTTTATAGATCCGAAGAGGCAAAACTTTTGCCTCTTCTATCTGAGAAGTCGCGACCACGCGCATCGCGTGAAGAGACGCGCCGAGCGCCCCAGCCGCTGCGGTTTCTCAAAAAAAGAAAATAAAAATAAATAAAAGAAAGAGAAATAAAACCAAATTGATTTTAGGAATCAAATCGAATTCTGCAAAACCAAACCGGGCCGCCCGCAAGCGCGAGGCTCACGGGCTGGGGATTTGCACCCCCCCTGCGCGCGATAATCGCGTGCGTCGCGCTCGGTTTATGGATTTCTGGCCCAGACCCCCTGAAACCACCTGGTTTGGGCTCAACCCGCGCATGCGTGTAGGTCCCCCTAAGCCATCTAAGCATGGTATGAATGGTTTGATATATAAGCCATTCCAACTTTCTTGGCTTAGCAATGCAGGACTAAAACATATACCATAAATATTTGGAATTCAATCAAATATCAACATAACCCATGTCCTTAAAAAAAATATTCTAAGCTTTAATTATTTGATGATTAATTATAAATTATCTATGATTTATTTACCTTCAAATAATTTAGAGACAGATTGTTAGGAACCGGGTGAACATATTCATCTTTTATACTAAAAAGATGAATTATTTGTATTATGAATTGATGCATGCCCTAGAATTCTTTTTCTTGTATCTTCTAACTATTTGACAGTTGATTATAAATTGACTATATAATCTGTCTCTATATAATTTGGACACGGACTAGGATGGTTGTGGGATTATTATAATTATCTTTTTGCTATTGAAGGATGAATTATTTGTTATTTACATAAAGACTAATAAATTAATTGGTGAGACTAATAAATATTACATCAAAAGTTATTATTTTATATTTATATATATATATATATATATATATATATATATAGTTTATTTTATGCACGAGCGCCTAAAATATTTTTTTATTTAATTGTTTTTACATAATATTATAACACAACCTCTAAATCATAATGGTAAAACCCTAAATAAATTTAGATGTCTAGATTCATTCCAATATAGTTTTTTTAAATTTATTTATTTAGGGGCGCTTGGTATATATTCAGTAATAAGAATGGTAATGAATTTTGATTGAGGGGTTTATGAGTTTAGTGATAACCTAGTAGATGCTAGGTTATAAAATCAGGGGTATCATATCCATATTTTGATTACGATTCTCATATACCAAGCATCATAAATGGGAATGAAATAGATTTCATTCTCATTCCTGTCTTCTAAACCTTCTTACCATGCGCCCCTGTTAGTTTCGGGATTAAATCAACTAGATTTTGTCTTTAATGTTTAGGAGTTAGATTATAATATTCCAGGGGAAAAATTAAAATAAAAAAAATTTAGTTGCTCATTGGATATAATGTATATATATAAGGTATTTAAGAATTTTTTTTATTTTAAAAAGAAAAAATTGAGGCCTCTGTATCACTGAGGCATGAACGATCCTATAGTGTATCGTTTGCGATGTATTATAACACTATATATAGAGAGAGAATGGTTTAAATACGAACCATACTATGTAGATCCATCCACGCCAACACTGATTCAGCACTAAGATTTTTATAAATTTTTTTAATAAATAATTCCTTAATTTTTAATAAATAATTTTTTAATTTTATAATATACTCCGTGAGTATCTAAATTTTTTATCTTAATACTATAACCCAAGAGAAAAGCTAAAAATCTAAAGGGGAAATTTTATTGCTTAAACTCACTATAATCTAACTCATAAATTCAAAAATCTTAAATCTTAATATATATAATATACCTCATGAGTATCTAAATTTTTTTTTTATCTTAAACAATATAATCTAAGAGAGAAACATGAACTTTAGAGGAAATATTTTATTGATTTAAATCCACTATAACTCAACCCCTATATCTTAAAATTTTAAACCTTAAATACATATAATATATCCAAAAAAATGTATAAGAAAATATAATTGATGCTTGGAATGAATCCAGATGCCTGGATCGGTGTCGTGGACAAGTCCACAACAGGCGATCCGTAGCATATCCTATATATATTGATATATAGTCTTGATAACCTATTTATTTTATGGTGCTCACCTTGTGAGCATCAGGTGTAATTTTTTTTATATTTTTTAGTTTAAATATTATAATTCAAACATATACTCTAAAGACTAAACCTAAATTATATATGATACTAAGAAGGCTTATGGTGTAAGGTGGGCGGCATAACTAATTCCTCAATATATATAGAAAATTTTTATGTTACAGGTCATCCTTGTGGACGAATGTTGCATACATTTGCATTTCAAGTTTTTTTATTTTTTTAAATTTTTTTTTAGCTTAAGGGTATGTTATTTAGGATTTTACTTTTAGGATTTAGAGATTGAGTTATAGTATTAAGCACAAAATATTTTTAAATCAAAAAAATATTTTAGGTATGCATCGGATGTGCGACGTGTATATATATATATACCCTCGAGACGAGTAGGTTTCTGTCCTCCCTTATGCATTGATTACTGCTCGAGTTAGTAGCGACCCGTGACGATCCGTGATCTATCTCCCTTCACAATATCTGGGGATAGACTATGAGAATCGATTAGGATGACCGTTATCACCTTTACCACCATATATACCATACTTACCTTATACTGCTCACAAGCATCATATGTAATTTTTTTTTAAATCTTAAATATGAAACTAAAATCCTAAAACTAAATCTTAAATTCTAAACACTAAACTCTAAAAAAATAAAGAAAAAAACAAATATATTTGATGCTTACTTGATGAGCACGCATCATATGATAAGTAAGGTGTGATTATGTCATTCGCAAAATACCCATGAGCACTTAGTATTAATTTTTTTAAAAAAATTACTTTTTAAAACCTAGATATTATACCTTAAATTCTAAATCCAAAAAACAAATAATATTACATGCTCATGGATGGATAGGTGTGCATATATACTTTTTTACCCTATGGACCAAACCCTGTGAACCTTGTCTGCGAAGACGGTGCTTTTTTGATGTGCCAATTAGATTTTGTATTTAGAATTTAAAGATTTAGTTATAGTATTAAGTGCAAAAAAAAAAAAATTATATCGAAAAAATATTTAAGATTTGTACGAGATGTTCTGAATGACCTATATGTGTTGATGATGAAGGGTATGACCACGCTTTCGCACTGTGGAAGGGTAATCTAATACCACGGGAGAGACAATATGGGTAGGTAAAAAAAAAAGAGCATAGTACTTGATAAGCAAAAAGTGCGATCAAGGGATATAAAAAATTAAGTCTTAAAATCAAATGAATGTTGGGATGACATAGAGGTTTAACCCATAGTTTAAGTAGAGAAAGACGAATTATAAGTGTCACAATTACTATAGAATTTCAAACAAATGTTTTTAACAAAACAATTACAAGTTAGTTGTTGTTCAACAAATTGAGTAATAACCAAAGAGTATATAGTTGTTGATCCTGTCGCGAAGTGAGTTGGACACTCCTATAGCTGAGTGAGCCTTCGGGGAGAGCGAGGCCGCTGAGGTGGTCTAACGAGCTGGATCGCTTCTAGCCTGCAAGACAGAGAGCGTTAGAACCCGCCGGGAAAAGTCCCCGGCCAAGCACTCCGACGGTCAAGTCAGTACTCGACGGTGTCGATGGAAAGCAATGGAACAGTATGAAATTGCACTATCGCGCGTACCTAAGAAATGCAGAGTGAGGAGGCTTATATAGCCGGGGAAGCTGACAGCTCCTGCCCCGCCTGCCACTTGTTGTCATATAGCGAGGACAAGGTAATGCATGCCTAGAAGTGGCAGGATAAAGTGGCGCATACTGTATTAAGGAAAGAGGCACTGTCAACTTAAGGGTTGGCGTCGTTGGATGCCGCTCGGCCTGACATCAGGGCATGTGGTTGTGCTACCGGGGGGGGGGGGGGGGACAGGATATGGCAGGAAGATCAATACCTCGGCGAGATATTCGTCACTTGAGACCAGGATGGCTTCAGTCCTGCGCCGACCCCGTACAACCTCTAGTAGTATGGTGTCAGGGAGTGGTTGTGCCGACTGGGGCACTGAGCAATGAGGCGGGAGGAGGGCCTATGAGGGTGCCGACTGGGGCACAGAGTGACGAGGCCGGCTGAGGGCCTATGAGGGTGTCGACTGGGGCACAGAGTGGCGAGGCCGGTTGAGGGTCTATGAGGGTGCCGACAGTGGCACAGAGTAACGAGGTCGGCTGAGGGCCTATGAGGGTACCGACTGTGGCACAGAGTGACGAGGTTGGCTGAGGGCCTATAAGGGTGCCGACTGGGCCACTGAGTAATGACTCCTCCGGTTCGGGTTTACCCCCAGAGCGTGGGCCGCCACGCATCAGCGGGGAGCCAAACTTGGAGGAGTATTAGAGCATAATCATCCGACTCAGGATCAGGCTAATACTAAAGAGCTTGGGCCGCCACACGTCAGTTTAGGGTCCTAGGTCTGAGTGACACCCATCCGACGGGCCTTCTGACTGGCGCCAGGCTGCCGGGCCAGGCTACACACAAGCTGTAGGGTTTTTCGGGCCACGAAAACCGCTTTTTCGCGTCGCGGAAACCCCGAAAGCCCCAATAGCAAGGATCCGAGCGAAGAAAGTCATTTCAAAAATTACGAGTGCTCGTTTACATGCTTCAAAACCCGATCTACTCCTAGATCTAAAGAAGGATAAACATTTTACCTTTGATGCGTGCCCCGTTTAATCCCGTTCGCTCCTTTTTGGATGTCGAATCTCTAGGACGTCAAGTGCCGTCCCTCTAGAAGTATCCACGCGAACAAAAGTAGATGGATGAAATCCTTTAGGTGTGCTAGCACCTTGTAGGATTCGGCCAAGAGGAGAAGAAGAAGAAGAACTCCAACCATTGGAGAGGAAGAAGAGAAGACACACTTAAAGGAAAAATGAAACAAAACCACCTTTTGTTCTCCCATGGTGGCCGGCCACTTAATGGCCATTAATGGCCATTAAGTGGCCGGCCATAATGGCCACTAATGGCCATTAGGTGGCCTTCCTTAACCCCCTTTCAATTTGAATTCAAATTCAAATGGGGGGGAAACCAAGCCAAGTCATCACTTGGTCAAGTCAAGGTGAGGTGGCCTTTTGGTCAAGTCAAACTTACCTTTTGTGGAATTTCCATATTTAGTCAAGTCAAACTTGACTCCATTTCTTCTCCCATGTCAAGTCTAACTTGAAGTGGAACCAAGTCAAGTCAAACTTGATTTGGATTTGGGTCAAGTCAAACTTGCCTTTTATGGACTTTCCATATTTAGTCAAGTCAAACTTGACTCCATTTCTTCTCCCATGTCAAGTCTAACTTGAAGTGGAACCAAGTCAAGTCAAACTTGATTTGGATTTGGGTCAAGTCAAAACTTGCCTTTTATGGACTTTCCATATTTAGCCAAGTCAAACTTGACTTCATTTTTTCTCCATCTATTTGTTCTTTGCGTGTGACCCTATAGGTTCTTGTAACGTTGGTAATGCTTCTAACCTCTTAGAAACATAAGCAATGAGCGGTATCTAGCAACACATCATTGCTACCCAAGTTACAAGAATGTTGAGATTCAACATCACCAATGTGACTACTAATTATGACTTTCATAATATGTGACAATGTCCTTCTATCGTCGATATCTAGATTGATCTTATATGAAGCATAGACCGTGTCATCCTCCAATCAATCTATGTGTCTTGAACTCCAAGTAGACTCACTATAATCAAATAAGCTCAATATCTCATATTGCCTTATTTGGGCATGGCCATGCACTTAGTGATCTTACTCTATCAAGACTATGATATCTCTCCCGTCATATAGGAGGGATAGATCCCATCTACATCACTCACATCCCTCCGCATAATTTGTTACATACCCAGTAATCGCCTTTATAGTCCACCCAGTTACGGGTGACGTTTGACGAAACCAAAGTACATAACTCCTTATGTAGGGAACTATGGTGACTTCAGGTCTAAGGACTAATAGTCATACTAATAGTCACATGAGAAAGTATATGACACTCATATAACGATCCATGATACTTTCTCATGGTGGGTCATTCAGTATACATTCTCTAATGTATACCCATGTGTCAAATTGATATCTCATATCCATGACTTGTGAGATCAAGTCATCATGTTGACCTACATGCTAGTCTCTATGCATTAACATTGTCCTTGAATGTTGATACTTGACTAGGAATAATTAAGAGTAGTGTTCTCTATATCATCTCACTATCGATTCAACTAATCGATTGATATAGATAAGAACCTTCTATTCAAGGACGTTATTATACTAAGTTATTTGGCACCAATACACATAAGTATAATAACCATAAGAAATGCCTTTATATATAAGAACTATATATACAAGAATATGATACAATGAGTCCAAAAAGTAATCATCATATGATTGGCTCTAGGGCTCTCACTAACACAAGCTGGCCCGGGATCATAAGCATCCCCCTCAAGTCTAGTCGAAGGAGGTACGTAGTCCGACTAACTGGACCCCGACTCTGGCTTGAGCCTGGCGCACCCCTCGGAAATTGGCGTAACTTCCCATTGATTGCCACCTGAATTGCACAAGACTCGCGCCCCTATGCCACTTGCTTGTGCATACCGACAGATATCTCCTTTATTTGATCCTGTCGCGAGTGTTCTACCCACGTCTGTGTTCTGTCATCATGCACATTGACGGACCCGAAATAGACTGTCATGAATGTGGATCCGTCAGAATTTAGAATTTATAAAAATGTGCTGGAAACCCTTTTTGCAATCAAAGTATGAAAACATAGTAAAGGGGCCACAGGTCGTATTTTTCCTCGGGACTAGTTGATGTTTTGTTTGATTCGCGCTTGTGTTTATGTGTCGTTTGTGAATTTTGGGTTTCAAATAAAATCTGGAAATTGGGTTCAATTATAAATGAAAACTTAATGAGAGGCAAGAAAACTTAACTCAATGAACCAAACAAGGAAAATGCACTTTATGACTTGGCCAATGAGAAGCTTAATCAACCAAGGCACTTAACCAATTTTGAAAACAATTCTGCCAGCAAATGCAAAAGGATTCTACAAATCATGTTGATATTCAAGATCTATCATTCAAAACCGAGAATCAAATGCAGCCCTAAAATTACTTGATACGCAAAAAGGAAGCTTATGTGCCAAAATGAGATTCCAATTCAGAGACAAATCCAAGGAAAATAAAACTGATTCTAAGCACAACCCAAACACTAAAAGATAGGTTTACTCTTGATACAAATGAATGCAGAAATTTAATCATGCAAAATTAAGCAAGCTAGATACGCAGCCAAAAGAAACTGTTGTGCTAAGAGCTGCTGCTGAATATTGAGATGATAAACTGCCAATTCAGAGATTTAAACTGACCAAATCAGTTTAGTAATTCAAACCAACCATGAATCACTCAAATACAAAGCTAAGCCTGAAGTGAACTTGCAAAGAACACATGCAGAAACGCAGAATTGCAGGGATAACGTCTAAGAATTCAAAAACTGATTTGGATGCTAAAACCAGACTCAACTGAGACTTCAGAAACTGTGCCAAGAAATTTAGAGATATCTGAAGAAAACAATGACTTCAGTAAATGCAAGAAACAAGGTAAAACTGCAGCAAGTTTTTTTCGAATTGCAGAAATGCAGATTCAATGCAGAAATCTGAGTGAAACTAAGTGTTGGACTCACAACCAGGAGTTGCAAAGTCACATCTACTACTCAGGAAAACTGAGAGAGAGCTAATGCTCACTAATCACCAACTCAGAATTTTTATTCAGACTTGTAGCCGAAAAGCTGAATAACAGGAATGAGCTTGATTTTGCTGATACAAGATCGACATGAATCAGTGGGGTTTAAATGCAGAGATTAATCCCGAAATCTTTGTAAATGAGACAAGCTATATTGTAATTTTAACAGAGAAGACTAAGAATAACTTGATACAAATTGATACGCAGGAAGTATAACTGAAACTCAACTTCAAAACTGATACGAAAGCAGTAAAACGAAAGTTAAACTGAAATTTCAAACTAGTGTTCACTAACAAGTTCACCAACTAACTACTTGCTGAATGAAACCTAATTAAGCAGAAAACAACCAGAAAACGAAATTACAGCAGCTGAACCGAATCAGAAACAGGAAATGTAATGCAGAAATGAAATTACAGCAACATAACTGAAAATTTAACAAGAAAGCTAAACCCCAATCACTTCATTAGCTCAAGGTCTTCTTGGTCGTCAAGCAAGAGCTGGCCTCGAACCCCTAAGCACAGCAAATCAGTGGAAAACAGATTGGATTGATGAACTCTGCTCAAACTACACTCGGCTGGAATTTTCCAGTCCAATCTCTTCTATCTCGATGGATGGGCTGCGATGATGATTTGAGACTCATCTGAGCTCACCTGAGAACCCCTACAAGCAGCTCAGATGGTCGGAAATGGCTTGTGGACGAGAATCAAGCGACTGGTAGCAGGGATGCCGAAACCCTCAAACAGCCCTGTTCCGGCGCAATTTGAGCTGAAATCATCCCACAAAACTATCCTCCAACGATCCAGATCTTGTTCCAAACGAAGAATTGAGGTGGTCGCGCCTCGGATTGAAGGAAAATTGAAGAACAAAGGAAGAACTAAGCTGAAAACACGAAGAAGAAAATACTGTGTGGCGAAGACGCGACAACGGCTGAAGGCAGGGAATTTCTGATTAAATACATAAGACTGGACGACTCAGATTAAATTGAGAAAATCCAACGGCTGATCTTGCTCTGATTTGAGCCAAACTTTGAGGATGTTGATCAGGGGTTAGGATCTGCCTTTTGGTAGCTCGGATCCTCCAGATTTGCAACGGATGGTCCAGATCAACCTAATCTTTGAATGGACGATCTAGAGCCCTCCGAGCTTGATCCAACGGCTGATTTAGCTCTGATTGGGATGAAACCTTCAGATCTTGATCAGAGTGCTTGATCAACCCTAACCCTAGCTCTGATTGCTTCAGATGGTCCCGGATGGCTCAGATCTAGCCGCTTTTGAATCGGACGGCCCGGATTAATCCGAAACTTGATAACTCGATCCGGGTCCACTTCCGACTCATGTTTGACCCAGTATGCCCTAGGTCCATGAACCTTTCATGCCTACAAAAATAGATCAAAAATTTAGTGGCCAAATAATCCAATTTAATGCAAATTTGCAATTAAGTCCAAAATAAAAGGAAGTTCTAAAACCTAGGGCAATTTCACAATTAAGCAATAAAAACATAGGTCAAACATGGATTTTAGCAATTAAAATAATCAACAAAATGATATTTATCAACTCCACCACACTTGAGCTTGAGCGTCTCGCGAAACCACTAAGTATGTATCCCTTAGATTTTCTTAAGCATAATTAGAAGCAATTGAAAAGAAATTACCTAGGGTCGTCAATTCTCATAAATCTAAGCTCTATGGACTAATATCTTGTCCTTAAATCAACAACTCAGCCTTTTCATCCATCATGAATCATTGAGATGAATTTAACTCACTAAGCCTTTCAAGGGAAGTTTTGGTGGCTCTCTCCTTAAGTTCTAACTTGATGATGGAAGTGGAGCTCACTCATACACACATGCCTCTCGCACTACCATAGGCTTGCTCATTATCTACTCTCCACCATTAGTCATGATTAGGATTCACATATACAAAAACAAGTGAGAACATGGAAAATGGTAAGGAGTGCAATAAAAATCAAGGAAATCGAAAAATTGATAAAGTGGAAGACTTGAGTGCTCAAGAATGTTTCCATGTGCTTTGTCCCTCTTGTCAGTCCTCTAGTGAATTCAAAAATATTGTGAAGTCAAACTTGAATAATTGCCTTTGATTTGGATGAAAAACCCTTCCTTGACCTCATGTATCAATTCTTGTATATGCGTGCCAACTTTGCTTCCTTCTCATTTTCTTTCTGATTTTTTTTTATATCATCCTCTAGCAAATTCAGACTTGAATTGGAGCAAAGAATTGATTTGGATGAGAGAAACTACATTTTCTCCATGGTGTTGAAATTCTAATTGTGTGCCAACTTTATCTTTGCTCTCTTCTTTTTCTTTTCTGCTCTTTAAGCTTCAAACTGTTTTCCCCTTTTTTTTTTTCTCTCTCGGTCAGATGCTACTTCATTTGTTCTTGTCTTCATTTGTTCAGTTGGAGACTTGCTGACCAGGAACTAGCTCCAATCCAACACTAATGCCGTGAGCTTCTAAGGAGTTTCCACTTCCTGTTTTTGCATCTGCCTTCATATGTTTCTGCATTAATTAGTTTCTGAATTTTTGTTTTCACAGCAGTCAATTAATTTCAGAACTGGCACTCTCTGATCATGTGTAAGATTCATAAACATGAACTCTACTTGAAACTTTGGCACAATTTCCTCACTTGGCACAGATTTTTGCTTCACTTCCAGATATGTCCAGCTGCTGTTCAGCTTGTCTTCAGCTTCCAACACTCGGCAACAACAATGGCAACTCAGATTTCTTCAATTGTTAGCAAACTTTGCATTTGTTTCCATTCCGACAGTTGAATTCCATACTTTTTTCTCATAGCTGCAATTCTGCTATTATGTGCCATTTAAGACCTTGGCACAACTTTCTTTTTTTTTTCTTCTTGATTTCAAATCTACCCAGCTGAATTCGAACTTCTATTCAAGTTATCTTCAGCTGGAGTTCAGCTTGTAGCAACATGTTACTGGTTTCCTGTGCAAGGTACAGCTGCAATCCAGATTTTCTCACAATGTTCTGATTTTTCAGCCAAGTATAGCTGCAATCATCTTCTAGCAGGGTGGCTAAACAACTTCATGGCAACTTTCTTCTTTTGGCATAGATTTTCTTTCCTTCAGCCGGATTTAACTTGGCAATTTTTTTTTCTTCTTCTGCATTTGAACTCAGATCTGTCCATCTACTCTTCACTTACTAATTTGCACAATAATTTTCAACACTTTGCAGCTTACTCATTTCAGTTTATATCCTTGCAATTCAGCTTTACAAACACAATTTCTGATTTATCCAGCAAAGAACAGCTGCATTTCAGCTTCCAGCAATTTGTGTGCTGATTTCTACAGCCTTAGCTTAACTTCTTCTCAGCTTTCACTCAGCCTTTCAAATTCTGCATAGCCGCGATCCATCCTTTCTTCAGCCGAATTAACTTTGGTATAATAGTTTGGATCTTCACATTATGGTCAAGAGTATCAATGCTTCAATGGGTTTCCTCTTTAACTACCTCCCTTTCTTGCAACTCAACTTGGCACCTTGATTTCTCTTCATCATTTTTCTTCAAGTTCATAGAAATTTCCTTCAACCGGATTCAATGATGGTTGCAATAAGAGAAGCACTTCTCCTCCAATTCACAACTGAATTCCCACTTGTTCTTGGTACCAAGCTCCACTCAATTGGGCAAAAAATTTTTTCCGACATGAAGTGCATCCTTGATAAAAATTGATTCCAAATCACTAATCGCTCCCCCACACTTAAATCATTGTCCGTCTCGGGCAAAGTAGCATCAAGAAAACATCCCAAGCAAACAAATCCATAGAAAAATTGGGGTTAAGATTAGGAATAAGGAAAAATAAATAGAATAGACATGATTCTTGCCAAAATTGATATGAAAAGGTAAACAAAGTGATTAGTCTCTATAGATGTGATCCAATCATGGAAATATGATTTTGAAAGAACCTAAGCAAGTTCTAGAGTACAATAACATATGTGTATCACAAATATAAGGCTAATTCTCACTAGGTAAAAATAATTCATCTCAAGTCCTCAATTAAGAATCTAAAGCAAAGTAGTACTCAGGCATCCAAGACTTCATCCATGAGTTCAAACCCTAAGTTTTAACAACCAAATTTAATTTATTTTCCAAAAGACTCTAAAATGCTATGGGATAACCTAGAGGGATACATTTATTCCTAGTCATGCAAGAAAAAGTGCGAAAAGAAATAACAAGGTATTTACAATGACTCCTATGCATTCTACTCTACTCATGCATTTATTAGCAAGGACTCAACTTAAAAGAAAATTCGAGAAGTCATAACAGTGAAGGAAAGTGCAATAAAAGAAACAAGAAAGAACAATCTCCCCTTTATTTCTGGTGGACGGAGTCTATCCAGAAGTAGCCTCCATCGTGGTAGTGGAGGAACATGGGTGGCTGAGAGAATTAGGACTCCCCCACACTTGAACTTTACAAAAATTTGCTCCGGTGGCCGCAGGCGATTCAGGTACAAAATCCATTGAAGGAATAGAGTGCTTCGAATTAAAGTAAAATCATCTCCTCCTTCTTTCTGCCTTTTAGAAGTCCTTCCAGGAGGTTGAAGTCTGTTCAGTTGGAGCACCCACTCCTGAAGTCTTCTGGACCCTGCAAAACAATGTAATACCTTTCTCAAGCATGCAGGGTCAGAGAGAAATAAAATAATATCAGTCTCTGCATGAAATGTATCCAAAACTGTATCATATCCAATTAACTCAATTTGTGGCGCCTCAATAAATTTTTCACAATTATTTCCTACAAAATTTGCATCCAAAAACTCATCACAAACAAAGAAATCAATCCTTGGCACTTCAATAGAAATTTCACAATTATTTTCTACCAAGGATATATCAAGCAATGTATTACAGCCAATGAAATCAATTTTAGGTGCCTCAATGAATTTTTCACAATTATTTCCAGCATAAGATATGTCAAAAGACTCATCACAACAATCAACAATACTAGGCACTTCTAAAAATTCTTCACATTCAGCATTTGCATCTAATGTATCACCACATGCTTCAAATTCAGCAACTTTAACACTAGGTACCTCTAGGGATTTTTCACAATCAAATTCTACAAGAGATGCATCCTTAAGTATATCACAAACAATAAAATCAGTTTGAGGTACCTCTATGCAATTCTCAGAAAAATTAGGAGGAGTATTTACCTAATCGTGGTGAAAAATACCTGGAGATTCTACAAAAGTAGATGTATCCATGTTCTCCTCCTGGTCAATTAATTGCTCCTCTTCAGGTTTAAGTTCTGGTGGACACTCAACTAAAACAGGTGATCCTTGGGTTCTTGCTTCCACCATGCAAGTCCCTACACTTTCTGGTAATTGTGGTGGTAACTGGGGCTTAGTGCAATCCCCTACACCTATGGAATCATCTTCCTCAACCATTCCTGTATCAACCAAATTAGAAAACTTAGGATCATTAACAACTAAATCATCACAAGATAAAAGTATAGAATGATCCTGTAAATTTTCAGAATTAAATTCAAAACTTCCACAAGCTCCGCTATCAATCTCCTCCAATTCCTCTAAATCAATAGGAATGGGTGATTCTTGGGGCTCAGTGCAATCCCCTACACTCTCAATCCTATCCTCTGAATTTTCTGATGCATCAATCAATATAGGTGGTTCCTGGGGCTCTGTGCAATCCTCTGCACCTATAGATTTATCTGATTGTCCTGATCTTTGGGCTTTTATCTTATTCAATTTATCTTGCATGTTTTGAAACCATTGTTGTTGTTGTTGTTGTTGAAAATTTTGCTGTTGTTGTAGTTGAAAATTTTGCTGTTGTTGTAGAACTTGTTGCAACATCTCCATCATCCTTTGGTGTAGAGCCTCATCCCAATCAGGATCATCAAAGCCACCTTGATTAAACTGCTGAAATGGGAGGGGCTGAAAATTCTGATTGTTTTGTGGAAAATATTGCTGTGAAGGTTGTGATCCACCCTGAGTTTGATATTGGTTGGGCTGAATTGGTTGGAACCCTTGCTGAAATTGTTGAAATTGTGGCTGAAAGGATGGTTGAACTTGCTGAGAATGGTAGCCATGGAAATCTTGGATCTGAGGTTGAAATTGTGGTGGTAAAAACTGAGATTGCGCGGGCTGGAAATTCTGGTTACAAGGGTGAACTTGCTGTGGAAATTGACATGGTTGCTGGAAATTCGAATTAACTTGGTACCCTTGTTGAATTCCTTGAAAAGGTGATTGATCTTGTTGACAAGGTTGCTGAAAATTGGGCTGAAATTGCTGAAAGTGGGACTGAAAATTCTGGAATTGTGGCTGCCCATTCTGAAAATTCTGGAAATTTGGTAGACTTGGCTGAAAATCTGGCTGAAATTGTTGGAATTGCTGTGGTTGCTCGAATTGTTGTAATGGTGGCTGAAAAAACTGATTTGGTTGCTGGAAATTAGTTGATAACTCGATCCGAAACTTGATAACTCAATCCGAGTCCACTTCCGACTCATATTTGACCCAGTATGCCCTAGGTCCATGAACCTTTCATGCCTACAAAAATAGATCAAAAATTTAGTGGCCAATTAATCCAATTTAATGCAAATTTGCAATTAAGTCCAAAATAAAAGGAAGTTCTAAAACCTAGGGCAATTTCACAATTAAGCAATAAAAACATAGGTCAAACATGGATTTTAGCAATTAAAATAATCAACAAAATGGTATTTATCACACATCACCCGAGCCTGATCAAACGGCTTTGGCAGGGTCACACGTTTCTCCCAGTTCTTTATCGAACAACCAACATCTCTCGCCTATCCCCATAAGTAGGCCCTTTTTCCGCCCATGCTTCTCTTGTGCATTCAAAACCCCACCTCGCTCTTCGCCATTTCGAGTGCTTCTAGAGCCCCGACAGCTCCACTCCCTCGACTTTCTTCTCCGGCGACTGCTCTTACCGGTCAGCTTCCTTTCTCCTTCCTATCTGATGGTCTCTCCTTCTTCGTCTTCCTCTCCTTCTTTGCCCTGGTATTCCACCATGATAACCGCCCTTACTGCTCACGACCTAGAACAAATCCGGTCGGATTTCTTAATCCCCGCCGGCCACTAGCTGCACCTGCCTAAATCGAATGATCGACCTGATTCCGCCCCCTTGGGCTACATTGCTCTGTCCTGGGACCATTTACAAGCCGGTCTCCGTTTCCCCATTCATCCTTTCCTTTCCGTCGTCTGCAACTACTTTCACATTCCCCTACCTCAATTGGCTCCCAGCGCCATACGCCTAATGTGTGACTCGGTTATCATTTTTTCCTTATACAAGATTCCCCTGGAATCAGAGAATTTCCATTACTTTTTCTATCCCAAATAGCAAGAAACAGACGACTTCTTCTTCCAAGCACGAGCCAAAGCCTCCTTCCTCTCGAATCTTCCCTCCTCTAACAAGGGATGGAAGGAGCGTTACTTTTTCATTGGCCCCATATTAGCCCCGAGCTGGCCCACTACTTGGATTGAGGAGCTTCACCCTTCTGATCTCCTTCCCAAGCATTATCGCACCACCGAGGCTTACCAGACCGTAGCGGCCGAGTTGGAGGGTAAACGCTTTCACGGAGGACACCTGCTGAAGGAGGGGATTCTCTCCGCCTTCGGACTCAGTCCTGGACCAGTCCCTTCACTCTCCGTAGTTGGTAAGCCCTACTGTGCCTTATCTGCCCACTCTTCGATCATGCCTGAGCTTATTTTATCCTCGCAGTTCCCATGCTACTGTCTGCGGCTCTGAGGGAAGGCTTCGGATTGGATGAGGCCGAGTTGAAGACTCGGGGTTGCTGCTATATTGGCTACCAGATGGGGCGCCATGGCGGAGGATGCCTTAGGGAACCTGATTCTGACTACCTAAGAGTCTGTTCCCCCCGCCTCTGAGATGGCCCCACCTGCGGCCGCCAAGCCACGTACTCCCTCCAAACACCGGCGAGCGTCTTCCCCGACAGGGGCTCGTCTCACCCTTCTTCCAGCAAACGTCTGGAGAAGAAGAAGAAGAAAAAGAAGAGAGCGGCTCCCGACTCAAGAGCCCCCTCCATCTCTGCTGCTATCATCCCCTTTGTGGCCTCCGCCATTGATCCCCTTGCTGTCGTACTAGTTGACAGCTCCCCTGTCAAACTGCCAGCAATTAATCCTGCCGTCGACCCCAACACTGGTTTTGCGCCCGATCCTCCTATCATCACATCGTCTGCTGACCCTTCTGCCTCCTCCAATGCTTCTGACCGGCCCATGCCCGAGGGGTCGGGGACCCCGTCCGCTGAGGATCCAGCCGAGGATCCGATGATGCACCTTTTGGTGCCCACTCGAGCCGACCGGCATCTGAAGAGACCCCCGGGCGAGCTACCCGACCAGCATCAGGATATTCGCCTATATGGGTCGGTAGCCGACCGCTATGCTCAGGGACTCGAGGAGTACTACTTCCACGGCCCTTGCAACAAAGCTGATGCCTTTTTTCTCAAGGTCACTCAGGTATGTCTAGATGAACCAGATCCTTCATTGAGCGTTCTGTTTCTTACCCGTGAGGTCGGTATCTGTCATACAGTTCGTGGGAGACTGCCATGGCTTCTCTATGTCGCTCCGGACCCAAGCTTCGACTTGAGCTAAGGCCGAGAGAGAGGTGGAGCGCCTAAAGACCCAACTGGCGGTTGCCGACGAGCCCACTTTGAACCACTTGCGAGCCGAGATTCAGGCTCTACAAGCTCAATTAGCTCACTCTAAAGAGCAACTTGAGGCGGCACGCGGCCAGATCGAGACGGTGCATCAGGACGCCTCCCAAACAAACATCCGGCTCTCCACCTTGAAGCATACTGAGCGGAAGGCGCTGTTGAGGCAATCGGCCCTTAAATGATTGGGAGATCATGGTTTTGATGTGTGGGCGAATAGGTTTAAAGTTAGAGTGTTTTGTTGTATTTGATTTGTGTGATTGAGTTTGCAAGACTTGGAGAATCACACTTGGTGGACCTATCCGAGGGACGAGAGCCGAGGGAGGAGAGCTCCAAGGGCAAGCCGGGAAGTGGACTTCAAAGGGCATACGTGAAGGGTGACATGGAGGCAAGCCAAGGGAAGGCTTGCGTGCGCATCCGAGGGACGATAGCCAGAGGAAGAGGACTTCAAGAGGCGAGCCAAGGGAGCAGACCTGAAGGCACACCCGAAGGAGAAGGTTCAGAGTGGCTAGGAGCTGAGCTGGGAGGCAGGGCAGTCGACTGGCCCAGAGGCAGTCGACTGCCAAAACCCACAGAAAGTTCGCAGCTTCGGACCAGTCGACTGGCCTTGGGGCAGTCGACTGGTATACCCCAAAACTAGCCGTTGGCTAGCTGTTGGCTAGCCGTTGGATAGCCGTTGGATGACATTTAATGCCGGGCCAGTCGACTGCCCTTGGGGCAGTCGACTGGTGCAAGGGCAGTCAACTGGTGCGAGACTGGACAGACTGCGAATCTGTCCTTATCACCTATAAAAGGAGGCCTCGTTACACGTGTCTGTACAGTTCTGTACAGTAACGAAGTGCTGCCCAATTGTAGAGTGATCTTTTGCTTCCTCCATCATATTTCTGCATCTGTAAAGAGGAAGCTTTTGCTGTAAAGGTTTCTCCACCTCAAGGAGACTTTTCGATAGTGAAAAGTGGTGCTCGCGGCGTGGATCCTTGAATTAGTCACCCATCTGGGTGGATACCAAGTAAAAGAATTTTTGTTAGCATTGTTATTTCCTTTGCATATGATTTCCGCTGCGCTAACATCTGTGTAGAGATCAAACGATCAAAAGAAAGTGCATTCACCCCCCCTCTGCACGCCTACATCAATTTTTCAGTTGGTATCAGAGCCGGTGCGTTTTGGAAGATCTAACAATCAACCAGAACATCTGTAATGGCGTTTCAAGAGGGATACTCCACCGCACGACCACCGTTCTTCGACGGCAACGATTTCGCATACTGGAAAGGTAGAATGCAGTACTATCTTATGAATGACATAGAAACTTGGATAAGTGTTGCACATGGCTTCGAGGCACCCGTCGATGAAAGAGGTGACCCTACACCTATGAGAACATGGTCAAAGGAGGTGATGAAAAGGGCGCGGTCAAATGCAAAGGCCACCACCACACTGCAATGCGGGCTCTCAAAGGAGCAACTGAACAAGGTAGGGTCATTCAAGAGCGCCAAGGAGCTATGGGACAAGTTGGTTGAACTGAACGAGGGGTCCAACGAGTCCAGAAGAGCCAAGAAGGACCTTCTAGTGGCTCAACTGCAATCCCTGTCCATGAAGAGCAACGAAACCGTCAGTCAGCTGCATGGAAGGGTAAAGGAAGTGATCAACGAGCTCCATGTAATTGGAGAGAAAATCGAAAACCAAGACATCGTCAGGTATGTATTACAAGCCTTCCCGAGAACCACCCTGTGTGCATCCATGGTTGATGCTTACAAGGTATCAAGGGACTTATCCTTAGTTAAATTAGACGACTTATTTTGTGAATTTGAACTGCACGAGCAAGCTAACATTTCGACAAAAGAGAAAGGTATTGCTTTTGTTGTAGAAAAGGAGAAGAAGAGGAGAAAGGAGAAGAATAAGGTGATCTACTCATCATCCTCGGACTCAGAGGAGTCAAGTGCCTCTATGGACAGTGACCAAGAGGCCTTTATGGTAAGAAAATTTCATAAAACATTAAAAGTTTTTCTAACAAATCATATGCTAGGAAAGAGGCCAAAGGTAAGGGCAAGGCCAAGGAGATAATCTGCTACAACTGTCATTAAGAGGGACATATGAAGAACGAGTGTCCCCAGTTGAAGAAGAGGGAGGAGAAGAAGGAAGAGAAGAAGAAGAATGACAAGAAGAAGTCAAAGGGAAAGGAGAAGAGTGCCACGAACCTCAAGGCGACTTAGGACGATCCTTCATCCTCAGAGGAAGAAGAAGAGCAAGTGTCCCACTTCGCTCTTATGGCACAAGATGATTCAGACTCTTCAGACGATGAACGAAGCTCAAGCAGTGAAGATGAGAGCTCCTCCACCTCATCATCATCAGAGTCAGAAGCCTCGGTAAGTGAGGTATACCACTTACCCTCTTCTACCTTAGTGAAAATTATTTCTAGCACGAACATGGATTTAGCTAAGGCTAGAAGTAGAATTAAGGATCTTAAGGAAGAAATTGTCATGCTTAGAGTTGAAGCTATTAAACTTAAAGATCTGCATGCTAACTCTATCTCTTCACATGTTTCACATATTGAAAATGAAAATAAGGAGCTAAGGAAACAAGTAGATGACCTCACAAAGGTCCTTAGGAAATTTCAAGTAGGATCTAATAACCTAGACATGATCATAAACAGTCAAAGGGCTGTATATAACAAGGCAGGATTGGGTTATAGGCATAAGACCAAGGAAGTAGCTTTTGTTTCACTTACTGGTAGGGTTGGTGCATCTAGGAGACTAGGGGCAAAGGGAACCACAAAGAAGGCATGAGTACCTAAGAAATTTTTAAATGATGCTTCTGGATCAAAAATATGGGTACCAAAAGAGTGTGTTTTTCATGTTTAGGTAAAAGTGAAGGAGGCCCCAACTATGTGGATAGTAGATAGTGGATGCTCAAGACACATGACCGGAGATGTGAGTAAGTTCACCACTATTAGCTACCTAAGAGAAGGGACGGTCTCCTTTGGGAACAGTGGAAAGTTAAGGATCATTGGTAGGGGGACAATTGAGGTATCTCTCACTATTTCAATTCATAAGGTTCTTTTAATCAATGATATGAAATTTAATTTATTAAGTGTGAGTCAACTATGTGATGCCGGGTTTAGAGTAGAATTTCATGCTAAGAAATGTGTAATAAGACAAAGTGAATCAAACACTATCATATTAGAAGGGTTTAGAGAAGTCAACTTATATTATCTTGATCTATCTTATGCTACTAACAATATTGTTAAGTGTCTCATGTCTAAAGAAGAAGAAGGGTGGTTGTGGCACCGAAGACTTGGACACGTCAACATGAGGAGCATAGCAAGAGTGGCCAAGGAAGAGTTGGTGAAGGGGCTCCCAATGATCAAGTACGAAAAGACCAAGTTGTGTGATGCATGCCAAGAAGGTAAGCAATCCAAAGCATCACACAAAGGTAAAACTCTAATCACCACCTCCTTACCTTTAGAACTTTTGCATATAGACTTGTTTGATTGCCATAGTACTCCATCACTTGTTGGAAGTAAGTATTGTCTAGTAATAGTAGATGATTTCTCTAGGTTTACTTGGGTCTACTTCTTAAAACATAAGGATCATACCCTAGTATCTTCATAGGATTTAGTAAAAGGGTAGAAAATGAAAAGAACATCAAAATAAACCGAATTAGGAGTGACCATGGTGGGGAGTTCCAAAACGCAAACTTCACACAATTTTGTGTTGAAAATGGGTACAAGCATGAGTTTTCATGCCAAAGGACTCCTCAACAAAACGGGGTAGTTGAGAGGAAAAATCGAGCCTTACAAGAAGCGGCTAGGACTATGCTTAATGCATACTCTCTTCCTAGCTACTTTTGGGCCGAAGCAGTTAACACCGCTTGCTACATTCAAAACCGGGTGTTGGTACATAGGTTTTTAGGAAAAACACCCTTTGAACTATGGAATGGAAGGGTACCCCAAGTCCACTATTTTAGGGTCTTTGGATGTAAAGTTTACATCTTAAACACCAAAGACGACCTAAGAAAATTTGAGTCAAAAGCCGATGAAGGAATCTTAGTAGGGTATTCATTGACTAGTAGGGGCTATAGAGTGTACAACAAGAGGACGAAGGTGATTGAGGAGTCCTCAAATGTCAAATTTGATGAAACCACTAGTACTTACCCTAGAAAGGCTTCCATTGATAAGGATATAGAAGAGGTCCAACCCCTTGCCCAAAGAACCCAAGACCTACATTTGGAGGGCAATGATCAAGGGGGAGTAAGAAATACACTAGAGGATGAGGAAGAAAGAATAAATGAACCTACAACCTCTACACCCTTGAGACATCACCATGATCATCCTATTGACCAAATTGTGGGTGATGTCACTCAAGGAGTAAGGACTAGGTCCTACTTTAGGGATCAAACTAGTCAAATAGCCCTTATCTCCCAATTAGAACCCAAGACCATTGATGAAGCATTGGGAGATGTTGATTGGGTCTTAGCCATGCAAGAAGAGCTAAACCAATTTGAGAGGAGTGAAGTTTGGGAGTTAGTTCCTAGGCCCACTGATTGTACCATTGTAACCACTAGATGAGTCTTTAGGAACAAATTAGATGACCAAGGTAAAATCACTAGGAACAAGGCTAGATTAGTGGCTAGGGGGTTTAACCAAGTTGAGGGATTAGACTATGATGAGACTTATGCCCCCGTAGCTAGGTTAGAATCAATTAGAATTCTACTAGCCTATGCCGCTCACATGGGTTTTACACTCCACCAAATGGATGTGAAATCGGCATTCCTAAATGGGATCATTACGGAAGAGGTTTATGTAGAACAACCCCCTGGGTTTGAGGACCCAAACTATCCAAGACACGTATTCAAATTAAGGAAAGCCTTATATGAATTGAAACAAGCTCCCCGGGCTTGGTACGAGAGGCTTTCTTCATTTTTGGTGTCTAAGGGGTTTAGGAGAGGAACAATTGACCCTACATTGTTCCTAAAATCTAAGGATAAGAACATATTTGTTGCCCAAGTCTATGTAGACGACATCATTTTTGGGTCAACAAATAATGACTTCCTACAAGAATTCATCAAGTGTATGGAAGATGAATTTGAGATGAGTCTTATAGGAGAATTAACCTTTTTCTTAGGCCTTCAAGTTAAGCAAACTAATGAAGGTACACATGTTTTTCAAACCAAATATACTAAGGAGATGTTAAAGAAATTTGGTTTGGAACATGCTAAAGAAACATCTACACCCAAAGGAACCAATGTGAAAATGGATAGTGACAATGAAGGGAAAATGGTAGACTCTAAACAATATAGGAGCATGATTGGTAGCCTCCTATACCTAACCGCTAGTAGACCCGACATATTTTTTGCGGTAGGTATGTGCGCTAGGTACCAATCGTGTGCCAAAGAGTCCCATTTGATTGTAGTCAAGAGGATCTTAAGGTATGTGAAAGGGACCCTAAATGTCGGACTTTGGTATCCTAGAACCCCAAATGTTGACCTAATTGGATACACCGACTCGGACTATGCGGGTTGTAAGTTAGATAGGAAGAGTACAAGTGGAGGGTGTCAATTCCTTGGGTCTTCTTTAGTTAGTTGGAGTAGTAGGAAACAACCATGCGTTGCCCTATCAACAACGGAAGCAGAATATGTGGCAATGGGTGGATGTGTTTCCCAACTCCTTTGGATTATGCACACCTTAGAGGACTATGAGCTACATTACACCAAGGTCAAAGTCTTGTGTGATAATGTAAGTACAATCAACTTAACTAAAAATCCGGTTCACTATTCTAGAACAAAACACATTGAAGTGAAACATCACTTCATTAGAGACCATGTGGCAAGGGGAGACATAGAACTATACTATGTTGAATCAAAGTCGAACCTAGCCGACATCTTTACCAAGCCTCTTCCTGAATCGGAGTTTACATCCTTAAGAAGAGGCCTTGGAATGTGTTTTGTGGAAGTATAGGAAGAACTTGGAGACATTAGCCTTGAAAAAGGGTGCTTGATCCATTAGGGTGATACATTTGGCTCACTTGTGCTTGTGGCACATTGTTGGACCATTAAAAGTATCAAAATATCAAAACTAGACCAACTATGGGCGAGGCAAGTGTTTAATCAATGGACACTTTGCCAAAGATCATAGTTGGACATTTTAAAACTTTGAAAAACCATTTTATGTTTTACATGCTGTGAAATGTTTTTCAAAGTTATAGATTTGCAAAATTGGTTTTAGAGTTTGATACAAAATGTAGTGGTTTTCAAAGTTTTTGAGTTTTTATCAAAAGTCATGCATGTTTGAAATATTATATGGTTTAATATTTTTTCCTGATAGAATATAACATTTCAAACATGTATGTAAAATTTTACAATTTTTGGAATTTTCTAGGAGTTTCTGAAATTCGGCAGAAAAACTGAAAAATCAGACTGATAGCGTATCAGTCGACTGCCCTATGGGCAGTCGACTGGCTCGCAAGTTTTCAGCCACTGTGAGTAATTTCAGAAACTGAGAATTTTCTCATTTGATGCCATGGGTTTTGGTTGCTTGAGGCAATCATTTTGATGGTGTCAAAGGGAGAGAATGGGTGGTTTAAATTAGAACTTTGACTTAAAATGGATGATTTTAGGTATTTTACCTAACTTAGACCTTAAAGGGTTAAAACTGTGGAGAAGACATGGATTAAGGGGGAGGTACCTCTTAGGTTCTGATATGTCTGTTATATTGCTGTTGTTAAGTGGAATCTTAACTTGAAATGTGATTAGAATTGAAACTGTGGAGAGGACATAGGTTAAGGNGAAGCTTTGACCGGTCAACCGGGCGCCCCGCGCGCGTCGGGCGCCCCAGTCAACTGTTATCCCGAAGTCGAAGCGATCAGTCACGACCGAGAGCATGCCGGATCAGAAGCCACGTGGGGGCGCCCCGAGCATCCCGGGCGCCCCCTGCCCTATATAAAGAGGGCCTCGACCCTATTCTTGAACAAAAAAAAATTCCATTGAACGCAATCACGCTCTTCTGCTCCCGCGCTCTGCTCCAGAACCCTCCAGACTCGAGATACAAGCGCCGGCGACGTCCAACTGCTCTGGAACTTCGATTTACACCGGACGTCGGTAACAAAGAAAAGCTGTCTTTTTCCTTACTGCAATTTACTGTAATCAATCTTTGTAAAATTGTTTTGCGCGATTATAGTATTGCCCATAGTAAACGGTCAACGACCGTGGGCCTTGGAGTAGGAGTCGACCCAGGCTCCGAACCAAGTAAAAATCTTGGTGTTCGCATTGTCTGATTTTAATTATTCCGCTACGCAATTGCTCTTTACGAAATCCGAACGATTTGCGACATTCACCCCCCCCCTCTATCGCATCTCTCGATCCAACAAGTGGTATCAGAGCGGGGTAGTTCAAACTTGGTGCAACCACCAGTTTGAAAATTTTTTTTTCGGATTTACGAGTTTTTTTAATTTTATTTCTTTTCTTTTTGTTAATCAACGCAACTCAATCTCGTTCGCTTTTTATTTTATATAAATAATATCTGTAGGTGGATCTAAAATATCCTTACGCCTTTTTCAATTTTGAATTGTCATCTTTTCACCATAAGTCTGATTTAATAAAACAAACAATTTTTGAAAATTTATCATAAATTTTTTTTATTATTTTAATATTTTTCTCGAAACTCGTGCTACTTTAATTCGAGCAAATTTTTTTTTCCTAAACATTAAATTCCTACTTTTTCAAATATCAGAATTTATAAAATCAACATTTTCAAAAATTTATCATAAATTGTTTTTATTATTTTAATATTATTTTGCCTCGAAAATCGTGCAATATTTATTTTGGATTATTTTTCTCTTGCTCCCGCACTACTAATCCAAGACCAAGTCTTGGTACATTTCTATTTTTCTGTTTGTGTGCAAGATTTGTTCTTAATGGCCAATCAAGAATGGAACAGTACCCGTCCACCACTCTTCTCCGGCAAGAACTTCAACTCTTGGAGAAGTCAAATGGAGTTCCATCTGAAGGCCCATATGGACATATGGATGATCGTTCAAACAGGGTTCTACCTCCCTACAGAAGAGGGACTATCATTTACGTAGGACCAACTGGATGAATCAACCCTGAGGAAGATCGAGACGGATGCAAGGGCAACTTCAATCCTACAATGTGGCCTAACCAAGGAGCAACTCGAGCTAGTAGGTCCATGCAGTTGTGCTAGAGAAATATGGGAAAAATTGGTTAACCTTCATCAAGAAATCTCAGATGAAGAAGAAGTAAATTATCTTGCCCTTTCAGTCCAAGCACAATCAGCCGAGTCAGAGTCTGAACCCGAATCCAAAATCGAACCAGAATTAGACGACGAATTGACTGAGACGGTAACCGATTTCGAATTCTTTTCAAATTTAGAATTAAATAATCAAACAGATACTATAATGGTCGAGGAAGGTGTAAATTTTATTGCAGGGAAAAACTCCTAAAGAACCACCACAGAAGGAACTTCAACCAGTACCCGAGTCCGACTCAGACACAGAATCAGAAGATGAGCCTAGATCCGAGCGGCAATGATCAAGGGGGAGATTCCCAATAAAGAACCAAAAGGTAAAAGTGTAAATTCAAATTTTAATCATGTAATTTGTTACACATGCAGGGAGAGAGGGCACTACCAAAATCAGTGCCCTACTCGTAAGACTCGGTCTACACCATCGGCGACAAAGGAATCAGTTCCAAAAGCACGAAAGCACAAAAGTCGCATTCAATGCTTCAAGTGCCAGGAGTTCGGGCATTGCAAAAGTGAATGCACAGATAAAAGAGCTACCAAGAATGCCGGACAAACAATCAACGAAGGTAAATTTACAGTATTTGAAAATCCGTTATTTACCTTGAATAATGTGATTGATTCATGTAACTTAATTAAAACAAATTTCAAAAAATTGAAACAAGAAAATGAAACCCTAAAACATAAGGTCAATAAGTTAGAAAATTTAATTCATAATCTTGCTGATTTCGAAAATCCGGAGTATTACTCCAATTGTGACCTTACTTAGACAATTGTTTGTTTTAATTATGTGTTTTTTTTAGAATTAGGATTGGGACTAAATCAGTTAATTGAAAATTGAACAACATAGTATTGGGTGGAGGTGAGATGATAGTACGTTAGGGAAGCCAATTTGGTGGAACTAGCCGAAGCTACCGATCCAAGACCCAAACTAGTTAGACCAGAAATTTTTCAAAGAATAATTTTGAAAATGAAATTTCATTAAAAGGCTTTGTCAAGGAAAGGGTGGATGATCCCATAAGGCTACGGCCAAAGAAGGCCTAGTGCCTCGCCAAGACCTGGAAGCCAATTTTTGAAATTCAAATTCAAATTATTTTTTTGTTAAATTCGAATCTAACACAAATTTTCAGTTAATTTTAGATTCAAATACCTCTTTTCAAAATAAATTTAAATTGGGTTTAAAAAATTAATTTAATTTTTCAAAATTAATCATGGCCTTTTCAAAATAAATCTTTCTATTAAAATATGCATCTCACAAAACAGTTAAGGATATCCTGTTTTGCCACTTAGAAATGGGTGAGATGCTTAGGGCCTAAAAGTTGAGTCCAACCCAACCAACTAAATCGAATTCAAACTCAAATTAATTCAATTCAATCAAATTCAAATTAATTCAATTAAATAAAATTCAACTGAATTATTCTAAACTTAATTATCCTCAAATTCAAATTAATTATTCTCAAAATTCAATTTAATCATTTATTTTCAAAATTAAAATATTTGTCTCACACAACCCATAAGGTTAACATGTTTGACCATGTAGAACTGGGTGAGATATCTAGGACCTAAAAGCACAAATCAATATCCTTTCAAAAAAAAATATTTTCAAAAGTTATTCAAAATCATCTCTATTTTTTTTAATTCAGTCTGCTGTACCCTATATTTTCATTTCTAACATTTTTTTTAATAAAAAATTTCATGTTAAAAATCTCAATAGACTTGTTTTAAATATAATCTAGGGCTTGTTTTGTGTTAGTCATTGATTGATCAAACTTGGTCAAAACAGTCAACCCTAGTCAACATAGTCAAACATAGATAACACTGAAGTCCCCTAGGACATTAGATTGAGTTAAATAGTAAGGGAGAATTGTTTATTCTTTTTAATTTTCTTTCAAAATATCTTTTAAAAATTATTATCATTTCAAAATGGTTTTCGAAAACTGTGTTATCATACCAAATTATGTTTTCAAAAATCTATCTCCTAAAAAATTATCATACTCAAAAGGCATGTTCAAAATTGTTCCTTTAATTTTGACAAACCCTAAGACTAAGAGGAGGATTAACTTGTGGTCAACAAGCCTCCCAGGACTGTGTCAGATTTAAGGGAAGTTCAAATTAAAAGAAGAAGTTTTATGCCTTCAAATAATCACTATATTTTTCAAAATTATGCTTTACAAAAATTATTTTAAAATGTTTTTCGAAAAAGAGGCTTATGTTTGAAAATTATCTTCAATTCAAATTGAATTTCCTAAACTTTTATTACCGTACTGATATTCAAAACTATTCTTTTGATTTTAATAAACCCTAAAGACACAGAGGAAGGTCCACTTCATGATCGATAAGGACTCCTAGGATGTGTCAAATTTAGGGGGAGTTTGAGTCAAGAGAAGAATTTCTGAAATGTGTTTATTAATTATTTTTTTAATTTAAATCAAACCTTAAGACTCAGAGGAAGATCGCCTGTAGTCAACAAGCTTCCTAGGACTGGGTCAAGTTTAGGGGGAGATTAAATTAAAAGAATTATTGAATTATATGTTTTCATGCACTGCACGTTTAAAATCCTTTTGAAAACTTAAATAATTTTTTTTAAAATACTATTATTTTTTTCAAAATTCTTTTGGAAATAGTATTTACTTGAGTTGGAGAATTTCCAGGACACTTAGGAAACTATCCTTTTAGTTAACAAGGTTTCCTAGGATTGTGTCAGACTGGAAAAGTAACCAAAGCAAGTAAAATGTTATGCGTTAAAAACAATACTTTTGTAAGTGCTTTCAAAGGATAATTTTCTCTAATATTATAAAAGCACTTATAGTTTTTAATGCATAATCTTCTTATATCTTCAAAAATGCACAATATCTTTCAAAAATACTTCTACTTTTCAAAATATAATGTTTCAAAAGTACTAATATTTTCAAGGCAATAATGTTCTAAGTGAATTTTCTACAAGACTTGCCTACAAAAATAATTTTTTTTAAAAAAAAAATGCCTTTCAAAGTGGAGTTTTGGTGCATGTTAAGCTTTTGCTATGCTTTCAAAAATTATGCTAAGTATTTTTATGTTTTCAAAACTCATAGGCTCTGATACACAAATTTTAAAATTTTTTAAAACATATATAATTTTTTAAAAAAAATTCCTTATTGATATATGTTCTAAGGAAAATTCTCTATGAGTGCAAAAGTTGAAACTTTTTAAAGAAAACTTGTTTTCAAAATGTTGGCTAAGTAAGTTACGGTGTTACAAGTTTTTGCAAGCTTTTTCTAAAATATCGGTTAAGTGTTTCTTGAAAACTATGTTACAAGTTTTTGCAAGCTTTTTCTAAAATATCGGTTAAGTTTTTCTTGAAAACTATGTTACAAGTTTTTGCAAGCTTTTTCTTGAAAATTATGAAATTCATTACTTAAAGCTTCTTTTGAAAACTATGCTTTTGAACTCCTTTACTTAAATTTCTTTTGGTAAAACTCAAACCTCCCTATTAGATACCTTGTTCACCCATGTTTATTTTTGATATATGTCAAAGGGGGAGGAAAGGTCAAAGTTAAGTATTATAACACAAGTACTCAGGGTTTTAGGGGAGTAAAGGTTTTTTATGAGAGATAAAGGTTACCTTGTGTTAGTAAATGTTATAAAGTTTTTACTTAACATTGAATTGTGTAAAATTGCTATACTTCATTTTTACATTATGTTCTTAATAGTTATAAAGTTTTTTACTTAACTTTGAATTGTGTTGCCATAATCAAAAAGGGGGAGATTGTTGGTGCAGGAAGCACCATATCGAACCTGGTTTTGATATTGGCAAAGGATTCAAAGTTAAGTTTATTTGTGATCTAACGTTGTTCACTGAGTGTGCAGAAAAAGCCCTAGCGAAGGACTGCTAGGCACTGGTAAAGGAATGCCAGGAAAGAAAGCCCTAGCGAAGGAATGCTAGGCACTGGCGAAGGACTGCCAGACAGGAAAAGCCCTAGCGAAGGAATGCTAGGCACTGGCGAAGGACTGCCAGAATGGACAAAGCCCTAGCGAAGGAATACTAGGCACTGGCGAAGGACTGCCAGAATGGAAAAGCCCTAGCGAAGGAATGCTAGGCACTGGCGAAGGGCTGCCAGAAGAAAAAACCTAGCGAAGGGCTGCTAGGCACCAAGCGAAGGGAAGCTTGGTAACTCAAGACCTGGCGAAGGACTGCTGGGCAAAAGTCCAACTGGAGGATCCGGTTAGCACCAGGTAAAACTCTCCCGAGAGGAGTAGGTGAGGACGCGTTCCCCTCGAGGGAACATTAGGCGTCGGTTCGACCTAGGGCTCCATTTTGGAGATCCAAAGTCAGAACCAAGACAGCTAAGGCTGTTCTAACTAACTTATTATTTACTGTTTTGGACTAACCCTGGATGCAGGACCGAAGGACTGTGTTTCTGCAGCTCAGAGAGCCTCAAAGGAGTGAGGCCGTAGCTGAGTAGGGCGCCCCGGATGTGTCGGGCGCCCCAGAGTCAACCCAAAGTCAGCAGAGAGGTAAACGCCCCGACAGCAGCGCAATTGGGGGCGCCCCGCGTGTGTCGGGCACCCCGCATGTCGGGCGCCCCGCGTGTCTCGGGCGCCCACTGTGCCACGCCACTGGCAGCTGCAGCTCACCCTCGCGAAACCAAATGGATGAAGCTTTGACCGGTCAACCGGGCGCCCCGCGCGCGTCGGGCGCCCCAGTCAACTGTTATCCCGAAGTCGAAGCGATCAGTCACGACCGAGAGCATGCCGGATCAGAAGCCACGTGGGGGGCGCCCCGAGCATCCCGGGCGCCCCCTACCCTATATAAAGAGGGCCTCGACCCTATTCTTAAACAAAAAAAAATTCCATTGAACGCAATCACGCTCTTCTGCTCCCGCGCTCTGCTCCAGAACCCTCCAGACTCGAGATACAAGCGCCGGCGACGTCCAACTGCTCTGG
This sequence comes from Boesenbergia rotunda, assembly GCA_024364735.1. Lineage (NCBI taxonomy): Eukaryota > Viridiplantae > Streptophyta > Magnoliopsida > Zingiberales > Zingiberaceae > Boesenbergia > Boesenbergia rotunda. The sequence goes on from JAGFNQ010007464.1 coordinate 267,436, forward strand.
AACTTCGATTTACACCGGACGTCGGTAACAAAGAAAAGCTGTCTTTTTCCTTACTGCAATTTACTGTAATCAATCTTTGTAAAATTGTTTTGCGCGATTATAGTATTGCCCATAGTAAACGGTCAACGACCGTGGGCCTTGGAGTAGGAGTCGACCCAGGCTCCGAACCAAGTAAAAATCTTGGTGTTCGCATTGTCTGATTTTAATTATTCCGCTACGCAATTGCTCTTTACGAAATCCGAACGATTTGCGACATTCACCCCCCCCCCTCTATCGCATCTCTCGATCCAACACTATCTGCGAGTCCTTCTTTCAAGGAATAGGCTAGGGTGGCGCCTCTATATGGCCCACTCGGCGAGCATTTTTCAAATGGTCCCTACTACCGGAGTCCCGCTCAGCGCGCTGACACCTTCGTTTCGAGGGCCAGTCGGATTTGCTTTTTCATTCCTTGTACTCCTTTTTGTAGATCTTAACGTTTGTTGTCTCTTTTGCAGGCTGCGTGCCCAGTCTGGGATCTCGAGGAACTAGTCACACTCAAGGCCCAGCTTCAGGAGGCACGTCACATTATTTCTGCTCTCAAGGCCGACCTGAAGGCTAAAGAAGAGGAGCGGGCTGCTTGCTCTGCTGAGCTTAGCAAACTTAGACAAAAGCATGATGTCCAGGCGTCGGTGTTGAAGGCAACTCAACAGCGGCTACAGAACATGGAAGCGTACGCCGAGTCCCTGCGTTCAGAAAAACATCCATGAGAGACTCGCCCAACCGATCAGGAGCTGTGAACAACTGTTACAATGGATGCTTTGTTTGCTTTATTTTCCTTGAATAGGGGTCACTCCCCGTTTTTGTATTGGCACCACTATGAATATCAACTATTTTCTGTTGAGGCAATCTGTGGTCCGGAGTGACCAAGTGTTTTGATGTTTGGGAAAGGGTTTAAGTTATGTTTACCCTTGTGTTCTTATATATATATGTTGAGTGTGCAGGTTGTACAAGTACACATATTGACTTGACTGGATGACCTCGGTACGGTGAAGGGTGGCATGGAGACAAGCTGGAGGCTTGTGTGCACCCGAGGGACCTTGGAGAGCAGGAACGATGAGCTGAGAGGCGCGGACTTCGAGGCATGCGTGAAGGATGGCATGGAGGCTTGCGAGCATCTGAGGGACGGGAGCCGAAGATGAAGAGGGCGCGAAGGCAATAGTCAAGGCTGCAAATGAGGAGTCAGTCGAGTCGTGAGGGTACAAGTGCTGTGTGATTGTACTGGGGAAATCCTAGGGTTTGAGTGCATAGTGGAATGTACTCAAGAAGGGTAACCTTAGGTATGTGAGTAGACCAGTCGACTGGCCTAAGGTTAGTCGACTGATGAAACACACAGAAGGGTCTCAGCCCTGGACTAGTCGACTGGTAGGTGGCTGGTGAGTTGGCTGAGAATTCGAACGTTGGGGTGCAATGGTCGAATTTCAGTGGCACCAGTCGACTGCCCTAGGGGCAATCGACTAGTGGCGAGAGTTTCAACCCGAGTCCTATTTAAAGAGGACTTCATTGTGGCTGAGATTCATGACGAATCTTGTCTTGGTTAAAGGCAAGATAGTAGTCTTTGTGCTCAGGTCGTGTCAAGGTGCTGTGGCGAGGTTTCTCCACCCACAAGGAGCGATAGAGTTAGCTGGAGGTTATCTGGGGAGTGATCCACCGACGGATTCTTGGATTAGTCACCCGTCCGGGGTGGATACCAAGTAAATCTTCCGTGTTAGCATTGGTTAGTTTTTGTTTTATTATTTTTATTGTATATTCCGCTGTGCAACTAAACGTGTAGGAAGAAAGGGGTTCAAAAATTGCTATTCACCTCCCCTCTAGCAAACACAATCGATCTATCAATTGGTATCAGAGTGAAGGACTGCTCTTGATCGGACTAACCGCCGAGGGAGCACACGCTAGAGGGAAAAGAAAATGGAAGACAAATTTGAAGACGACATCTACACTCCACCGCCCTACGATCATGAAGACTTCAATTTTTGGAGGGCAAGGATAGAGACATGGTTCGGGATGGAGTGGGACATTCGAATCACGCTTGAAGAGCCATATGAGATTCCAAAGGATAAGCACGGAAAGAGGCTTAGACCTAGATATTGGAGTCAAGAACAACAAAATCAAGCAAAAGCAAACGAGAAGGTAATTAGTATTTTGGTAAATATTTTGCCTAATAATATTTTGAGTTGTGTAGGTGAATATAGAGATGCACATGAATTATGGAACAAAGTCAAAGAATATCATGAAAATCCTACACAAATTCAAGAGCCCAAAGAAATCAATCCATTGATTCAAGAAGTGGAAGAAGAAAGTGAGAGGCCATCCACCTCATCTAGAGAAGAGGAGGAGGCCACCACCTCAAGGATTGAGGGGGAGGAGAAACCCTCATCTACACATGAACAAGAGGAAGCATCTTCTTCATCCAAGGTTGAAGAGGAAGTCAACCTAGCCTCAACCTCCACCAAAGTCAAATCAAAAGAACATATCACATGCTTTGGTTGCCAAGAAAAGGGGCACTACAAGGATAAGTGCCCTCTAGGTAAGAAAAAAGAGGTACTCTTTAAATCCGGGTCCATTCGATTTAAGTCTAACATGAATTGTAGGAATGGAGAAGCCAAAGAGAGGAAGATGAAGATTAGATGCTTCACATGTGGAGAATTGGGGCACTACCACACCAAGTGCCCAAAGAAAAGTGCAATCAAGAAAATGGAGCATCTAAGAAGATGGGAGAAGGAGGAAAGAAGGAAGAGAAGAAGTTCACAACAAGGAGGGACTACATGGGTAAGGGAGGTACTTCCTAACCCTAGGTTAAAAAGTAATTCAATTTCAAGTTCCTCCTTGCATATTAAAAATCATGTTAATCATTCATCCATGCATGCTAGGATTAATGAAAATTGTCTACTTGTGCATAATTTTGGTTTTAAATACAATAATAGGAATAGGAGTAATAAGGTAGATCAACACCCTAAGAAAAGTATACATCATGGTAAATCTAGGACCTTTGTACCTAAGGATCAAGTCACTAATCCTAAGAAGGGAAGGAATGTGCTTAGAAAGGAGGGTAGTGTTGGATCGAGAGAAGCGATAGAGGGGGGGTGAATATCATTATACGCTTTTCGGATAAAAACTAGAGCAAGTACGCAACAGAATAAAAATAATCGCGAACACAGGTAGTTTTACTTGGTTCGGAGCCTAGGTCGACTCCTACTCCAAGGCCCACGGTCGTTGACCGTTTACTGGGGGCAATTCTATATGTGCGCAATAATTCTTACAAAAAGATTACAGTAGTAGTATAACAGAAATGAAATGACAGTTCTTTGTTATCGACGTCCGGTATGGGATGTTTCTCGGAGCAGAGGGACGTCGTCGGCGCTTGTGTGTCGAGTTGGGAGGTTTCTGGAGCAAAGTGCAGGAGCAGAAGAACGTAACAGCGTTGGAAGTAGTGTTGTTCTTAGCCTTGGGGTCGAGGGCCCTTTTATAGGCCCTAGGGGCGCCCGGAACGTCGGGGGCGCCCCCCCCCCCCACGTGTCGGCCGATCCGACTTTCACTCGGTCAGCTTCTGATCCCTTCAAACTCAGGATCAGATCTTGACGGGGGTGCCCGGGATGCTGGGGGCGCCCGCATTGACCGGGTCAAATCTTATCCCTTGGCTTCGCTGGCTTCTGGTTCGTAGGCTTGCACTGGGGGCGCCCGGGACGCTGGGGGCGCCCGAGAGCATAGGGGGCGCCCGGGAGCATGGGGGCGCCCCTCCCATAAGCTGCAGAAGCTCACTTTTCTTTGCTTTGTTTTGTGTTCACCTTGGGGGCGCCCGGGACACTCCGGGCGCCCTGGTCAGCTGCTGCCTCACATCTTTGAGGCTCTCTGAGCTGCAAACACTCGTTTCTTCAGTCCTGCATCCAGGGTTAGTCCAAAACAACATAAAGCAGTAATATGTTAGTTTATACAGCCTTAGCTATCTTGGTTCTGACTTTGGGCCTCCCAAATGGAGCCCTAGGTCGAACCGACGCCTACTGTTCCCTCGACGGGGAACGCGTCCTCACCTACTCCTCTCGGGAGAATTTACCTGATGCCAACCGGCTCCTCCGATTGGACTTTTGCCTAGCGGTCCTTCGCCAGGTCTTGGATACCAAGCTGTCCCTCGCCCGGTGCCTAGCATTCCTTCGCCAGGTCTTCAGTCCCAAGCTGTCCTTCGCCTGGGGCCTAGCAGTCCTTCGCCAGTGCCTAGCTGTCCTTCGCCAGGTCTTCAGTTCCAGGCAGTCCTTCGCCTGGTGCCCAGCAGTCCTTCGCCAGGTCTTTAGTTCCAGGCAGTCCTTCGCCTGGTGCCCAGCAGTCCTTCGCCAGGTCTTTGGTTCCAAGCAGTCCTTCGCCTGGTGCCTAGCAGTCCTTCGCTAGGGCTTTGTATCCTGGCATTCCATCGCCAGGTGCCTAGCAGTCCTTCGCTAGGGCTTTGTATACTGGTAGTCCTTCGCCAGGTGCCTAGCAGTCCTTCGCTAGGGCTTTGTATCCTGGCATTCCTTCGTCAGGTGCCTAGCAATCCTTCGCTAGGGCTTTGTCTCTGCACACTTGAGTAACTTTATTAGATCACAAACAACATTTAACTTTGAACCCTTTGCCAATATCAAAACAAGGTTCGACATGGTGCTTCCTGCACCAACAGGTAGGTCTAGGAATGTTCAAAGTGGACCTATGGACTCTAAGGTTAAAGGTCTAGAAAGGGAAAATCAAGCCTTGAGGGCAAGACTTGATAAATTAGAGTAACCCCTAGAGAGATTCACGGTTGGATCTAAGGGTTAGGATATGGTGTTGGGTGGCCTAAACCGCACCAATGACATATCGGGTCTAGGATACCGATCTAAGGTCTCCCATGCCAAGGGAAAGAGATATGCTAGGATAGCATATGATTATGGCAAGAAGGGGGAGTCCAAAAATGGAAAGGGGATGCCATTTAAAGGGAAAAAGAAGGACTTAACCAAAGACGAGGTGTCTAAGGTTAAGAGTGTCAAGTTTATAGGCCAAGAGTTACCGGTGGAACACCGATGAGACCTAGTGATGGTTGAGTCATCTAGGGAGGTGGCTAGGGCTAAGAGCTCAAGGGGGAGCTCTAAGAGCCTTTGGGATATATGGTGAATGGATCTTTGGAGGGTTCCTCCTAGAGGTCTAGATGTACCATGGAATGTGCCAACGGAATTGGAGACGGACTTGAGTCTTAATTCTTGGGTTTTGGCATGGTGCTTTTGAGTTCCATGCATGAAAATATGACATTGGGGTCATATTGCATGAAAATTAGTTTTTGGTGTGTAATTTCCATGTAAATCAATGCTAGGGACACATTGTGGGTTGGCATGGGCAAAGACATTAAGAGAAAACCAAAACTAGGACTTTAGGGCAATGTTTGATTGAAGTTTTTAGCTAGTTTGGGGTTTTGTATCAAACTTGGGAATGGTGATAGATAAATTTTGGAATGTATTTTTCCTAAGTAGGTATGGGTACCACACATGTCTCCAAAAAATTTGGGAATTTTTGGAGATTTGTGGAATTCCTGGCGCATTTCTAAATTTCGTCAGAAAGGATGAAATTCTGATTTTCAGAGTATCAGTCGACTGGTAAAGGATGATTTGTGTATCAGCAGCTGGTTTGGTGTCCAAATGATGAAAAACAAGTGTATAGGGGGCTAGTACACATTGTTTATGATCATCAGGGATTAAAAGAACCAATAATTGGGATATTGTTGGGTTCTTTTTGATGTTAGGCAAAGAGGGAGAATATTGGGTTTAAGTTGGGAAACCAAACACTCCTTTGCTAGAGACCTTAAGTTTAGGGGGAGCTAAGATTAAGAGGGAGCATGGTTGCTCCGTTCTTAGCGTAAGGGGAACGTTGGAGAGGTTCTTAAAAAACCTTTGTAAGACCAATGTAGAGGGAGCTTTAGAGAAGCTTTAAAAAGTCCGTTTTGGTGAAAAGTCCTAACTTTGAGGGTTAGGTGTGAAAAGTCCTAACATGGAGGGTTAGGTATTGGAAAATCCTAACTTCGAGGGTTAGGTGTGGGATGTCTTGGGATAGGATCCATGTATGCATTACATATACATTTGATTAGCATTGGTTTTTGCTATTGACTACTATTTTGCTTTCACAAACTTAAACGTATTGCCAAACATCAAAAAGGGGGAGATTGTTGAGGCAATCTATGGTCCGGAGTGACCAAGTGTTTTGATGTTTGGGCAAAGGGTTTAAGTTAGGTTTACCCTTGTGTTCTTATATATGTATGTTGAGTGTGCAGGTTGTACAGGTACACATATTGACTTGACTGGACGACCTCGGTACGGTGAAGGGTGGCATGGTGACAAGTTGGAGGCTTATGTGCACCCGAGGGACCTTGGAGAGCAGAAACGATGAGTTGAGGGGTGCGGACTTCGAGGCATGCGTGAAGGATGACATGGAGGCAAGCTGGAGGCTTGCGTGCATCCGATGGACGGGAGCCGAAGATGAAGAGGGCGCGAAGGCAATAGTCAAGGCTGCAAATGAGGAGTCAGTCTAGTCGTGAGGGTACAAGTGCTGTGTGATTGTACTGGGGAAATCCTAGGGTTTGAGTGCGGAGTGGAATGTACTCAGGAAGGGTAACCTTAGGTATGTGAATAGACCAGTTGACTGGCCTCAGGTCAGTCGACCGATGAAACTCACAGAAGGGTCTTAGCCCTGGACCAGTCGACTGCCCTGGGGGCAGTCGACTAGTAGGTGGTTGGTGAGTTGGCTGAGATTTCGAACGTTGGGGGTGCAACGGTCGAATTTCAGTGGCACCAGTCGACTGCCCTGGGGGTAGTCGACTAGTGGCGAGAGTTTCAACCCGAGTCCTATTTAAAGAGGACTTCGTTGTGGCTGAGATTCTTGACGAATCTTGTCTTGGTTAAAGGCAAGATAGTAGTCTTTGTGCTCAGGTCGTGTCAAGGTGCTGTGGCGAGGTTTCTCCACCCATAAGGAGCGACAGAGTTAGTCGGAGGTTATCCGGGGAGTGATCCATCAACGGATTCTTGGATTAGTCACCCGTTCGGGGTGGATATCAAGTAAATCTTCCGTGTTAGCATTGGTTAGTTTTTGCTTTATTGTTTTTATTGTATATTCTGTTGGTGCAGGCAGCACCTAAGTCGAACCTGGGTTTTGATAATGGCAAAGGGTTCAGAGTTAAGATGTTATTGTATTCTAATGTGCTTACTAAGTGTGCAGGAAGAAGCCCTAGGTACACTAGGCAAGAAGCCCTGACAAAGGGCTGGGCAAAGAAGTCCTGGTCAAGGACTGGGCAAGAAGACCTGACCGGAAGTCAGGCAAAGAAGTCCTGGTTGAGGATTGGGCACGAAGTCCTGGCAAGGGGCTGGGCACCGAAGACCTGACCGGAAGTTGGGCACGAAGACCTGGTCTGGTGGATCGGGCAAAAGTCCAACCGGAGGAGCCGGTTGGCAAAAGGTAAACTCTCCTGAGAGGAGTAGGTGAGGACGCGTTCCCCGTCGAGGGAATAGTAGGCGTCGGTTCGACCTAGGGTTCCATTTGGAAGACCCGAAGTCAGAACCAAGACAGCTACGGCTGTAATTACTACTTGTCATGTTTTTGGGACTAACCTTAGTTGCAGGGTCGAAGGACTGATCGTCTGCAAGTGAAGGTTCTTCACTGGGCCTAGGCGCCCGAATGGAGTCAGGCGCCCGAGTGGGCTCAGACGCCCGTAAGGATATGGGCACCCAAGGGTGAAGGCAAAAACCAAAAAACCAGCTGCGAAGCCACTGAACCAAGGCGGATCAGGCGCCCGTGAGCTCACGGGCGCCCCCATCAGCTTAGGCGCCCAAGAGGGGAGGATAAGCGCTGACCGAGCCCGCGGATAAGGATTCCCGGATCGAAGGGCACGTGTCAGGTGCCCCCAACCCATCAGGCGCTCGATAGAGGACTATAAAAGGGGCTCGACCCCAAGGCTTCAACAACACAATTTTTATACGCTCCAAAGCTTTTCGTTCAAGCGCTACGCCCCGACAAACTCCGATTTCGAGATTCCAACGTCGACGACGTCCCTCTGCTCCAAAATACGATCCACATCGGACGTCGGTAACGAAAAGTGTAATTAGTTTCATTTACTGCAATATTTCTGTACTCAATTTGTAAATCTGTTTTTGCGCGATTATAGTATTGCCCAAAGTAAATGGTCAAGGACCGTGGGCCTTGGAGTAGGAGCCGACCGCGACTCCGAACCAAGTAAAAACTACTTGTGTTCATGTGTGATTGTTTTATTTCCGCTGCGCATTTTCTCTTTCCTTCATCCGAAAAAGATTTTAACGATATTCCCCCCCCCCCTCTATTATTTTTCTCGATCCAACAAGTGGTATCGGAGCAGGTGGCTCAAATTTGGTGCAACCACCAATTTGAGAATTTTTTTCGGATTTTACAAAATTTTCAATTTCATTTTTCTTCGAATTTTTCTCGTTCATCGAGGTTGGTGCAACACCACTCGATCGTTTCTTTTTAATTATCTTATTCCCGCACTACTAATCCAAGACCAAGTCTTGGGACAAGATTTTTTTTTCTGTTTTTATCATTTCAGAAATCCTAATGGTCATGCAAGAAGGTTTCAGCACAGCCAGACCACCAATCTTCAGTGGAGAAGACTTCTCCTACTGGAAGAGTCGGATGGAGGTCCACCTGAAAACTCAGGTGGACATGTGGATCATAATCCAATCTGGTTTGGAAATCCCGAAGAATGCTGAAGGAGTGACACAGCCTTACACAGAATGGGATGCCTCACTGAAAAAGAAAATTGAGGCAGACGCAAAGGCGACCCAGACACTCCAATGCGGACTAACCAAAGAAGAGCTGAACCGGGGTGGGACCCTTCAACAGTGCAAAGGAACTCTGGAGTAAGTTGATTGAATTGCACGAAGGAACCTCCGACACCCGAATCAGTAAGCGGGACCTACTGCTGAACAAGTTGTACACCATCAAAATGAATGAAGGTGAGTCGGCAGCCCAGCTCCACGCCAGAATCCAGGAGTTGATGAACGGTCTACATACAATCGGTCACAAGGTAGAAAACTGTGACCTTATCAGGTATACCCTAAACGCCTTCCCGAGAAATACTTTGTGGGAATCTATGGTAGATTCTTACAAAGTTTCAGGGACCTTTCTAAAATTAAATTAGACGAGTTATTTTCTGAACTTGAATTACATGAGCAGACTAACTGCACCTTAGCCGAGAAAGACATTGCTTTTGTTGCAGGCAAAACAGGAAAGGTGGTCAAGAAGAAGCCTCAACCTACACCCGAGTCTGACTCAGACTCTGACTCAGAAGACAATGAAGGGGATCGACCCAAGCTGGTTCGGCTAGCCCGGGACTACTACAAGAAGCTGAAGCATCAGACCAACAAAAGAAAAGCTAGCCGAAAGAAGGAAGATCCAGCTGAACCATCTAGGACCAAATCAAACGTAACCTGCTACGAGTGCAACAAGAAGGGATACTACAAATCAGAGTGCCCCAATCTGAAAGAAGCCAAGAAGGAAGAAGGCCCTTAAAGCAACTTGGGACGAGTCTTCCTCCGAAGAAGAAGAAGAGGCCCCACAATTGAACCTGCTCGCCTTGACTGCTTCAGAAGAGATCGACACCGGATCAGAATCGGAGCCGGACGACGGAAAGCTCACAATTTTGGAGGACGACAAAATCACTGTAAGTGGTTACTCTAAAGTTGAATTAGCAGAATTAATTACTTATCTATCTAGTAACTTGGCAAAAGCCAAAATTTGAGTCTAGTCCCTCTGACAGGAAGTAAAACTCCTGAAAGAGGGAGCTGACTCTAGATCTTTGACTGAGAAGGTTCAAGAAGGAACCTCTGCTCAAGTTGAAAAGCTTGAGAAAGAGAACTCCTCCTTGAAAACTCAAGTCAAGGACCTTAGAGCAGCCTTAGAACGATTCACTTTGGGTTCCAAGGGTCTTGACATGATCCTTGGAAAATAGAAGTCCGTTCTAAATCGATCCGGGTTAGGGTATCGAACCAAGGCTAGACAAAGGTCATACTATGCTGTACTGAATCAATCTAGACCCAAAGTTCAGGCATGGGTACCCAAACTTTGCCTGAGCAACCAAGTTAGACCAAACTAGTATTGGATCCCCAAGGACAAGATTCATATCTTTCCTAATCACTACCGTGGCTTTAGTCCAGGGGGAGCCAACTTAAAAACCATTTTTATAGTTAAATAAATTCTTTTTCTTATTGTAAAATTGCATGCTTGCTTGTTTATTTACTTTATGCAATTTACCATGCTTAGACCTAGGGCTGGTTAGATTAAGGACTAAAACGATTAACTGAAATTTGAACAACCTAGTATTGGGTGGAGGTGAGATGATAGTACGTTAGGGAAGCCATGTTGGCGGAACTAACCGAAGCTACCGATCCAAGACCCAAACTAGTTAGACCAAAATCTTTCAAGGAGTAACTTGAAGATGGATTTTCAATAAAAGACTTTGTCAAGGAAAGGGTTGATGATCCAATAAAACTACGGCCAAAGAAGGTCTAGTGCCTCGCCAAGACCTGGAAGCCGATTATTGAAAACCAAATTCACTTTACTATTGTCAGATTTGAATCTAACACAGATTTCAATTAATCCTAGATTCAATCATATTTTTTTATTTAAAACATAATAAATTATTTTTAAAATTAATTTAACTTTTCAAAATTAATCATGGGTTTTCAAAATAAATTTCTTACTTTTATTAAAACCTGTCTCACAAAACCTATAAGGTTAACGTGATTGATAACTCTAGATTGGGTGAGACAGACTAGGTTGTGAAAATCAATTTAAGCTATCCTTAATTCTAATTGGATCCAAATCAACAAACTCTTTATGTGTAGAAACATAAAGATTTGGACCAATGGATGTTGGATAGCGGGTGCTCCAGACACATGACTAGGGACAAATTGAAATTCACCAAACTCAAGTTCAAGAACCTAGGTTCAGTAGCATTTGGCAACAATGCTACACTCAAAGTCATTGGGTCAGGTAACATTGAACTCAAATATGATTTTGTAATTAATAAGGTACTCTTGGTTGAGAACTTTAAGTTTAATTTGCTTAGTATAAGTCAATTATGTGATACTGGCTATGTAGTTACCTTTACCAACTCTGACTGCCTAATTAGAAATTTGCAAGACTCAGAAGTCATGCTTAAGGGCACTAGGAGAAATAACGTTTACACTATAAACCTACCCGTAGAACCTAAATGCTTCTTAACTCAGGTAGAAGAATCAAACATCTGGCATAAGAGATTAGGTCATACTAATCTAAGATTAATATCAAAAATCACCCAACTTGGTTTAATTAAAGGAATACCAAAAATTAAGAACCATGAAAACATAATATGTGAATCATGCAACCAAGGTAAACAAACCACGTCTAATCATAAACAAATTCAATCAGATCTAACTCAAACTACACTTGAGCTCCTGCACCTTGACCTATTTGATTCACATGGAGCCAAGTCACTAAGTGGAAACCGGTACTGCTTAGTAATTATAGATGATTACTCTAGGTTTACTTGGGTTAGGTTCCTAAAGAATAAGGATGAAATCCTAAACCTGTTTATTGATTTTTGTATGATAATTGAAAATCAAAATGATACCAAAATCAAAAGACTTAGGAGTGATCACGGGGGAGAGTTTGAAAATCAAAGGTTCAAGGAATTTTATAGAGTGAACGGGTATATACACGAATTTTCGTGTCCTAGAACCCCCCAACAAAATGGGATAGTAGAACGGAAAAATAGAACCCTACAAGAAGCCGCTAGGACTATGCTCAATGAATTCAATCCAGCTAACCAATTTTGGGCAGAAGCAATTAGTACGGCTTGCTATATCCAAAATAGGGTCCTAGATAACAAACGACACAATAAACCTCCCTATGAATTATACTACCATAGACTTCCAAACCTACATTACCTAAGGGTCTTTGGGTGCAAAGTCCATATCCTAAACACCAAGGACTACCTAGGTAAATTCCAGTCTAAGTCAACCCCAGGGGTCTTCTTAGGATATTCAACAACAAGTAGGGCCTATAGGGTTTACAATAAACTAACTAACAAAATTGAAGAAACAACAAATCTAATATTTGATGAGGAAATTAATTCAAAATCTGATAATCCAGATCTAAATCCATCAAATATTGATCATGAGGATAATGAACAAATTACTGAACCACTGGTTGCACCTCTAAATGAACTAACTATAGAATCAACTACTGAGTTAACTGAACCAACAATTGAACCAACCCAAGTAGTTGAACTAAATACTGAACTGAACCGTCCAGCCGGACCTGAGGCTGAACCATCAAGGCGGCACTGGACTTCGTGCTGAGTGCATCGACCACTTTGTTCGCCTTGCCTGGATGATAAAAGATCTCGCAGTCATAGTCCTTTACCAGTTCGAGCCATCTGCGTTGTCGCATGTTAACATCCTTCTGAGTGAAGAAATATCGCAGCCTCTAGTGATCTGTATATATCTTGCACTGTGCTCCGTATAGATAGTGTCTCCATACCTTCAAGCAAAGACCACGGCTACTAACTCTAAATCATGAGTGGGATAGTTCCTTTCATGTTCTTTGAGTTGCCTAGAGGCATAGGCAATAACTTTACCACTCTACATAAGTATAGCTCCGAGTCCCAGTTTGGAGGCATGTCTGTACATGTCGAAGCTCTTGTCATCTTCGGGAAGAGTAAGGATTGGAGCACTTGTAAGTCTCCTTTTTAGCTCCAAGAAACTCCTCTCGCATTCTTCTGTCCATACGTACTTCTGGTTCTTCCTGGTGAGGACCGTCATAGGTGCTGCGATTCTGGAGAAGTCTTCCATGAATTTCCGGTAATAGCCCGCTAGTCCGAGAAAACTCTTGACTTCGCTAGCATTCTTCGACCTCTTCCAGTTACTCACGACCTCAATTTTCTTCGGGTCCACCATGACTCCATCCTTGCAAATAATATGACCTAGAAAAGCCACTTGATCAAGCCAAAATTCGTATTTGGAGAACTTGGCATATAACTTCTTTTCCAGAAGGATCTGTAATACCATCTTCAGGTGTTCAGCGTGCTCCTCTCAATCTCTCGAATAGATGAGGATATCGTCGATGAAGACGATCACAAACTTGTCAAGGAATGCCGAGAATACCCGATTCATCAGGTCCATAAACATAGCGGGAGCATTAGTTACTCCGAAGGGCATGACGACGAATTCAAAGTGTTTGTATCTAGTCCAGAAAGCCGTCTTCGGAATATCGTCTGGTTTCACTTTAACTTGATGGTAACCGGATCTAAGATCAATCTTCGAAAAGACGGTAGCTCCCTTCAGTTGGTCGAACAGGTCGTCGATCCTTGGGAGGGGATACCTGTTCTTAATCGTCACATTATTTAGAGCTCGATAATCTATGCACATGCACATAGTTCCATCCTTCTTTTTCACGAACAGTACCGGAGCTCCCCATGGAGAGTGACTCGGGCGAATAAAACCCTTGTCGACTAACTCCTACAGCTGTCCTTGAAGCTCCTTCAATTCAGCTGGTGCCATATGGTAAGGTGCCTTAGAGATCGGATTAGTGTCAGGAATTAGTTCGATCTCAAATTCAATTTCTCTGTCCGGGGCCAATCCTAGTAGATCGTCTGGGAATACCTCCGGATAATTGCATACCACTCCGACATCACTTAGTTTCTGATCCTTTGTTTGAGCGGTGCTGACCACATATGCTAGAAAACCAGTGTATCCTTTCGCTAGCATCTTCTGCGCCTTTAGAGCCGATAAGAATTTCCCGGTTCTCTTCCTTGGCTCTCCGATGAATTCAAACATAGGTTCCGCCTCGGGCTGGAAGACCACTTTTCGCTTACGGCACTCGATAGAAGCACCGTATTTGCTCAGAAAATCCATACCCAGTATTGCATCATAATCTTGCATGTCGAGTATTATCAGGTCGCAATAGAGATCTCTTTCTGTGATTCTGATTGGTGCTGCATGCAACACATGGGTGGATGCCATTGTTTCTCCCGAAGGCAGGGTTGTTAGAAATTTACAGTCTAGAATTTGTAGAGGTATGTCTATCTTCTTAGAGTAAGGCATGGAAATAAACGAATGCGTTGCTCCAGTGTCAAATAATGCAGTAACATGCTGACTGTAAATAAAGATCTGACCTGTAACAACCGTCGAAACATTCGCTGCGTCCTCCTTGGTAAGTGAGAAAACCCTGGCGTTCGTCGTAACTGGCGGGGCTTCCAATCTGCCTTGACTTATCTGAGGACCTTCCAGTGCAGCTTGCATATAATGCAGTTGGGTAGGGGCACCCTGGTGCTGGATCAGCTGCTGAGGTGGTGCCTGAGGCTTAATAGGACAGTCGATGGCCTTGTGTCCTTCCAATCCGCAGGTGTAGCATTTATTTGTACCTCTGCGACATTCTCCAAGATGCCTATTTCCACATTTCGCGCACGGGTTGTTCTTGGGCTTCTTGTTCGCTGTACCGCCTTTAGGATTGTTCCATTTCTTTTTGTCGTTGCGGTTCCCTTTCCAGCTGGTGCCCGTGTGCTGACCTCCTGAGTTGGCTTGGTTCTTGTTCTTTGTCGGCATCTCCTTCTGTTGATTAATACTATTCAGATAGTGCTAGGTGATCAAGGCGCTATTGAACAGCTCCTCTGCGGTCTGTGGTCGGTTAACTCCGCCGGCCACGTTCAGAGCTATCTAAGGCCGCAACATTTTCAGCATCAGGCGGACCTTTTCTTTCTCCGTCTTGACCAACTCGGGACATAGGCGAGCCAACCTATTGAATCTCTTGACAGCTTCACTGACTGACAGATTGCCTTGACGGAATTCTGTAAACTCGTTGTAGTGTTTGTTGGTGACCCGCATGTGGAAGAACTCCTCGTAAAATTCTGATTCGAAGTCCATCCATTTCATCTGGTTCACGGGTCTCTTGGCCTTGACCCTTTCTCACCACATTTTGGCATCGCCAGAAAGGCAGAATGACGCACACTTGACCTTCTCGTGCTCCGGCCAGTCCAGCAGCTCCATAGTACTCTCTACCGTCTTGAGCCAGGCCTGAGCATCCCACGGTTCGCAAGCACCCGTAAAAGTTTTCGGCTTCAGTCTTTGCCACTGGATTAAGTAAGCTTCCAGTCACATTCCGGTGGCAGGGCCTGTCGGGGGTGTTGGCGGAGTCGGAGGCACTACAGGTATCACCGTATAGTTCGCAGATGGTGATAAGTCCATAAGTAAGAGTAAAGACAACAGTAGGATCATTCTGCCAAGTCACTATCACACACACACATGCCCTCCTGCTGCTTCCCCTTCTTTAGAAACCTTTAGTTTGATCTGCAACATAAGGAGGTAGACTATAAGCATAAAATGCTTAGTAAGCCCCTTGCTTACTCACAAAATCCGTACATCACATATAAGTAGAAATCTACATCATTTGACATAAACATATAACATGAATAAATACTTAAAGCATCTAAAGCACGTAAGCATAAACACTTAAAACATGAATATGTGTGTCGTTATTAAGGACATATGGCATGAGTAAGTACTTAAAGCACCTAACATTCGCATAATCTTTAAAACATAGTCATGCGCATAAACATTAGACATAGCATATGCAATATCATTAAACATAAACATGTGCATAAACATTAAACATAGCATATGCAATATCATTAAACATAAACATGTGCATAAACATTAAACATAGCATATACAATATCATTAAACATAAACATGTGCATAAACATTAAGGATGCTCTTTGAAAAATATATATAATATAATACTTGAACATTAGCATATCATCATCATTGGGATCCCTGGCTTGTACCCATTCGTCATTTGCACGCAACCCTTCGTAGAGTGCGAGGTAGCTAATCCCGACCTACTAAGGTACTAGGCAACCTCGAGCCTAGGGACAGCTACGGTAGTCCAGAACCGGGGCCTTGCTTAGGAGCCCATCCCTTGGACCTTTTTCAAGATCCGGTACAAGCCAATACATAAAGTAAAATAGCATACATGATTCCTTTTCTTTCCATAGCAATTGCTCTTTAGCATAGCGCTCATCATTTCTTTTCTTTTCTTAGAAATTGCTGTTTAGATATTCTTTTATTCATAATGTCATACATGTCATGGGCATACATTCAAAGCATAAATATCATCATAACTTTCAAGCATGAACATGGCATGGAGAAAACATAATTCCATGGTAAGAAAAATTCATAACATGCCAACTTATCATTCATGATTCATAAAACACATAATGTTCAATTTAAAACTAAGGATAATGCACCTAGGGAACTTGTTTCATTTTTTTTCATCTATCATGGCATAATGAAACATGAATACCTTTAATTCAACCATAATTCAACATATACTATACTGGTCAAAATATTTAGATAGGGTTATCATGACATAAAAACACAACACAACATCACACAACTCATACAATATGCATACATTAAATATCCTATTACAAAGAGACATCATCAAGTGAGATAGTGACCTTAACCCATCCTAAAACCTAATTTAAGGTACTGATCAGAAACTTCTAAGGTTCATATCATCATGAAAAATGACAAACAACAAGAGCAATTGATTCATACAACATGCATATAATTTATATTCTAACACTAGGAAACATTAGCAATTAACATGACATCTTTAACTCTTTTTTTTAGCCCTTATTTAGGGTTTTGACCGAACTTGTATGGAGGAGGAAACATGGCCTAAAATATATAAAACCCTCAAACAAAACATTAACAAGGAATTAAAAACCATTAGCTAGTCAAAAAGGAACCCAAACATCTTCTTATGGCCAAAAAGTCTATGGCTTCATGGGAGCCTTGGCCAAAACTTTTAAGGGTCTTTTTGCTCCATCTTTTTGCATCATAACTCATAACTTGTCATCAAACGAACATTGAAGTCATTAGATAGCATCAAACACAAACATAGGCCCTAAAACCCATGCTTGGCCGAAACTTGCTTATAGGGAAAACTTCACGATTTTAGCAACACATCGCAAGAACATACAAGAACATGAAAAAAAACATATATAAGCTATTATGTTGCAGGTGAGGGGAGTCTTACCCTTGTGCTAACGATTCCCAAACAATATATATCACCTAGAAGGAGAAAGAAAGAACTTCTTGCTCCTTGGCTCTTCCTTTGCTTCACAACCACAAAGTCTTCACTAGATCTTCTTGGAGAGAATTTTTTTTTTGATGGAGAGAGGGACTTGAGGTTTCGGCAATGAGAAGGATGAGGAGATGCCTTGTGGCAATTTTTCCTCATCTTCTTATAGTAAATGAAAAGGTATGCCTCTTCACCTTCCATGGTGACCCCTTTACCTTCCATGGTGACTCTTCATCCTCCATGGTGACTCTTCATCCCCCTTACACCTATTTATAATTTCCTCTATCCTCCTAATAGCACTCCCTTGCTAGGTGAATTGGTTACATATGCATTCTTAAGGCTTACAACATCTCTAAGGTCCAAGGTTAAATCCTTGGCACCTACATCATTTCATTTTTTTTATTCTTTTGCAAGCCCATCTAAAGTAAGGCCCATTACATGATGTGTTATTCCTTTTATTCTCATGGGGCCCATTAGAATAACTAACGAAGTGCTATTTAAGACCCATTAGGAATTTCCACCATTTAGAGCCCATATAAGGCCCATTAACACTTACACTAAAATTCCCACAACTCTAACTATCATTCATGAATCATACTCAATATGACTATTATACATGCAATTATACTCAATATTAGGGATAATATTGAAGGGAATTTTAGTGGGGTGTTACAAGAACTAGGTCTTCCTATAGAAATCTTAGTCAGATTGCACTAATTTCGAAAATCGAACCTAAGACTATAGATGAAGTCTTACCCGATTGGATCATAGCAATGCAAGAGGAATTAGCCCAATTTAAAATGAACCAAGTCTGGGAACTAGTACCTAAACCTGAGGGTAAATCCATCATTGACACTAAGTGGGTATTTCAGCTTGAGGACTTCTAGCTTGACTACACCCAAACCCAAGTCTACATTGATAATATAAGTTCAATTAATCTAACTAAGAACTCAATCCAACACTCTAGAACTAAACACATAGAAGTTAAACGTCACTTCGTAAGAAATCATGTAGCCAGGGGTGAAATAGTCCTTAAACATGTAGACTCAAAATCTAACTTAGCTGATATATTCACCAAACCCTTACCTGAGTCAGAGTTTAGCTCACTAAGAAGGCAGTTAGGGTTATGATTGGTAGAATAGGAATGCTCTAATTATGTTTCTTTTCAAAAACTGTTTTACTTCTTATTTCAATTTGCAAAATCATTTCTTTATTTAAAATGATTTTCCGACTTAGTTTTTTCAAAACTTACCCCCTTCAAAACTAGGGTTTTTTTGCAAATGAACTTAGACTAGGCCCTAACCCTAGAACTGCATGCACCTATATATCTAGAAGCCAGCATCTCACAAGCACCTTAGAGTACTTTTGATTGATAACCTAGACTGGGTTGAGATGCTTAGGTCTATGCCTTGATTCAAGATACTTTAAGTCAGTGCATCTGCAGTAATTGGGGCGATAAATATAAATTAAACAGTAATCAGGTTAAGTGTCAAGCTTAAAAAATCTAACTTGATCAAATCACATAACTTGACTAACCCTAGCGAAAGCTACTGTTTATAACAGTTAGTAAGTAGCTAACTGGGTTAGACAGAACCCGAAAGAGGAAATTCAAATTGATTTGGGTCAGTTTAAACATAGAATTGGTTCAGTACAACACCTTACTTTGATTACTCATTTTTCTTGCTATATTTTTTTGATATATGGCAAAGGGTGAGAGAGTGGAAAGGAGAGAAAAGGAGGATTTAAAAGTTAAAATTTTTTCAAAAATTCAAAAACTTTCATCTCCTTTTTTAAAAAGTAAAGTTCTGTAAGTAATTAAGTTCTTTTTTTAAAGTCAATTGTTTTTTGTTTTCAAAAATTATTCTACGCACTTACCCAAAATATTTTTTTTGGAAAATTTTTCTAAGTTATAAACTCAAAATTTTGCTTGAAAATTTTTCTAAGTTACAAACTTAAAATTTTGCTTGAAAATTTTTCTAAGTTATAAACTCAAAATTTTGCTTGAAAATTTTTCTAAGTTATAAACTCAAAATTTTGCTTGAAATTTTTCTAAGTATTAAAACTTCAAAATCAGTGTAGAAAATTTTCTAAAGTGCAAAAACAAATTATGTTCGAAATTATTTTTAAGTACTTAACTCAAAAGTGTTTTCGAAACTATTTTTAAGTACTTACTCTAAAATTCTTCTAGTAGAAAATTTTCTAAGTGTGTTGAAAACTTTCTAAGTGCTAAATATGTTGAAAAATTTTCTACGTGTCCAACTCAAAATATTTTGGAAATTTTTTTTTGACTTTAAAATCCCATTTTGAAAATTTTTCTAAGTATGGAAAATCTGAAAAACTTTTCAAACAAAGACTTAGAAACTATTTCAAAAACCCCACGAATGTTTGAAAAACTCAGGGGGAGATTTCTTCCAGGGGGAGGAAATTAAAACTGATACTTTACCTATCTTTCTGTTGTTTAACTTAACTTTTTGAACTGGGTTGCCATAAATCAAAAAGGGGGAGATTGTTGGTGCAGGCAGCACCTAAGTCGAACCTGGGTTTTGATAATGACAATGAGTTCAAGAGTTAAGATGTTATTGTGTTCTAATATGCTTACTAAGTGTGCAGGAAGAAGCCCTAGGTACACTAGGCAAGAAGCCCTGGCAAAGGGATGGGCAAAGAAGTCCTGGTCAAGGACTGGTCAAGAAGACCTGACCGGAAGTCGGGCAAAGAAGTCCTGGTCAAGGATTGGGCACGAAGTCCTGGCAAGGGGCTGGGCACCGAAGACCTGACCGGAAGTTGGGCACGAAGACCTGGTCAGGTAGATCGGGCAAAAGTCCAACCGGAGGAGCCGGTTGGCAAAAAGTAAACTCTCCTGAGGGGAGTAGGTGAGGACGCGTTCCCCGTCGAGGGAATAGTAGGCGTCGGTTCGACCTAGGGTTCCATTTGGAAGACCCGAAGTCAGAACCAAGACAGCTACGGCTGTAATTACTACTTGTCATGTTTTTGGGACTAACCTTAGTTGCAGGGTCGAAGGATTGATTGTCTACAAGTGAAGGTTCTTCACTGGGCCTAGGCGCCCGAATGGAGTCAGGCGCCCGAGTGGGCTCAGGCGCTCGTAAGGATACGGGCGCCCAAGGGTGAAAGCAAAAACCAAAAACCAGCTGCGAAGCCACTGAACCAAGGCGGATCAGGCGTCTGTGAGCTCACGGGCGCCCCCATCAGCTCAGGCGCCCAAGAGGGGAGGATAAGCACTGACCAAGCCCGCGGATAAGGATTCCCTGATCGAAGGGCACGTGTCAGGCGCCCCTAACCCATCAGGCGCCCGATAGAGGACTATAAAAGGGGCTCGACCCCAAGGCTTCAACAACACAGTTTTCATACGCACTAAAGCTTTTCGTTCAAGCACTACGCCCCGACAAACTCCGATTTCGAGATTCAAGCGCCGACGACGTCCCTCTGCTCCGAAATACGATCCACATCGGACGTCGGTAACGAAAAGTGTAATTAGTTTCATTTACTACAATATTTCTGTGCTCAATTTGTAAACCTATTTTTGCATGATTATAGTATTGCCCAAAGTAAACGGTCAAGGACCGTGGGCCTTGGAGTAGGAGCCGACCGCAACTCCGAACCAAGTAAAAACTACTTGTGTTCATGTGTGATTGTTTTATTTCCGCTGCGCGTTTTCTCTTTCCTTAATCCAAAAAAGATTTTAACGATATTCACCCCCCCCCCTCTATCATTTTTCTCGATCCAACATATTCCGCTGTGCAACTAACCGTGTAGGAAGAAAGGGGTTTGAAAATTGCTATTCACCCGCCCCCCTCCCCCTCTAACAAACACAATCGATCTATCATTTTCTTTGCGTTTTTGCACTTGTATGCCTTTGTATTTGCATGTTTATCATTTAAATGTTGGAGGCTCGAGTGAGGGCGGTCCGAATGACGGTTTATCTGCCCGGCCTCTTTCGATGGGTGAGTGTTGGTGACTTCCGCGTGCCACGGGTTTCGAGTATCGACCACCCGGGGTGATGACTGAGTGGTTCAGCTTTTATGAGCGGGTAAGACACTCAAGCGTGGAGATTTCGAAGTGTCATCCGCGGCCGTTGGGCAGAAACTACCAGCCTGGGTAGCTTGGAGTGCTTTTATTGAGTTGGCTCAACTTGGTTTTTGGTCACGCCCGAGCCATTACGCGCGTAGGCGAGGGATATGCTTCTTGGTAAATTCATGCTAAGGGAGCGTGGATTTCCATATTTCCGACTGAGTGCGCGACCAAGGCATCACAAGGAGCGGATCCCAACTGTGACCCTCGATGGGATGAAAGTTCGTTGCAGGACAAGACTCAGGGAGCATGAGCTGCCATGCGTCTAGCTGAGAATATACCCGAGGAATGCGCGGGAGCTGAGCCCGGATATGGCTCGTATGGAGATTAGTGTTTGGACACTGATTCAGGCCAATTCTCAGGATCATGGGCCGACACGCGTCCGATCAGAGACACTGAACCGAGTGGGGCGCGGAAGCTGGTCCGCTTATAGCTTGCTGGCGAGGCAAGAGTTTTGCGCACTCGGTCGGGCAAGACTCAGGGAGCGTGTGTCGTCACGCGTCCGACTGAGAGCCGATCCGAGGGATAGATGTGAGCGGATCCCGATTATAACTTGTGCGGAGACGAGAGCCTGGACATTGATTCAGGCCGATTCTCAGGAGCGTGGGCCTCCACCCGTCCGATCGGAGACACTAAACCGAGTGGGGCGCGGAAGCTGGTCCGCTTATAACTTGCTGGCGAGGCAAGAGTTTTGCGCACTCGGTCGGGCAAGACTAAGGGAGCGTGGGTCGCCACGCGTCCGACTGAGAGCCGATCCGAGGGATAGATGGGAGCGGATCCCGATTATAACTCGTGCGGAGACGAGAGTCTGGACACTGGTTCAGACCGATTCTCAGGAGAGTGGGCTGCCACGCGTCCGATCAGAGACACTAAACCGAGTGGGGCGTGGAAGTTGGTCCACTTATAACTTGCTGGCGAGGCAAGAGTTTTGCGCACTCGGTCGGGCAAGACTCAGGGAGAGTGGGCCGTCGCGCGTCTGACTGAGACCCGATCTGAGGGATAGATGGGAGAGGATCCCGATTATAACTCGTGCGGAGACGAGAGTCTGGAGTACCTGTGAGTGGAGTGTGGACTACGTTTTTCCACTATCATGAGTATTTTACATTCACATTACAACTTCTCATTCGCCCACCCGGTATGGTTGAAGGTGGATCTCACTCCAGGATCGATCCAACCTTTTTCCTTTATCATTCTCTAAGTAGTAAGCTCCTGAGGCGAGCTTCTAAATAACTTTGAAGGGTCCTCCCTGTTGGTGCAGAATGCACCCAAGTCAAACCTGTGTTTTGATAATGGCAACAGAGGTCAAAAGTTAAGTCTTACTTGTTTTCTAACAAGTTACTCTAGTGCACAGAGACAAAGTCCTAGCGAAGGACTGCTAGGCAACTGGCGAAGGACTGCCAGTATCAAAGCCCTAGCGAAGGACTGCTAGGCACCTGGCGAAGGACTGCCAATATCCAAGCCCTAGCGAAGGACTGTTAGGCAACTGGCGAAGGACTGCCAGTATCGAAGCCCTAGCGAAGGAATGCTAGGCACTGGGCGAAGGACAGCTCGGTATCCAAGACCTGGCAAAGGACCGTCAGGCAAAAGTCCAACCAAAGGAGCGGTTGGCATCAGGTACATTCTCCCGAGAGGAGTAGGTGAGGACGCGTTCCCCGTCGAGGGAACAGTAGGCGTCGGTTCGACCTAGGGCTCCATTTTGGAGACCAAAGTCAGAACCAAGACAGCGAAGGCTGTATAAACTAACCACTTAATGTTTTGTTGTGTGTTTGGACTAACCTTGGATGCAGGACCGAAGGAACGAGTGTCTGCAGCTCAGAGAGCCTCAAAGGAATGAGGCAATAGCTGACCAGGGCGCCCGAAGTGTCCCGGGCGCCCCCAAGGTGAACACAAAACACACAAATCAGAAACAAACTTCGACAGTGCATCCTGCGGGCACCCCCGTGCTCCCGGGCGCCCCCAGCGTCCCGGGCGCCCCCAATAACAAAGCATCGAAGCAGCCCCAGCGAAGCCTAAAAGATAAGTGTTTGACCCGGTTAACCTGGGCGCCCCGAGCGCTTCGAGCGCCCCGGTCAACATCTATCCCGAGAAGGAAGGGATCAGACGGTGACCGAGATCCAACCGGATCAAACGCCACGTGGGGGGCGCCCCCGACATCCCGGGCGCCCCCAGGCCCTATATAAAGGGCCCTCGACCCCAGGCTTCAGGTATCAATTCACTCAACGCCTCAAAGCTCTTCTGCTCTCGCGCCTTACTCCGGAAACCTTCCAACTCAAGCCGACGACGTCCCGCTGCTCCGAAAAAGTCGATCTACTCCGAACGTCGGTAAAGAAGAGCGTTATTTATTTACTGCACTTATTTTGTAATCAAATTTTGTAAACTGTTTGCGCTGTATATAGAATTGCCCAAAGTAAACGGTCAACGACTGTGGGCCTTGGAGTAGGAGTCGACACAGGCTCCAAACCAAGTAAAATCGACTGTGTCTCTGTGTTGTGATTTTTATTTTCCGCTGCGTACTTGCTCTAAAATTTCCGAAAAATGATTTCCGATATTCACCCCCCCCCTCTATCGGTTTTCTCGATCCAACAAGTGGTATCAGAGCAGGGAAGTTCAAACTTGGTGCAACCACCAGTTTGAAAATTTTTTGAATTTTTATTTCTTATTCTCATTCGAATTTTTTTTAAATTTTTTATTTTATTATCCTTATCCCGCACTACTAATCCAAGACCAAGTCTTGGGATATTTTTGTTACTTTTCTTTTCCAGATCAAATGGTCATGCAAGAGGGATTTAGCACCGCCAGACCTCCACTCTTCAGTGGAGAAGACTTTTCCTACTGGAAAAGCCGTATGGAGGTCCACCTGAAAACTCAGGTGGAATGTGGATCATCATCCAGTCCGGACTGGAGATACCCAAAAATGCTAATGGACTTCCTCAAAGCTACACAGAGTGGGACACCGCTCTGAAATGAAAAATCGAAGCCGACGCTAAAGCGACTCAGACTCTTCAATGCGGATTGACGAAAGAGGAGCTGAACCGGGTGGGCCCCTTCAACAGTGCGAAGGAGCTTTGGGCAAAATTGATCGAGCTGCACGAAGGGACATCAGATACTCGGATCAGTAAGAGGG
The DNA here is from genome assembly GCA_024364735.1 of Boesenbergia rotunda. Lineage (NCBI taxonomy): Eukaryota > Viridiplantae > Streptophyta > Magnoliopsida > Zingiberales > Zingiberaceae > Boesenbergia > Boesenbergia rotunda. The sequence continues at coordinate 291,824 of JAGFNQ010007464.1, forward strand.
ACCTGCTCCTGAACAAACTCTACACCATCAAGATGGCCGACAACGAAACAGCAGCCCAGCTCCACGCACGAATCCAAGAGTTGATGAACGGTCTTCACACTATAGGTCACAAGGTTGAAAACCGTGACTTAATAAGGTATGCCTTAAACGCTTTTCCTAGAAACACCTTGTGGGCATCTATGGTAGATGCATACAAGGACTCAAGGGATCTTTCAAAAACAAAATTAGATGAATTGTTTTCCGAACTAGAACTGCACAAACAAACTAACACCAATATGGTCGAGAAAGGTATTGCTTTCGTCACAGGTAAAACTGGAAGGACAACAAAGAAGAAGCCTGAACCTGAACCCGAGTCTAACTCAGACTCAGACTCAGAAGACGAAGAAGGAGATCAAACTAAGCTGGTCCGACTAGCCCGAAGCTACTACAAGGAGCTGAAGAACCGAACCAACAAACGAAAAATCAGCCGAAGAAAGGACGAACCAGCTGAACCCGCGAATGATAAAAACAAGCCCAATGTAACCTGCTACGAGTGCAAGAAGAAGGGCCACTACAAGACAGAATGTCCAAACTTAAAGGAAATCAAATAGACAAGAAGAAAGAAAGCGCTCCAAGCAACCTGGGACGAATCTTCCTCAGAAGAAGAAGAAGAAGCACCCCAATCAAACCTACTAGCTCTGACCGCCTCAGATAAAGTCGAGACTGAGTCAGAATCAGAACAGGACGACGGCGAGCTGACCTTTACAGAAGACGGCGAAATTAAGGTAACTGGTTTCAATAGATGTCAATTAAGTGAACTAATTTCATTTTTTTCTCGAGATTTGGCAAAAGCCAAACTCCGAGTCGAATCCCTCCGACAGGAAGTAAAACTCCTGAAAGAGGGAGCTGACTCTAAACCCTTAACCGAGAAGGTTCAGGAAGGAACTCCTACTCAAGTTGAAAAACTTGAAAAGGAGAACTCCTCCCTGAAAACTCAGGTTAAGGATCTTAGATCAGCTTTAGAACGATTTACATCTGGTTCCAAGGGTCTTGACATGATCCTTGGAAAACAGAAATCAGTTCTAAATCGATCCGGACTTGGATATAGATCCAAATCCCGACAAAGATCTTACTTTGCTGTACTGAATCAGTCCAGAGGTAAAATTCAGGCATGGGTACCTAAACTATACCTGAACAAACCAACTGGATCAAATCAGTATTGGATCCCCAAGGACAAGATTCACATCTTGCCTAACCATCACCGCGGCTTTAGTCCAGGGGGAGCCAAACTGAAAACAATATTCATTATTAGATAAGAATTTAATTCTTGATTGCAATTGCTTGATTGATTGTTTATTTAAAATTCCTGCAATTTACCATGCTTAGATTTAGGAATGGTTAGTATAAGGACTGAACAAACTTAACTGAAACTTGACAACATAGTATTGGGTGGAGGTGAGATGATAGTACGTTAGGGAAGCCAATTTGGCGGAACTAGCTGAAGCTACCGATCCAAGACCCAAACTAGTTAGACCAGAAATTTTTCAAAGAATAATTTGAAATGGAAATT
>JAGFNQ010007464.1:293881-334543 GCA_024364735.1 Boesenbergia rotunda
GGCGCCCGGACCACGCGGGCGCCCCCATCACTCATTGCAGCAAAAGCTGCAAAAGCAGCCTGCAAGGGCGCCCGGGCTGTCCCGGGCGCCCCCAACCAGCCGAGTCACTGCCTTTGGCAGTATGGCCTGTCCCGGGCGCCCGGAAGCTCCCGGGCGCCCCCATGAAAATGCCTATAAATGGCATTCGAATTCCCCCTCTCTTCCCACACCAAAATCAACCTCCTTCTTCACTTCTTTCTTTCTAAGGAGATCTTGCAAGTCCTCATCCTCAACCATGCCTCCCCGAGTTGTCCGGTATAATTATTATTTATTTTTCTTGCATTTAAATTATTTTTTTAATGCAATAATTATTTTTTTAATGCTTCCTTTAATCTCCTTAACTTAGAAGACGTCGACCAAACCCGACCAACCCCGGTGCCGAACCTAGTCCGGATCCTAGATTTCCTACCCTAGAATTATGTAATAAATTTGCTCAAACCATTTACAAGCCTATTAAAACAAGCTATCTAAATAGGCACTTCTTTACTCAATCATGTCCCGTCGCCATGAACATTATCAACTTCTATCAATTAGATAATCTTGTCTTCTGCACTCATACCATTAATGAAACCTTATGTGCAGAATTTTACAACAACATAATTCGACAAGATAATCTAATGTTTCACACTACTGTCCAAGGGATACCTCTGACTATCACCCCTACTTTATTGAACCGATTCCTAGGACTGCGACCCTCTCAGTCTACATTTTGCTACTATCCTCCTAGGAACCCCCCATTTGATCCTCCCTACTCAGACATTACCCTAGATACCATCCACTCCTATTTCTATAGGGCAGACCTCCCCGCAAATAGATGTTTCCAAGCCGTTGAACTTCAGGCACAGAACTATGCATTGTATAGAGTCCTGGTCCGCTGTATCTTACCACTCTCCACCAGAGACCTCGGGACTATGCGACCCTTTCATGCTTTCCTTCTTTATGCCCTAGTTCATCACCTTGACCTAGATATTGGACTCCATATGTTTCATACCATTCTGCATGCGTCCAGTGTCACGACCCAGGGACGAGTACACACACCATATTGCCACATCATCACATCCCTCCTTCATCACCACGGTCGTGACATTACCGTTGGTGAAATTACCGCTATGACTGACTTTGACGAAATAGGATTTAGGAACTTCTCGTTAGCGGGTCTAGAGGTGTCGGCCACCGGGGTTCTTAGTTGGAGACGACAGCAGGCCGGAGCTCCGATCGACTCAGACGAGGAGGTCGAAGTCGACATTGGAGACATCGCTGCAGCAGCCCGAGCACACATCGACGAGCCCGCTCCACCAACACTCTACCAGAGAGTGACACATTTAGAGACAAAGGTTCAGAGTCTCCGAGAGGAGGTCGAAGCCTACCACCTAGAGCAGATGGAAGCTCGTCGAGTCGATCGAGAAGTGGCTGACGCACGATTCATTGAGATGATGGCACGATTTGATTCATGGCAGCCTGGCCCGTCTGATCATCCCGGTCCCTCGTCCTAGATTTGATTGTACTAGTACCTATTTGACTGCCCCTACTCAGTAGGGTTGACTTGTGTTTGACTGTTTGACTGTGTTGAACCTTGAGTACCTGCTTTATTCTCTATTGACCAGTTTATAAGCACTTGTTCTTTTTGCAGTTAGGATTGTGCTCTGTAGAATAGATTAACTTTATGTTTTTTCTGCTCTACTTGATTTAAAAATCTGTTTCTAAAAATAGAATTTGAAAAACTGTTTTACTTAAGTTCAAAATCAGTTTTCATTTTCGACTTAGTTTTAGTTTTCTTTCAAAACTACCCCCTTTCAAAACTAGGGCCTTTTCGAAAATGGACTTAGCCTAGGCCCTAACCCTAGAACTGCATGCACCTATAGACTTAGAAGCCAGCATCTCACAAGCACCTTAGGGTACTTTGATTGATAACCTAGAAAGGGTTGAGATGCTTAGGTCTTTGCCTTAATTCAAGATGCTTTAAGTCAGTGCATCTGCAGTAATTGGGGCACTAAATACAACTTCAACAGCAATCAAGTTAAGTATCAAGTTTAGAAAATCTAACTTGAACAAAAACACTTAACTTGACTAACCCTAGCAAAAACTACTATTTCTAACAGTTAGTAAGTAGCTAATTGGGTTAGACAGGTCCCTACAGAGAAAATTGACTGATTTAGTTTAAGTCTAGTTATGAAATGATTCAGTACAGCAAAATTTAACTTATTTCCTTTATGCAATCTTACTTCTGCTATATTTATTTGTTTTGATATATGGCAAAGGGGGAGAGATAGGAAAGGAGAGAGTAAAATTAATTTTCTTTATTCAAAAAGCTTTCAAAAATTAATTTTCCTTATTCAAAAAGTGTTTAAAAATTTTCTTATCCTTTATTCAAAGGAAAGGAGAGAGTAAAATTAATTTTCTTTATTCAAAAAGCTTTCAAAAATTAATGTTCCTTATTCAAAAAGTGTTTAAAAATTTTCTTATCCTTTATTCAAAATTTTTTTTTCAAAAATACTTAAGCTTTTCAAAATTGACTAAAGAACTTTAAGTTCTTAAAGCTTTCAAAAATTTTTTTAAGTCTTCAAAATTTTGCTAAGTACTCAAGCCTTTTTTTCAAAATTTCCTTACTTAAAGCTTATCAAAATTTTTTTCCATAAGTACTTTAAGCTTTTCAAAACTGTATAAGTACAATGTTTCTAAGTACTTAACTTTTCAAATTTATTAAGTACTTAAGTTTTCCAAATATACTAAAGTGTTTTAAATCCTACTAAGTACTTAAGCTTTCAAATCCTTCTAAGTACTTAAGCTAACACTTTTCAAAACTTGTGATCGAGTACCTTAAAACTTAAAGCTTCAAACTTTTTAAGTACTCTAAAATCAATGCTTCAAAAACTCTCCTATGTACTTTTAACTTAAGTTATTAAAAGATTTCTAAATACCTAAAACCTTAAGTTTTTCGAGTACAAGTAAAGTTTTTTTATCCCCACGAATTTTTGAAAAATCTAGGGGGAGATTCCTTCCAGGGGAGGGAACAAAATTTAACCCTTTCATGCTTGCTTAAACTTAACTTTTTGAACTATGGTTGCCATAAATCAAAAAGGGGGAGATTGTTGGTGCAGAATGCACCCAAGTCAAACCTGAGTTTTGATAATGGCAACAAAAGTCAAAAGTTATGTCTTACTTGTTTTTCTAACAAGTTACTCTAGTGTGCAGGAAAAGTCCTAGCGAAGGACTGCTAGGCACTGGCGAAGGAATGCCAGGGTATAAAGTCCTAGCAAAGGACTGCTAGGCACTGGCGAAGGAATGCCAGGGTAAAAAGCCCTAGCGAAGGACTGCTAGGCACTAGCGAAGGAATGCCAGAGTCAAAAGCCCTAGTGAAGGACTGCTAGGCGCCAGGCGAAGGACAGCCTGGGACTGAAGCCCTAGCGAAGGAATGCTAGGCACTGGGCAAAGGACAGCTCAGCATCCAAGACCTGGCAAAGGACCGTCAGGTAAAAGTCCAACCAAAGGAACGGTTGGCATCAGGTAAATTCTCCCGAGAGGAGTAGGTGAGGACGCGTTCCCCGTCGAGGGAACAGTAGGCGTTGGTTCGACCTAGGGCTCCATTTTGGAGACCAAAGTCAGAACCAAGACAGCTAAGGCTGTATACTCTAATACTTTATTATTTTATTGTATTTTGGACTAACCCTGGATGCAGGACCGAAGGAACGTGTGTCTGCAGCTCAGAAAGCCTCAAAGGAATGAGGCAACAGCTGACCAGGGCGCCCGGAGTCTCCCGGGCGCCCCCAAGGTGAACACAAAACACACAAACAAGAAGCGCGCTTCGACAGTACAACCTGCGGGCGCCCCCGTGCTCCCGGGCGCCCCCGCTGCTCCCGGGCGCCCCAGCGTCCCGGGCGCCCCCATGCGCATGCTACCAAAGCGCACCCTACAGAAGCCAACGAAGCGAAGGGATAGAGTTTGACCCGGTCAACCCGGGCGCCCGAGCGCTCCGGGCGCCCCGAGCGCTCCGGGCGCCCCGAGCGCTCCGGGCGCCCCGAGCGCTCCGGGCGCCCCGAGCGCTCCGGGCGCCCCGGTCAAAGCGGATCCCGAAGATAAAGGGATCAGACGCTGACCGAGGCATTGGCGGATCATGTGACACATGGGGGGCGCCCCCGACATCCCGGGCGCCCCCAGGGCTATTTAAAGGCCCCTCGACCCCTTGGCTCAAGGCATCAATTCACTCGACGCTTCTACGCTCTTCTGCTCTCGCGCTACGCCCCGGAATCCTTCCAACTCGAGCCGACGACGTCCCGCTGCCCCGAAAAAGTTGAACCACCTCGGACGTCGGTAAAAGAGCTATTTAAGTTTACGTTATTGAATTCTGTAATAATCTTTTTGTAAACTATTTGCGCCTGATATAGAATTGCCCAAAGTAAACGGTCAACGACCATGGGCCTTGGAGTAGGAGTCGACCCAGGCTCCGAACCAAGTAAAAATGACTGCGTCTCTGTGTTATTGTGTTTTTATTTCCGCTGTGCACTTGCTCTTAATTTTTCGAAAAACGAATACCGATATTCACCCCCCCCCCCTCTATCGGTTCTATCGATCCAACAAATTGGACACAAACCCAGTAAATAAATTGAAATGGATGCACTATCCTAAAGATCTGCAAGGCTTAAGTAGACTTACGTTTATTTGACACAAAAACTCAGAAGTCACGAGCTGAAATTTCAGATTTGAGCTGAGTTTGCAGAAATGGAAATCAGATTACAGAAATGAAGTTGATTCACAATAACTGATGCGCAAAGCTAAAATCGCGTGCTTTTCAGCTAGAACAAACTGCAAGGTAAACTCATAAAGTAAAACTAAGCAAGCTTGGAACAAAATGCAGGAACTCAAAAGAAAGGACTAATACGCAACTACAGGGCTTGATACGCAGCTACAACTGATACGCAAGCATGAAATTGCAAAGCAAATGAAATTAAGTAAAGTATTAACTAAACAAGCTAGCTAACTAATGAAAGAACAGATTCGAACCACTAATTAAAGCAGAATCAATTCGAAAAGGTAAACTACAGCAGCTGAAACAAAATTCAGAAACGAAACAACATTCAGAAATGAAATTACAGCTAGAATTAGAAATACAATAAGAAAACTAAGCCTCAATCACTCCCTTAGCTCAAGAACTCCTTATTCGTCACACAAGGGAAAGCCTCGAACCTGTAAGCTCCACAAATCACTGGGAAAACTCAATCTGCGATCAAATCCAACTCAGCTTGCTCAAATCTAAAATTTCCATTCGAATTCCTTCAATTCAGTTGTGTCCGATTGCGCTGCAGCTTGTGGATGATCCAAACACTCCAGGGAACCCCTCTGAACTGCTCGAGTGGATTAAAATGGCGCACAACTGATCCAAAGGAAGCAAACGGCAGAGCCAAGGAGACCTCACATCAACTCTATTTCTTGGGCAAATTGAGGCTGGAAACTTCACGGATGATCTTACCAATGACCTAGCACTTAATCTAAATGAGGAATTGAGTGGTCGCGCCCCTTGGATTGAAGAAACTACTGAAGAAAAATGAAGAACAAATGAAAGAGATGAATTGCGACGAAGAAGACGCGACGGTGAGCCCTGTGCAGAAATGTTGATTAAATACTTTGAATTCAACGGCTGAGATCGTTTTGAGAAAATCCAACGGCTGATCTTTATTCGATCTGAACCAAACTTTGATGATGTTGATCAAGGGTCAGGATCTGCCTCCCAGTAGCTCGGATCCTCCAGATTTGCAACGGATGGCTCAGATCAACCTGATCTTTGAATGGACAGTCTAGAGTCCTCTGAGCTTGATCCAACGGTTGAATGATCTCTGATTGGAATGAAAATCTCAGATCTTGACCTTAGTGCTTGATCAGCCCTAACCCTAGCTCGGATTGCCTCAGATGGTCCCAGATAGCTCAGATCTAGTCGATTTTGAATCGGACGACCCAGATTAATCTGAAGCATGATCACTCGAACCGGGTCCACTTCCGACTCAAGTTTGACCCAGCCTGACCTAGGTCCATGATGCTTTCATGCCTACAAAAATAGATCAAAAATTTAGTGGCCAAATAATTCAAATGTGTAAAGATTTGCAATTAAGTCCAAAATAAAAGCAAGTCCTAGAACCTAGGGTAAATTCACAATTAAGCTAGTAAAATATGGGTCAAACTTGGATTTTAGCAACTAAAATAATCAATAAAATAGCACTTATCAGTCAACACTTCATTAGAGATGATGTTACTAGAGAAGATATTTTACTCTCACATGTAGAGTCAAAATCGAACCTAGTGGACATTTTCACTAAACCACTCCCCGAGAATGAATTTAGTTTCTTACGAAGGGAATTGAAAATGTGTCGTGCTTCATAGGATTAACAAGCATTCAAAACCCTTCATGATCATTTCAGATTGTTCGAAATAATAATTAGGCAACATGGGGACATCTCACACAAACTATAAGGTGTAACAAAATGTTTTTGTTTGCTAGAAATGAGGTGAGATGTTAGGATCAACCTAATTACTCAAAATGTCAATGCATCCCTTGAGAAATTAGGTAGACGAGATAATAATCACTAAGTTGACCAAGTATGGGGAAAACCAATGCATAACATATGTGTATTTGGCTCCATGATCATACTTGGACATTCCAATCAAGGAAACTTGATTGGAGACTTATTTTGATACAAACTTGGTTAAACATTGAATGGATGTTTGTGATTGAATTTGACTTCACTTGGGTGGAGCAGATTGATTTGTTAAATCCATAAGGACTTTTGATCTTTGTTAAGGGATCAATTATAGTCAAGGGAACACCTCCACAATCAGCAAAGTTACATCATATCGTATCGGAATTCATTCGGAAGTCTGAAACTGAAGTTTCTGATTGTATCAGAAAAATTCCTGATACCTGATCGGTCACCGGACCGATCAGGAGGTGATCTGATCGGTCACCAGACCGATCAGGAGTAGGTCTGACGGTCCAAATGACCGATCAAGCCGAATTATGATAACCCACTGAAACCCCTCTGTGTTGTCCTGGATCGGTCCACTGACCGATTTGGCCCCCTGTGGTGATCGGTCCACCGACCGATCAGGAGGGTCACAGAAAACCTCACAAACTCACTGTTCGCTCCCTGATCGATCGACAGACTCGATCAGGGGCTTTCCTGATCGGTCACCCGACCGATCAGGACCAAGCCAGAGCTATTAGGAGTAGGCCTGATCGGTCTGTGCGGTCCTGGATCGAACGGTGATCCGTTGGATCGCAATAAATTTTGGTTGGTGGATCGGTCCACCAACCTATTAACTCCTCCTACACCTTACATTCCCGAACCCTAGCGCTGAAACTCTCTTCTTGCGCATGAGATCATCCTCGTCCTTTGCGTGAGTTCTTCTTCTGGCGTTTCTTCTTCTTGCGCGTGGCTTCTTGCGATCTTCTCCCTGCTGTGCGTGAGATTGTTTTCCTTCTGCATTGTTGGGAGTTCCTCTTTTGCTCCTGTGTTCTTTCTCGCGAAGCGCCACTTGTGTGTGCTATCTCTGCGCAACTCAGTCGCGTGATATCTCTCAACCAACTCAATCAACCGGATGACACCAAAGTAAGCATTTTGTGCGATTTTTATTTGGTGTTTATCATTCTTGCAGTTATCATGATCTTTGGGAGCTAACCATGTTATTTCATCTTGTGGTTCGTTTTGGTGTGTACCGTGACCTTGCCATGATCCTTAATCTTACTGATTAAACCTAATCTCATTTGATCAATTCATTGTATCATGATTTAATCAATCCCATGTTTATGCCGTGATCTTGATTTATTTTTGATCATTGTCTTTGTGGTGGCCTTCATTTGATTCCCTTAAATGTCGTGATCAAAATTATCCAACATTAGAAAATCTTCTAGAGGTAAAGAACCGGTTGCGGGTACCTCACGATCGAGGGCTCCCTCTTCATCTCCTAGACCCCAACCTCCTTCTGATGACAGATTTCAAAATGCTCATTTCGAATTTTTCTTTAACAGTCGAACCTTCAAACTCCTACCTTGTCGGACTGTGGACCGAGCGTTTGTTTACGAATACTGTCCTTCAGTATGCCAGATCATTGAGTTCTACGAGCTAGGATCCATTCTCTTCCTTGAGCGGCCAATAAATTTTGATTTAGTCTCCGAATTTTATAACAACATGGTCAGTGGCGAAGGTTCGGGGTATAGGACCCGAGTCGCCCAAACCAACCTCGATCTCACTTTATCCTCTTTCACTGCCTTTCTTGATTATCGACGATCTGATAATGACTTTTCGCTCTACCCTTATCTTCCGGATCCTCTACCGGTTCCCTTCAATGGAGTCACTCCTGACTCTGTCTACGAGTACGTTTTCGGCCATCCCAGGCCAGGGGATCCCGATGAGCCCACCGGTGACTTCCCCACATTTGCCGCTCTCAGCCTTTCCCCCGTTGATTATGCCCTATTTAAAATCATCACTAACTGTCTGATACCTATTACTTCGAAGCCCTTAGCAGAAATTCGCTCATTCCACTGCTTGATGCTCTACGGGATGCATCGGCAGTTAGACTTTGACATCATAGCGACCATCTATTTCTCCATCATCACCTACAGTCAGATCGGTCGTCAGACGGTTTACATGCCATTTGGACATATCATTACTGCCTGGCTTCATTCGGTCGGTATCGACGTGTCACAGGGCAGGATCGTGTCGATGGTTCGACAGGACTACCGACTTGGCCCGCGCGTTGGCCCAGTCTGGCATTATCGTCGGACCGCAGGGGCTGAGGTGAAAGGATAGGAGAGGTCTGGGAGAATTACCTAGGGAGGCCCATGTTCAGATACCCGCAGCTCCGGCCTTTCATCAGGAGCCACCCGCTGCTGCAGAGGGCCACTATGAGCCAGATCCCGATCTCCGCTGGCAGGTGGCTGAGCTGGAGCAGACGATGCAGGATGAGTTTCATATCTCCGAGCTCTGGCGACAGGAGGTCCGTTCTGAGTTTCGGTCTTTCGATCGCAGACTACTCGCGATAGAGTCTGACATCTCTGGGGTCCACTCCCGGCAGGATGCATGGTACGAGGAGTGGCGCACTTGGACCGCTGGTCATCCGTACCAGCCTTCATTTTCTGGAACTGCGCCCTTCAGCACCACTGCCCAGAGAGCATCATACCTATTGATGATACATCTGACGACGACCCTGCCGAGGATTGATGGTGGCTATACTTTGATCTTGCTTTCATGATTTGTGTTATGACTTTTATGACTTGATGATGTATTTGACTGTTATCACTTGGTGTTGTTCTTGACTATGCTTTGATGCAGTGTTTTGCATCTGACTATATGACTATTTCCATGTATGACTTGCTACTCCATGATTATTATTAGTTCTTGTTTTATTCCTATTCCGTGTTCATATGATGCATATGATTGGTTTATCTTGCCTTCCATTTATCATATGTGTTCATATACTTTTAAAATTAAATCATATCTTTGTTGTTTTGGGAGAACCCCTAGGTTTGAGGGGGAGTATGTTTAAACTTAACAACCGGTGTACACCCTTGTTTGACAAAGGGGGAGAGTGTGGTTGGTTATGTTTAGGACTACTACGAGTTTAATTGTTGTAGGGGGAGGATCCTGATTCTCCTACGATAGTGAAATTTGAGACTATGGATTTCAAATCCCTAAACTTAAAATCGGGTTGTCAAACAACAAAAATGGGGAGATTGTTGATGCAGTCTGACCCTGACTGTTGTTTTGGTGTTGACACCGATTTTAGTTTAGGTTAACAAGATGATTGGGATTAAGTCCTGGTCGGGGATTGGGCACGGAATTGGATGAAACCCTGGCTTGGGAAGCCAGGTCCTAGCTTGGGAAGCTAGGTTGGATGAAACCCTGGCTTGGAGGGCCAGGTCCTAGCTTGGGAAGCTAGGTTGGATGAAACCCTGGCTTGGAGGGCCAGGTCCTAGCTTGAGAAGCTAGGTTGGATGAAACCCTGGCTTGGAGAGCCAGGTCCTAGCTTGGAAAGCTAGGTTGGATGAAACCCTGGCTTGGAGGGCAAAGTCCTAGCTTGGGAAGCTAGGTTGGATGGAACCCTGGCTTGGAGGGCCAGGTCCTAGCTTGAGAAGCTAGGTTGGATGAAACCCTGGCTTGGAGGGCCAGGTCCTAGCTTGAGAAGCTAGGTTGGATGAAATCCTGGTGAGTGAAGCCAGGTCCTAGCTTGGGAAGCTAGGTTGAAGTCCCGGTGAGTGAAACTGGGCGTGGAGTCTTGGTCCGGGGGACTGAGCACGAGTCAGAGAAGGCTGGGAGCCCGTTCTCTTGACTTAGAGTGGATTTGACCTTTCCTGGATCGGTCTGGTGGCCGATTAGGGAAGTTGGCACGAACTTCCTTCGTGGATCGGTCTGGTGACCGATCCAGTGATGTCTGATCGATTTGGTGACCGATCAGGGAGCATACAGTGAGTTTGTTAGGCTACTGATCGTCTCCTGATCGGTCTGGTGACTGATCAGGGAGACTGTCTGGTGAACGATCAATTGTCGCGAGCTTCTCACTATAACCGATTAGGCTGGAGCCTGATCGGTCAGGAGGTGCTCTGATCGGTCCCAGACAGATCAGGGCATATCCAGATCGGTCTGGTGATTGATCAGTGGGTTTGGGCTGCGATGCTGGAAAATCACTCTGCAAAGGGGTGGATCGGTCTGGTGACCGATCCATGACTTGGGATCGGTCTGGTGATTGATCACGAAGAAGTCGTGATTTCTGATTTCTCATTGGGGACCGATCAGGCTGGAGCCTGATCGGTCTGGTGACCAATCAAGAGTCACTCTGATCGTTCTGGTGACCGATCAGTAGCTGAGAGCGCTGTCAGAGTTCTGATCGCATTCTGATTGCTACTGATACACTACTGATCTTTGTTCTGAGTCTTCTGATATTTGATCCTCTGTTGATTTGTTATGCTAATGATTTGCTAAGAGTGCAGGTAACTCAGGGCTTACTCAAGGAGAGTCAACTGGGGTATTTTGCTATGACAATTTGGATGTTTCCCGTTTACAGGAAACAACGGCTTCTGGCGCAAGCTGCAACGGCTGAGAAGCTGATGACCTGGGGCTCAGCTGGAGAGGGTTCAGTGAGTCCAGAGGAGGTCAGGGATAGCTGGGCTATTGCAGGAGAGAAGCTGGCAAACTCCAGAGGAGCATCTGTGACCTGGCGATGCTGGCGATGCAAAGCAGGTTAAGCTATGAAGTGGAGAAGGAGCGGCTACACTTGATCATGTCTTTCAGTAACAAGCTGCTTCTCCATCTCTGGGGCAACATTCTGATCCTTGAAGCAACTCTTGCATACACTTGAGCAATCGGCAACCTGAGCACTTGGAAGAGGCAGAGAACTCGGCGAGTCCATCAGCAAGACACGAAGAGCAGGGAGTTCTTGCGTGAGATCTGTTCTGAGTGGAGCTTGGTGAGGAGCTCTCTTGTGCCATTTCTGTCCTAAGTGCTCTGTAAGCTCCTTATTGTTTCATTGTGCTTAATTTCATATACACTGATTGAAACGCTGTGGAGAGGTTACTCCACCGAGAAGGAGGTTGCATTCTATCCGGATTCTCCGGGGCTTGATCTGCCGACGATCAAGGGATCGCCCACCTTACGGGCACGCCAAGGAGTAGAAGCAAGTTATCCCCGAACCTTGTAAATCTTCTTTGTTAGCGTTTTGTGCTTATGCTTAGTTTAGGGTTTAGTTTCTGCATCTCTTTGTTTTTGTATTGCTTCCGCTGTGCTGCGACTAACCCTAAGTGCAGAGTTTTAAAAGTGAAAGAAATTTGTGTCTGACTACATTCACCCCCCCTCTCTAACCATCCAAGCACCAACAATTACCACACCAAATGCTCAAGGAAAGGAGAATTCAAGAAATTGGAGCATTTGAGGAAGTCGGAGAAAAAGAAGAAGAAGAGGAGCTCACATCAAGGGGGAGCTATAAGGGTAAGGGAGGTAATCCCTAACTTTGGATGTAATTCAAATTCCTCCTTGCATGTTAGAAATAATGTCAATTATTTACCCATGCATAATTTTGGATTTAAATATCATGATAGGAGTAGGGTTAATAATATAGATCAAAATCCTAGGAAAGTCATGCATCATGAAAAATCCAAAACCATTAGACCTAAAGATCAAGACATTAATCCCAAGAAGGGGAGACATATGCCTAGAATGGGTAGGTCTAGGAATGTCCAAGGTGGGCATGTCAATTCTTGGTTTAAAAACCTAGAGAGGAGAAATCAAGCCTTGAGAGCAAAGCTTGATAAATTAGAGAAAACCCTGTTAGGACCGATGGCACAACTAGAGGGGTGGTGAATAGCTCAGTCACCCCATGTCGCAACTCTCCCTACATTGTTAGCACACGCGGAATCTTAACAATAATAACAATGCTAACACAATACCGTTTTACGTGGTTTGGAGATTCCTTGCTCCGATCCTACTCCACGACATGTCCTTGAGGTGGACGATCCATTGATCCTTCAGTGGATCACACCCCGGTAATCTCCGGCTAACTCTTTTTCGTTCTGGTGAAAAACAACCTCTCACAACCTTTCTTCCTCCTTACAAGATGAGTTTAGAGTTTGAGGAGGAAGATGAGCACAAAAGAAAAGATCTTACAATCAAGAGTTAATCTTTTCTTAACCTTAAGCTACTGCTTAAATAGTGGAGAGGGTTGTTTAAACAAATAACCTAGCTCACCACCAGTCGACTGGTCCTAGCCAAACAGCTAGCCAACGGCTAGTCTAACGGCTAGTTTTTCGACGTGATCAGTCGACTGGTCCCAGACCAGTCGACTAATCTTTCTGTGAGATTGAGTTCTGCGCTGGCAGTCGACTGATCCATCCCCAGTCGACTACCCAGCTTACATTTGCACTCTTCCTCACTCCAAAGACCACCCTTCACGTATGCCTTCAAGTCCACTCCCTTGGCTTGCCCCTTGAAGTCCTCTTCTATCGGCTGTCGTCCCTCAGATGCGAACACAAGCCCTCGGCTTACCTCCATGCCATCCTTCACATATGCCCTTTGAAGTCCACTTCCCCCGGCTTGCCCTTGGAGTCCTCTTCCCTCGGCTCTCGTCCCTCGGATGCGCACTCCATGTGTGACTCACCAAGTCCTGCAAGACTCAACCACACATATATGTTAGTAGGAGCCCTAGAGCCAATTATGTGATAATTGACTAAAGACTTTTTGTATCATATTCTATCTTTAATAAAAGCATGTTTGGTTATTATACTTACTTTATACTTGTGCCAAATAACTAAGTATAATAATGTCCTTATGTAGTAGGTTCTTATCTACATTATATCGATTGGTTGAATCGATAGTGAGATAATGTAGAGAATACTACACTAAATTATTCCTAGTCAAACATTAATATTCAGGGACAATATAAATGTATGGAGACTAGCATGTAGGTCAATTGATGACTTGAGCTCACAAGCCATGGATATGTGATATCAAGTTGACACATGGGTATACATTAGAGAATGTGTATTGAATTGACCCGCCATGAGAAAGTTTCATAGATTGTCATATGAGTGTCATAAACTTTCTCATGTGACTATTAGTATGAATAGTCCTTAGACCTGAAGTCACTACGGTTCCCTACATAAGGAGTTATGTACTTTGGTATCGTCAAACGTCACCCGTAACAGGGTGGACTATAAAGGTGATCACTGGGTATGTAATGAATTATGCGGAGGGATGTGAGTGATGTAGATGGGATCTATCCCTCCCATATGACGGGAGTGATATCTGTGAGCCTCTTGATCGAGTAGGACTACTAAAACACATGACCATGCTCAAATGAGTCAATATGAGATATTGAGCTCATTTGTTTGAGTGAGTCTACTCGGGGATCAAGAAACACATAGTTTGATCGAGGATGACACGGTCTATGCCTCATTGGTCAATCTAGATATCAAGGATAGAAGGACAAGGTCTTACATTATCATAGTCACGGAGGTTTAGTCGGATATCGACTTTTCTTGTTACTTGGGTAGCAATGATGCATTGCTAGGTGTCGCTCATTGCTTATGTGTCTAAAGTGTTTAGGCGCATTACTAGCGTTACGAGAACCTATTGGGTCACACACTAAGGACATGATGCTTTGGGAGTTCGGGAGCTCGAGTTGGGAACTCGGGAGACTAGGTCGGGAGCCCGAGTTGGGAACTCGGGAGACTAGGTCGGGAGCCCGAGTTGGGAACTCGGGAGACTTGGTCGGGAGCTCAGTGACTTGGTCGGCAAACTGGGTTGGGAGCTCGGCGACTTGCTCGGCAGACTTGGTCGGGAGCTCGGGGACTTGCTCGGGAGACTTGGTCGGGAGCCCGAGAGGCCCGATTGAAATTGCAGGAGAAATTCATTAAAGTGTTTAATGAAGGAAAGATAAAAGTCTCTCTTCATTGGATGAAGAGAAGGTGAAGAGTCACATGAAAAGATGTGCTCTTTATTGACTTTAATGAAGGGAAGCCAAAGAGACAAAAGACTCTTCATATTCATGGGATAAGTATAAAAGAGGGTCTAGTCATTTGAATGACAAGTAAGTGTTTTTCCCTTCTTCCCTTCCTCTCTTCTTCCTCTTCTCCCCCTTGGTCAAAACCCTTGTTGGGTTCTTGGTGGTCTTGTGAACTACCTCCAGTTGCTAGCACAACTAAGGTAGTTCTTCCCGAAGTTGAGAGATCGTGTCCGTGTAGATACGAATAGAGGCACGGACACTTGAACGTGCAAGAGATCCGACATATCTTGGACAAGCGAGATAAGCGAAAGGGCACACTCCAAAGGTATACACTTTAGATAGATCTATTAGATAGATGAACTTTGTACGAGTTTTTCTTTCGCATGGATCGCTCGAGGGATCTTATTTTCGCTGCGTTTTATGTTTTAGTGCCGGGAGATCCCAACAATATCAAAACAATATAACACACTAACTTAACCATATTGACACATATACATCAAAACCATGATCCTCCCGATCATACTTAGGTCGATTGCCCCAACAATCTCCCCTTTTTGATGTGTAACAATATGTTTAAGTTAGGTAAAACAACAACAATTTGAAAATTATAGACATAGCAAACACAAGAGGCAACCTCCCCCTTAACCTATGCCTTTACACCCAATTTTCAATTTGCATAAATCATCAGTTAAGTTACAAACACTAACTTAAACCACCCAATTCTCCCCCTTTGACACCATCAAAAGGATTGCCCGAAGCAGCAATAACCAATGACATCAAACAAACACACTTTTCTCCTTCTGAAAAATCCTAAAAATCAAAAATCAGAAGTATCAGTCGACTGGGACAGGTATCAGTCGACTGGTTCCTTCTTTTAGCCAATTTACAGAAAGATCAGTCGACTGCCTCCAGGGGCAGTCGACTAATACGTTCCAGTCTGAATTTTTCCAGATTCTAAGTCAAATTTCAGATATGCACCATTAATTCTACAAAATTTGAAAAATCATGAAAATTTGCAAACATGTTTCATATGATATATTCTAGCAGAGAAAAATATAACTTCATGAAAAATTTAAACATGTTTGACTTTTTTTTTACCAATGTTCAAATTCGTTGAAAACTTCTAACTTTGTTCCAAAATTCCATCCTAATTTTAAATCATGTGTTTTGCAAACCTATGATATAACAAATAAAACACAGAAAGGTTTTCAAATTATTTGAAATGTCCAACTATGATCTATGGGCAAGATGCCCATTAATTAAACATTTACTTTCCCCATAGTTGGTCTATTATCACTAATGTGATACATCTAATAACTCATCAAAATGCCACAAGCATGAGTGAGTTATTTGTATCATCCTAACATCTCATATGCATGATTACAATTATAAAGCAAAGTAATATGAGATGTTTTTAAGGTAAACCTTGTTTAGCCCAATTTATCATGAATGTTTACTATGAGCTACAAACTCCCCCTTAATGTCTCAAGTCAACCAAATTTCAAAAATTTAAAATTTTAACACCATGGTTGACTTACCCCAGATCCTCTAACCCTTGAGGATTGACTTTAGTATCCAATAGAAATGCTTCCTAATTGGGTTAACCAAGTACTCTTTGGGGATCCATTTCTTACTTAGGGTCTTGGTTTTCACTTGTCCTCTAGCAAGTAGGCAATGATAGGTTTTTCCATTGATAGGCTTCCCAAAACCTAATTCCTCTTTCTTAAAGCTCACCCTTTGGCTTTCAATGATCATATCTAGTGTCCTTGAGCCAATTTCAAATTTCCTAAGGGCTTTGGTAAGGCTATCTACCTTTTCCCTTAAATTCTTATTTTCTTCTTCCAAACATGAGTTATTTGAAATGGAAGAAGAAACATGCCCATCATCCTTAATTTCCATGGATGCTAATTTCTCCTTTAATATGCACATCTCATTTTTCAAGCACTTAATTTTCTTTCTAGCATTAACCAAATCATCATTCGTACTAGAAATTATTTTTACGAGAGTAGAAGTGGGTAAGTTGTATACCTTACTTATCGAGACGTCCGATTCCAAAGTTGAGCTTTCCCCTTCACTTGAGCTCCCTTCATCTTCAATTGAGCTCCTTCCTTCTTCAAATTCGGATGATGTGGAGGCAATGTCATCCATTCCCATTAGTGTGAAATGGGATACATGATGTTCCTCCTCCTCCGATAAGGATGAATCATCCCACGTAGGCTTTAAGTTTTGCACTTTCTTCTCCTTCTCTTTTGATTTCTTCTTTCCTTCTTTCTTCTTTCTCAAGAGGGGGCACTCATCTCTCATGTGCCCTTCTCCTTGGCAATTGTAGCAAATAATCTTCCTTGTTTTATTTTGCTCCTCGACTCTTTCCTACCATGAGACTTGTTAGTAGAAAAATGTTTAAATGTTTTTCTCATTTTTCTTACCATGTAGGCTTCCGCATCACTACCCATGGATGCACTAGATTCCTCCGAATCGGATGATAAGACCTCCTTCTTTTTTTGTTTTCCCTTGTATGCCACAGGGGCTATACTCTTTGGCTTGTATATCTCTTCAATTGTTCCTCCAACTCTGGTCTCATGAAGCTCCATGGTTGAGAAAAATTCCTCTAGAGATGTTTTCTCTAGATCCTTAGAAATGTAGTATGAGTCCACCATTGAGCTCCAATTTGATGTTCTTGGAAAGGTAAGGCATTGATGACTTTCATCAAAATGTCCCGGTTGGATAATTATTCCTCTACACTTGTTAGCCCATTAAGCATTTCTTTAAATCTAGCATGTAAACTTGTTATCTTCTCCCCTTTATCAAGTTTGATATTGTTGAGTTGGGACCGCAGAAGATCTCTTTTTGCCATTTTCGTCTCCGAAGTGTCTTCATGAAACTCTACTATCTTTTCCCATAAATCCTTGGCACTTGAGTAGTTCTCAATCCTTGTTACTTCTTGTTGGGGAAGTACACTCAGTAGAAGATGCAAGACTTTGAAATTTGTTAGATGATCATCTATTTGCTTCCTACTCCATCTTACTTCATCAAGTAACTTGTTCTCTTGATCCCTAGGCACTTCAAACCCATTTTTCATAATTAACATTATATCAAAATCAGTATTGAAGAATACCTCCATTCTCTTCTTCCACCATGAGAATTCTCCCTCGAATTTTGGCGGTTGAATGTGCAAGCCGACCATTTCGATGATTTTGCTCTTCTCGGCGGTTAGTCCGTTGAAGGCGTCCTTGCGCTCTGATATCACTTGTTAGGACCGATGGACGGCTAGAGGGGGGGCTGAATAGCTCGGTCACCCCAAGTCGCAATTCTCCCTACAATGTTAGCACAAGCGGAATCTTAACAATAATAACAATGCTAACACAATACCGTTTTACGTGGTTCAGAGATTTCTTGCTCCTACTCCACGACGTATCCTTGAGGTGGACAATCTCTTGATTCTTCGGTGTATCACGCCCCGGCAATCTCTGGTTAACTCTTTCTCTTTCTCGGTGGAGAACAACCACTCACAACCTTTCTTCCTCCTTACAAGATGAGTCTAGAGTTGGAGGAGGAAGATGAGCACAAAAGAAAAGATCTTACAATCAAGAGCTAATCTTTTCTTAGCCTTAAGATACTGCTTAAATAGTGGAGAGGAATGTTTAAACAAATAGCCTAGCTCGCCACCAGTCGACTGCCCCAGGGGCAGTCGACTGGTCCTAGCCAAACAGCTAGCCAACAGCTAGTCTAACGGCTAGTTTTTCGACGTGATCAGTCGACTGGTCCCAGACCAGTCGACTGATCTTTCTGTGAGATTGAGTTCTGCACTGGTAGTCGACTGATCCATCCCCAGTCGACTGCCCAGCTTACATTTGCACTCTTCCTCACTCTGAAGACCAACCTTCACGTATGCCTTCAAGTACACTCCCTTGGCTTGCCCCTTGAAGTCCTCTTCCATTGGCTGTCATCCCTCAGATGTGAACACAAGCCCTCGGCTTACCTCCATGTCATCCTTCACGTATGCCCTTTGAAGTCCACTTCCCCCCGCTTGCCCTTGGAGTCCTCTTCACTCGGCTCTCGTCCCTCGGCTCTAGTCCCTCGGATGCGTACTCCATGTGTGACTCACCAAGTCCTGCAAGACTCAACTACACATATCAAAACAACATAACACCCTAACTTAACCATATTGACACACACACATCAAAATCATGATTCTCCCGATCATACTTGGGTCGATTGCCCCAACAAACCCTAGAGAGATTCACTATTAGATCTAAGGGTTTAGGTATGGTATTGGGTAGTCAAAAACTCAACAATGATAGATCGGGTCTAGGATACCGATCTAAGTGCTCCAATGATATGGAGAAGTCATATGCAAGGGTGTCATATGACTATAGCAAGAGGAAGCCCAAGAATGGCAAGGGAAAGTCATTTAAAGGGAAGAAGAAGAACTTAATCAAGGATAAGGTGTCCAAAGTTAAGAAGGTTAGGTTTGTAGGCCAAGAATCACCGGAGGTACACCGGTGTGACCTTGTGTTTGTAGAAGAGTCACCTAGAGAGGTGACTAAGGCTAGAAGTTCAAGGGAGAGCTCGAGGAGCAAAGTTGGGACCCATGGTCAATGGATCTCAGGTGTATTCCTCCCGGAAGTCTAAATAGACCATAGAATGTGCCAAAGGATTTGGAGACGAACTTGAGTCTCAATCCTTGGGTTTTGGCACATTGGGAGTATGACTCATGTATGGAAATATGACATTGGGGTCATATTGCATGAAAATTGATCTTTGATGTGTAGATTGTTGATGCAGTCTAACCCGATTGTTGTTTTGGTGTTTACACCGATTTAAGTTTAGTTGAGAGAGATCAGATAGTTAAGTTCGGATTAAGTCTTGGTCGGGGACTAGGCATGAAATCCTGGTGAGTGAAGTCGGGTCCTAGCAAGGGAAGCTAGGTGAAGGAAATCCTAGTGAGTGAAGCTAGGTGAAGGAAATCCTGGTGAGTGAAGCTAGGTTAAGGAAATCCTAGTGAGTGAAGCCAGGTCCTAGCAAGGGAAGCTAGGTGAAGGAAATCCTAGTGAGTGAAGCTAGGTGAAGGAAATCCTAGTCAGTGAAGCTAGGTGAAGGAAACCCTGGTGAGTGAAGCCGGGTTATAGCAAGGGAAGCTAGGTGAAGGAAATCCTAGTGAGTGAAGCTAGGTGAAGTAAATCCTGGTGAGTGAAGCTGGGCATGAAGTCTTGGTCTGGGAGACTAAGCATAAGTCAGAGAGGGCTCGGTAGCTCGTTCTCCAGGACCAGACTGAGTCAGAGAAGGCAAGGGAGCCTGTTCTCTGGACTCAGGGTCGAAATGATCAGAGCTGGATCGGTCTGAAGTCCGATCAGGGAGTTGGCACGAACTCTCTTGATTGTAGATTGGTCTGAAGTCCGATCAGGGAGTTGGCACAAACTCTCTTGATGACTGATTGGTCGGTTGACCGATCCAGAGCCGATCCAAAGAGCTTATGAGGAATCAGAAGGCCTTCTGAATGGTCTGGTGACTGATCAAAAATCGATCAGAATGGTCACAGAATGATCAAGGAATTTCTGATCGGTCAGTGGGACCGATCAGATAGGCTTTGGACCGATCAGGAGGTAGCCTAATCGGTCCAGCATAAGGCTGATCGGTCAGGCTGACCGATCAGACCCTTGGCTGATCGGTCGGCTGACCGATCAGACCTTGGCTGATCGGTCAGGGAGACCGATCATCCACCTTAACTGCCTTAACCCTGATATCACAGTAGGTTTAGGGATCGGTCTGGTGACCGATCCCCTGTCTCTGATCGGTCAGTGAGACCGATCCGAACTTCACTGGATCGATCCGAATTGAGTCTGATTGGTCAGGAGGGTGTCTGATCAGTCAAGGTGACCGATCCGTGCCTCAGAACTTTAATTCAAACGATTGTCAGATTCCTAATTTGCTTGTGATTCGCTTTGCTAATAACTCTGTAAGTGTACAAATGATGCAGAGCTGTGGAGAAGCAAGAAGAAGGGTTTAGGGTGACTTTTATCTGAGCTATTTTGTTTGGTATGTGTTTGCAGGTTTCAACGACGTCTGGCGTCCGGCCTGAAGCTTCAGCTGAAGAGATGACTTCAGTGAGTTCAGAAGGGGCCAGTAGGTCAGTGGGTGACGACACCGTGTGTCATTGGGTGACGAAGCCTGTAGATGTGCAGAAGGAAGGCTTATGAAGAAGCTGGCGAAGCAGAGGAGATGGGGGAACGAACAGAAAATGAATCAAAGGGTTTTGCTATGTTGTTGTGCTCTCTGTATTGGTTCTTCTTCCTTGAAGCATTCTGCTACATCTGTTGTGCTACCTTCTCGTGGTCTCCTGTGTTCAACTTGATACATTTCTGAGATCTGTGGAGAGGTTACTCCACCGAGAAGGAGAAGTTATTAGCCAAATTCACTCCGGGGCTTGATCTGCTGACGATCAAGGGATCGCCCACCTCACGGGCACGCCGAAGAGTAGGGGCAAGTTATCCCTGAACCTTGTAAATCTCCTGTGTTAGTGTTTGTTCTGCTGTATTCTTTCTGTTCTGTTTTTCCGCTGCTAACCTGATCACAGAAATATCGAAAGCAAAGATTTTTAGTGGGTGGCTATTCACACCCCCCCCCCCTCTCTAGCCATCCCAGATCCAACAAGTGGTATCAGAGCCTAGGGCTCTTTCAAACGGATTAACACCCGAAGAGCAAGAGGATGGCTTTGAGAGAAGGCTTCAGCACCAATCGACCACCCTTCTTTGATGGAGCAGACTTTTAATACTGGAGATCTAGAATGGAGTACTACCTGAAAACAAACATTAGGGATTCACTCCTCCAAAGGATGCTGAGGGCAAGGAGCTTGAGTTCTCAAGGTGGTCGGCAGAACAAACCAGGAAGGGAGAGGCAGATGCCAAGGCAGTGGTCACCCTGCAGTGTGGGATGACCAAGGTGCAACTCATCAAGGTAAGTCTCTTCTCAAGTGCAAAAGATCTGTGGAACAAGCTCATAGAGCTTCATGAAGGCACCTGAGATTCCCGGATAGCAAAGAGGGATCTCTTCTTCAACTAACTCCAGAACCTCTCTATGAAAGAAAATGAAATTGTAAGTGAGCTTCATGGTCGGTTCAAGGAGATCCTCAACGGTTTGCACTCGATCGGTGAGAAGGTCGAGAACCGTGACCTTGTAAGGTATATACTCAAATCTTTTCCTTGGAATGCCTTGTGGTCATCCATGGTGGATGCCTACAAGGTATCCAAGGATCTTTCCATTGTAAAGTTAGACGATTTATTTTGTGAAATGGAGATACATGAGCTTGCTAACAAAGGCCCAAAAGAGAAGGGTATTGCTCTTGTAGCAGGGGACAAAGGAAAGAAGAAGAAGGAGAAGAAGAAGGAAAGGAAGGAGGAGAAGAGCACTCACCACATGACTCTTATGGCGTTGGAAGAGTCAAACGTAGAAAGTGGTGATGAATCAAGTGATCCTTCAACCGCGGCTTCATCATCTTTGGATGATGAAGAGGTAATCTCTCCCGAACTTGATAAGTGTTATAGGACTATAGCTAGCTTGACTAACTTGCTTAAAAAATCTAAGGACAAGGTAAAATCATTAAAATTAGAAGTAGAACAATTAAAAACCTCTAAGGATGATAAAATTGATGATTTGCATGTTGAGGTCCTTGAGGATGAGAACAAGGCTCTAAAGAGTGAAGTTGAAAAACTTAAGAATCTTCTTGGAAAATTTTCAACTAGCTCCAAGACTTTGGATATGATCCTCAACTCCCAAAGAGCGGTCTACAACAAGGCCGGTATAGGTTACCGACCTAAAGAACCTAGTTTTATGTCATTAATGTCTAGAACCCAATTTAAACCACCAAATGTCTCTAGGGTTCAAGGACTTAGAAAGAAAGTGACCAAGACATGAGTTCCAAAGACTTGCATTGTAGGTACATTAGGTCCCAAGGCTTGGGTATCTAAATTATCTATCTTTCATGTTGTGTAGCATTGGTTGAAGGGGAGCATCTATTAACATGGTTTGTTGATAATTGGTGCTCCAAACACATGGTCATTCCTAGTTGGGGATGTGCTTCTTATGATATCATTTCCTCCGCCTAATGGATAATTATTTACTACCTATGGGCTATGAATTATCCAAGTTAATCCAATCTTGATGAATTATCAATAGAATTGAGAATTAGGCCTATGGTTAAGACAAACCGGGGACTATGAATTATCCAAGTTAATCCAATCTTGGTGAATTATCAATAGAATTGAGAATTAGGTCTATGGTTAAGACAAACTTGGTGTTGATGCAGTCTGACTTGATTGTTGTTTTGGTGTTGACACCGATTTAAGTTTAGGTGAGTAAGATAAGTTCAGCTTAAGTCCTGGTCGGGGACTGGGCACAAATCCCGGTGAGTGAAGTTGGGTCCTGGTGAGTGAAGCCAGGCGAAGGAAATCCCGGTGAGTGAAGTCGGGTCCTGGTGAGTGAAGCCGGGTGATGGAAACCCCGGTGAGTGAAGCCGGGTCCTGGTGAGTGAAGTCGGGTGAAGGAAACCCCGGTGAGTGAAGCCCCGGGTGATGGAAATCCCGGTGAGTGAAGCCAAGTCCTAGCGAGTGAAGCTAGGCGAAGGAAATCCCGGTGAGTGAAGCCGGGTCCTAGTGAGTGAAGCTAGGTGAAGGAAATCCCAGTAAGTGAAGCCGAGTCCTAGAGAGTGAAGCTAGGTGACGGAAACCCCGGTGAGTGAAGTCGGGTCCTAGTGAGTGAAGCTAGGTTGAACAAAGTCCTGGTGAGTGAAGCTGGGCACGAAGTCTTGGTCCAGAGGACTGAGCATGAGTCATAGAGTGGCTGGATCGGTCTGAAGTCCGATCAGGGATTGACACGAACTCCCTGGATAATAGATTGGTCTGGTGACCGATCCAGGGAGTCTGATCATTCTGGTGAACGATCAGGAAGAGAACAGAAACATTCTGTGTGGTTTTTGATCGTTCTGGTGAACGATCAGAGTGAGATCAGTAGGGTCTGGAGAAGACCCTGATCGGTCAAAGCGACCGATCAGGGTCCTCCTGGACCGATCAGGGTCCTCTTGGACCGATCAGGATGAGTCCTGATCGGTCCAGAGGTGACCTGATCGGTCCCTTTGACCGATCACGGCATAACCTGATCGGTCATGGGACCGATCAGGTGCCTTTGGTTGGAATGAGATGGTGGGAGCTGGCGAAAATCCCAGTAAGCTGGTGGATCGGTCAGGTGACCGATCCCCAATCTCTGATTGTCAGTGTGACCGATCAGATCCTTGCTGGATCGATCAGAGGTGAGTCTGATCGGTCAGAAGGGTAACTGATCGGTCCGGGTGACCGATCAGTGTCTGATAACTTTAATTTGAATCGTTGTTAGACGTCTGATTTCGTTCTGAATCCTTTCTGATACCTGTCAATTTCTTTTTGATTTGCTGTGCTAATCCTCTGATGAGTGTGTAGGTAATATAGGGATGACACAAACCAAGAAGGAGGGTCAATTGGCGACTTTCGCTTCGGGCAAATTTTTTTGTTTTCCATTCGCAGGATTCAACGGCTTCTGGCGCGGGCTGGCAACTGTCTAGCGAAGATGGCGACTGAGGCGACTGACCTGAGGCTCGGCTGAAGATGTTTCAGTGGACTGAGCCCAGTAGAGGTCAATGGTGACGGAGTTGTGTTCAGTGGTTGCAGACGCGCGATGATGAGCAGAGGCTTAAGAAGAATCTGGCGAAGCAGAGGAGCGGGGAGAACAGACAGAAAACAAGCGAAGTGTTTTGCTGGGTTGTTTTAGCTCTCTGTATTGTCTTCTTGCTTGAGCGTTTTCTGCGACAACTGTGTGAGCTATTCTTCTTGTTGTCTCGTACGCTTAACTGTTATTCTACTGAGACGGTTGTGGAGAGCTTACTCCACCGAGAAGGAGAAGATTCTTTTCCGGAGTTCCGGGGCTTGATCTGCAGACGATCAAGGGATCGCCCACCTCACGGGCACACCAAGGAGTAGGGGCAAGTTATCCCCGAACCTTGTAAAATCTCATGTGTTAGCTGGTTTGTTTTCTTTCTGTATGTTTGGTTCTTTCTGTGTTGTTTTTGCTTCCGCTGCTAACCTAATCGCAGAAAGAAAAAGAAGCCAAAAATTTAAGTGTCTGGCTATTCACACCCCCTCTCTAGCCATCCAAGTTCCAACACTTGGGACTATGAACTTGATAAAACTTGGGACTATGGATTAAATTGGATTATCAAAATTGGTGTGGAGAAATAGATTTTGATTAAGGGACTCAAATCATGTTGTTAATGCAGTTTGTCTCTAGAACGTATGAGAGTTTTAAAAAAGTAACCGAACGGCAACGAACCTGATCGGTCCACAGACCGATCACGATATTCCCTGATCGGTCAAGCAGACCGATCAGGCCTTTCTCTGATCGGTCAAGGAGACCGATCGGGACTCTCTGGTCTGATACAATTAGGACTGATGTATTTTTGATATCCGTTTGATTTATGCATGATTGTTGACACTCTCTTTTAACTATATGACTGATGTTGTGATATTTTCTTCTATGACAGTATGCTATGATTGTTCTGGTTTTTATCAGTTTTTCATTAGTGTCATATGATGCATATACATATGTTGCTCTGCTATATCTCTGTTATATGCATTTCATATGCCTTTAATTCTACTCTTCGTTTATTTTGGATTTGGGGAGAGACCCTAGTTTAAGGGGGAGATTTTCAAACTTAATAACCAGTCTACATCGTTTTCGGTGTTTGACAAAGGGGGAGAGGATGGTTAGTTAAGTTTAGGTTTTATTATGAACTTAACTATTGTAGGGGGAGGATTCTGATTCCCTTGCAATAATAAACTTGACTTCTAATACCTAAACTTAAATCGTGTCGTCAAACAATAAAAAGGGGGAGATTGTTGATGCAGTCTGACTTGATTATTGTTTTGGTGTTGACACCGATTTAAGTTTGGTTGAGAGAGATCAAATAGTTAAGTTCGGATTAAGTCCTGGTCGGGGACTGGGCACGAAATCCTGGTGAGTGAAGCCGGGTCATAGCAAGGGAAGCTAGGTGAAGGAAATCCTAGTGAGTGAAGCTAGGTGAAGGAAATCCTGGTCAGTGAAGCTAGGTGAAGAAAATCCTGGTGAGTGAAGCCGGGTCCTAGCAAGGGAAGCTAGGTGAAGGAAATCCTAATGAGTGAAGCTAGGTGAAGGAAATCCTAGTAAGTGAAGCTAGATGAAGGAAATCCTGGTCAGTGAGGCCGGGTCCTAGCAAGGGAAGCTAGGTGAAGAAAATCCTAGTAAGTGAAGCTAGGTGAAGTAAATCCTGGTGAGTGAAGCTGGGTCATAGTGAGAGAAGCTATGTTGGACTAAGTCCCGGTGAGTGAAGCTGGACATGAAGTCTTGGTCCGGGGGACTGAGCATAAGTCGGAGAGGGCTCGGTAGCTCGTTCTCCGGGACCAGACTGAGTCAGAGAAGGCAAGGGAGCCTGTTCTCTGGACTCAGGGTCGAAATGATCAGAGCTGGATCGGTCTGAAGTCCGATTAGGGTGTTGGTACGAACTATCTCGATTGTAGATCGGTCTGAAGTCCGATCAGGGAGTTGGCACAAACTCTCTTGATGATTGATCAGTCGGTTGACCGATCCAGAGCCGATCTAGAGAGCTTCTGAGGAATCAGAAGGCCTTCTGAACGGTCTGGTGACCGATCAGAAAATGATTAGAATGGTCACAGAATGATCAAGGAATTTCTGATCAGTCAGTGGGACTGATCAGATAGGCTCTGGACCGATCCTGATCAGTCCAGCATAAGGCTGATCGGTCAGGCTGACCGATCAGACCCTTGGCTGATCGGTCAGGCTGACCGATCAGACCTTGGCTGATCGGTCAGGGAGACCGATTAGCCGCCTTAACTGCCTTAACCCTGATATCACAGTAGGTTTAGGGATCGGTCTGCTGACCGATCCCCTATCTCTGATCGGTCAGTGAGACCGATCAGAACTTCACTGGATCGATCCGAATCGAGTCTGATTGGTCAGGAGGGTGTCTGATCGATTAAGGTGACCGATCCGCGCCTCAGAACTTTAATTCAAACGATTGTCAGATTCCTGATTTGCTTGTGATTCGCTTCTGATTTGCTTTGCTAATAACTCTGTGAGTGTGCAGATGATACAGAGCTATGGAGAAGCAAGAAGAAGGGTTCAGGGTGACTTTTATCTGGGCTATTTTGTTTGGTATGTGTTTGCAGGTTTCAATGGTGTCTGGCGTCTGGCCTGAAGCTTCAGCTGAAGAGATGACTTCAGTGAGCTCAGAAGGGGTCAATAGGTCAGTGGTGGACGATGTCGTGGGTCAGTGGGTGACGAAGCCTATAGATGTGTAGAAAGAAGGCTTAAGAAGAAGCTGGCGAAGCAGAGGAGATGAGGGAACGAACAGAAAACGAAGCAAAGGGTTTTGCTGTGTTGTTGTGCTCTCTGTATTGTTTCTTCTTCCTTGAAGCTTTCTGCTACATCTGTTGTGCTACCTTCTCGTGGTCTCCTGTGTTCAACTTGATACATTTCTGAGATCTGTGGAGAGGTTACTCCACCGAGAAGGAGAAGTTATTAGCCGGATTCACTCCGGGGCTTGATCTGCTGACGATCAAGAGATCGCCCACCTCACGGGCACGCCGAGGAGTAGGGGCAAGTTATCCCCGAACCTTGTAAATCTCCTGTGTTAGTGTTTGTTCTGCTGTATTCTTTCTGTTCTGTTTTTCCGCTGCTAACCTGATCATAGTTAGATCAAAAGCAAAGATGTTTAGTGGGTGGCTATTCACACCCCCCCTCTCTACTCATCCCAGATCCAACATAGATGTCATATAAATCAATGCTAGGGATGCATTGTGGTTTGGTATGGGCAGAGACATCAAGAGGAGGCCAAAACTAGGATTTTAGGTCAAGGTTCTATTGACCCATTTATATAGTTTTGGGTTTTGTGTCAATCTTGGGATTGGTGATAGATATATTTTTGAATGTATTTTTTCCAAGTAGATACGGGTACCACAAACCTCTCCACGAAATTTAAAATTTTTTGGAGAATTATGGAATTTTCAACGCATTTTTGAAATTGGGTTCACAATGCTGAGAAGGCTGATTTCAGGGTATTAGTCGACTGGCTCAGGGGCAATCGACTGTAACAGTGCTATCGGAGAGAGACTAGCTACTGTATGGGTTTTCGATGGGGATCAGTTAACTGATAACTGTCTCAGTCGACTGATACAGGCTGAAACTGTTTTTAAGCAGTCGAAAAGTGTTTTTAATACACAATGTTTATAATCATTAGAGGTTAAAAGAATCCAAAATTGGGATATTGTTGGAACCCTTTTGATGTGTGATAAAGGTGGAGAAGTGTTAGGTTTAAGTAAGAAATCAAACACACCTTTGTAAGAAATTCTAGGTCAAGAGGGAGCTTAGGTAAAGGGGGAGCATTGTTGCTCATTTATTGGCAAAAGGGGGAACCTTGGAGAGGTTCTTAAAAAGCCTTTGTAAGTCCAATATAGGGTGATCCTTAGTGAGGTTCTTAAAAAGCCCGTTTTGGTGAAAAACCTAACTCTTGGAGAGTTTAGGTGTTGGATGCCTTGTGATAGGATCCATGCATGTTTACATTGCATGATTGTATATGCATTAGCAGTATAAGACCAAGGTGAAGCCTGGACAACATAAGTCCAAATGTTTATTAACATTGTATTTGTTATTTGTTTTCCCTAACTTAAACGTATTACCAAACATCAAAAAGGGGAGATTGTTGAAAGCAATCTATGGTTCGGAGTGACTATGTGTTTTGATGTTTGGGCAAAGAGTTTAAGTTAGGTTCACCCTTGTATTTGATATATGTATGTGAGTGCGCAAGTTTGCAGGATACACATAGACTTAGCTGGACGGCTTCGGGTCCGGTGAAGGATGACATGAGGAGACGAGTCGTGGGCTTGTATGCATTCGAGGGACTGTGGATAAAGTAGGAACGATAAGCCGAGGGAAGCGTACTTCGAGGCATACGCAAAGGATTACATGAGGACGAGCCGCGGGTTCGTATGCATCCGAGGGACGAGAGCCAAAGTCGAAGAAGGCTTGAAGGCAACAAGTTGAAGCTGCAAAAGAAGAGTCAGCTGAGTCGTGAGGGTCCGAGTGTGAGAGAATTATACTCAGGAAGGAAAACCCTAGATTTAGGATTTGGGCAGTCGACTGCGGCTTGTAGCTATCGACTGATGTAGGGCACAAAAAGATCAGTTGACTGATCTTCTGTGCAGTCGACTGGTGTCGGCTGGAATTCGAACGTTAGGCTGTAACATTCGAATCCGAGGAGGACCAGTCGACTGGTGTTGGCGCCAGTCGACTGGTAACGACTGTTTCAACTGTAAGATCTATTTAAGAGAGCTCGTTTTAGCTGGGCAAAGGTTGACGAAATAAGCTTAGGTAAAGCTTATTAGTAGTCTACCAAGTTCAGGTGTGTGTGCAAGTGTTGTGGTGAGGTTTCTCCACCCACAAGGAGCTACACGAGCTAGCCGGAGGCTTTCCAAGGAGTCTCCCACCAACGGATCGGGATCGTCCACCTTACGGACATCCGTAGAGTAGGAGTATCATCTCCGAACCACATAAAGGATTGGTGTTGGCATTGTTTTAGTTTGTAGTTTAAGTTTCCGCTTGCGCTTGCAAACACGTGTAAGAAGAAACCGGCAAATTCGGGATGACCAAGCTATTCACCCCCTTTAGCCGTACACATCGGTCCCAACATAAACAACTTCAGATTGACATGGAATTAACTCTTATGTATTAATCTAATTCTCTTAATTATATTCACACCCTCAAACATCAATTTGACCCAATATATTGAGAGCAATGATTTTTTAAACACGAATTTGATTGTTCAAAAAATTTAATTCGTGTTAAAAAAAAATCACTACTCTTAATATATTGGATCAATTTGATGTTTAAGTGTATGGATATAATCAGAAAAATTAAACTAAAATATAGAAGTTAGTTTCATGTCAATTCAAGATTGTTTGGTCCATCAACCTGCTCATTTGGGCCATTAATCGGTTTTGTCCAAAATTGGCTAATGGACCAAAAGACCTCGGATTGATGTGAAACTAGCTCCTGTGTATTTGTCTAATTCTCATGATTATATCCATGGTCTCAAACATCAGTTTGACTCAATATATTGAGAGTAATAATTTTTTGAACATAAATTTGTTTTTTCAAATAATCAAATTTATGTTCTGAAAATTACTACTCTCAATATATTAAGTAAAATTGACGTTTGAGCGCATTAATCAGGAGAATTAGACTAAAATATAGAAGTTAAATTCATGTTAATTCAAGGTCGTTTGGCCCATCAATCGATTTTGTACAAAATCAATGGATCAAATGATCTCAGATTGATATAAAACTAGCTTCCGTGTATTCATCTAATTCTGTTGATTATATCCACACCCTCAAACATTAATTTGACATTATATATTGAGAATAGTGATTTTTTAAACACGAATTTGATTGTTCAAAAAATTTAGGGGGTGGTTGGTTCAAATTTGTTAATCAGAATGGTAATGGGATTCATTGAGGGGTCAATGGGAATGAGAATTGTGATTGCATTGATAGTATTTGGTTCAAATCCTGAAATGAAAGTTATTGTCATTAATGATGTTTGGCTCAATTCAACTTTAGTAATGGGAATCAAATAAATTTTCAATTTTACCCTTTTGTTAGTACATTAAAAAAAAATAATAAATAATTTCTCTATTTTTTAAATAACATAAATGTCATTTTTTTTTAATACAACAAGTGTCTCTATTATACTTTCAATCATTTTTTTAATCCAAAAAATAAATAAATACACAATCATTTTGTTCACAACCTCTCCTTCCTCCCTGCCCCCTTTGTATTCGCCAACGGAGAAGGGTTACTGTTGACGGAGGTGCGGCGGCTGCGATCGACGGAAGAGGGCTGCTGGCTGTTGGCTGCGGGTTGTGACTGATGGAGGAGGGCTGCGGGAGAAGGGGAAGTCGCCGTAGAAGGCTGAGGGAAAAGGGGAAGTCGCCGTAGAAGGCTGCGTGAGAAGAGGAAGTCGTCATAGGAGGGTTGCGGGAGAAGGGGGTTGCGAAACGAGGAGGGCTGCGGGAGAAGGGTTGCGAAATGAGGAGTTGGCGTAGGAAAAAATAGGTCAAGGGCATTTTTGGCATAAAGCGAAAAATCTGATTGCTTAAAATGAGATAATAGTTGATAGAAGGGGGGAGACACAGGAATGAGTCATTGCTGAATAATAATGATTCATTCCTTGATTTGTATTCTCATTACTGTAATCCAAACATTAACTATGGTAATAATTTAATTTCATTCATATTCCCTACCTTTATTCCCTTAAACCAAACGCCCCCTTAATTCGTGTTTGAAAAATCACTACTTTTTAATATATTGAGTCAAATTAATGTTTGAGGACATGAATATTATCAGGAGAATTAATCATATATATAAGAATTAATTTTATATTAATCCAAAGTCGTTTAGTTTATCAGTTGATTTTACCTTCTTATGCTCGAGTAAAATCGACTGATAGACCAAACGAATTCGGATTGATATGAAATTAATTACTATCTGTATGATTAGTTCTCCTGATTATATCCATGTTCTTAAATATAAATTTGACTCAATATATTAATTGTAGTAATTTTTTAAATACGAATTGAATTTTTTGAACAATCGAATTCGTGTTTAAAAAATTTCTACTCTCAATATATTGAATCAAATTAATATTTGAGAACGTGAATATAATCAAGAGAATTAATCATATATATATATATATATATAAACTAATTTTATATGTTTAATTTATTAGTTGATTTTATTTAAAATAAATTTTAATTAAAAAACAAATTGTTGACTGATTTTAAAAATCAGGCTACTGTTGTTTGTTTTGTTTTGTATTCGCAGCGTGATCCGGGAAAAAAAAAATGATTCGACTAGCGAAAAAGAATCCGTCACTGATTTAATTGATAGAAGTAAAATTAAAAATAGATATAATTTTAAAATTATCAAACGTGATTTACATATTCATAAACTTACCTATGCGCCGTTCCGTAAGTTACGTTTATTTTACTATGAAAGGCTATTTATTGCGCGTGAATTTACCAGTTCGTAAAAATTGCTTTTCCAGATTTCCACAAGTAACATGTGGACCATTTGGACCACCTATGTAGTATTTAATGAGAGGTCAATGCAAAGCGATCCGTCAAGATAGAGAAATCGTACCTAATAGTTTCTGGAATTTATGATTCTGTTTGACTGATCTTAGCAAGCGGCTTCACAGACACTGCAAGAGATAAAAATCTGGCAGCGAGGATGCAAGAGACGGTTGTTGTTAGGGATTGGTGGGCGATTTCTTCCCATTCGTTTGCTACGCCTCACAGAAATGCTGATGGAGGGATTGGTGGGAACAGCTCTGAACAGGTAAGCAGCCTACGCCATTTTGGGTATTTTTTTAGATTATTACGAGCGTGTTTACTTACAGATCTAGTAAATCACATGATTAGAGAAGAATCCTTGGCCTGATGTTCGGAGATTGATGATGCCCCCGAAAATTACGATCTTTAGGGTTTCATTGCCGATGCGCTCGCAATGTGACTGATAATTTTACCGTGTTAGTAAATGCGAAACATTGGATGCCTCCATGGTTTTCGAACAACATATAGCTCTGATTGCTGTTGTATGGGTTAGATAGGTTATTTCCTTGGATTAGGAGAGTGCCTTCAATGTCCATACATTTTCATCCTCTCTGCTATTGCACTTCTGAACTCTCCTGCAGAATCAGAAGGTTCTTGTTCATGCCTTCTCATGAGAGATTAAGGCATGGACTGTTTTTGTCTGGCATGCATGGTTTAAGATTATTGTCTACTTCATGGCCTTTGCTTCAGGTCTTTATGCTGGCCAGGATTGTGTTGAAAACATGTGGAATTTGCATATTAAATATATGCTAGATTAGGAATTGTTTCTAAGGATGTAAACCACAAGTCTTGTCTTGTTGAGGTATGGCACCTTCTTATATACACTTCGCATCCTCATTCAAGTTGTATTACAGTTCGTAATTACATCAAATTAAGAAAACAGATCAAGAGAATTGATAAGGCCATGTACATGGTTAGTTAAATTTTGTTTTATTTATTAACACCAGCTACTGGATACGCATATCCATGATGATTGATCCTTTCCATAAAGAAATTATGACATCCAATCCATATCTGAACCCTTCAATTCTCCAATATAAAATGCAGGAAGAGCAATACTTAAAAGACTATTTATGAAAATTGTCTTCTCTATATAGTGTGGTGAGGAGCCTAATGAGAATTGACTGTCAAATTCTTCCTAAACTTCTCATAATAATTAACAGTCTACAATACATGTTATACTCAAATACCTCAGTCTAGATTCTATTATTGTGGTTAACTGAAACTTTGGTTTACTAACCAAAGCAAGCTTCAAAGAATTCAGTGTCTACAAGTATTAGCAAGATCTTAGAATTCATTGAAATTTAAACAATTCAGAAAGGGGAGAACCAAAGTAACACCAAAATGTTGATGAATTTAGTCCTCTAAATTTGGATAACATGTTACCATGGAAAGGTGGAATCAGGAAGGCAGTCCTCTTCATTGTAGTAGTTCCACATACATTGCTCTAAGAAGCAAGGCTCCCTAGCATTTCCATTACTCAAACAAGATAGCATGCTGAACTCCTCATCGGACATATGTGAGCCAATTTTCTCTCCTCCTGCACCATCACAAAAGCTATTGGACATATGTAACCCAATTTTCTCTCCTCCTGCACCTTCACAAAAGCCCTCGTCCATGTTTCTTAGGAACTTACTCCACCATGCTGATGCCATCATGTTCATCTTGTCATTCCACTCGATGTCGTGTTGTTCCCCAATCAAATGGATCTGTGCAATCTCATCAGCATCCATCCTTGGATGGAATGCCGTTGATGCTGGGTCCAATGCATCACAAGAGGAATGGCAGGAACTCTTTGAGAGATGAGATGCCTGGAAACTTGGCACGATACTTTCAGGAGAGCTTGAAGTAGATGAAGTTGGCTGTGATGATGGCTGCATTGTCGATTTCCAGTCAAGCTTGTCGCCAAAGGTATTGTTCCTATTGTTGAAACTTTCAAGGTTTGGATAAAATCCCGATGGATGATTATGACAAGTGATGTTGAGGTTCTCGTGGACAAGTATTGGGGTAATCGGCAGGTGCATCCAAGGGAAAGAATGGTATTCACTGGGTAACAAGTTGGTATTCTGAAGGTGGTTAGAAAAGGTATAGTTGAATGGATGTGTTGCAAAGTTGATCATATTCTCGTTCAACTCCTTCTGTATCTCTCCCAACACTGCTGGAGATAGCTGTAAAGTTGGAGAAGGTGATGGGTTTTGATGCTGCTGTTGCTGTTGCTGTTGCTGTTGCTGGAATTTTTGCAGCTCCGTTGCATGCTTCATGGTAGCTCTATGAAGTTTAAGGGCAGTAACAATCTCTCGCCTAGCCTCTGCCATGTTAAGTAGTCTTTCTTGGTAAGGCTTGCTTGTGTGGAGTCGCCGTCTCACTTGCTTCTTTGGTATTGGAGAATTTGCTGATGTTGACATTGATTCTTGTTGAGATTCACTGAGAAATCTCCTATCCTTGGAGTGGTCTTGGGAAATTTTACAAAAACTTGCCTTGCCTCTAGATTTTGATTCCATGGGATCTTCAGGTCTTGACGAATTCAGCTTCTTGGCAACACCATTGATGTAGGCACTCGAGAGTTGAGATTCATTTAACTTGCACGCCTCCACATCCATCTTCCGGCTGATATTCTTAGAACAAAAGTTTCTTGTCATCTCAGTCTCCAGTGTGGCTAGATCAAATCATGCCGGGAAATATGAAATGGTAGATGAACTTGGATAATGATGGATTTTCTGGTCTCAGAGGAGGATGTGGGATGGTAGGTGAATTTAAAGAACCATGATGGACTTTCCTGGTTTAGTAGGACAGAACCTATCTGCTCGGTATTGCACCTAGATACATACACACATATATAAAGTACCGAACTTTATGGCTGTTTCTTATTCAGTATATATTTTAAATGTTTTTCATAGCGATCAAGTTAGAATCAAATAATCCTTACCGCTTAAAAATCACATCCATATGTAACTTGATCTGAATTGTAGTGCTCATTACTATGATTTGTGTTTCACTGTATTCGAACAACAAGAGTCTTTACATCGTAAAGCAAGAACACTTTCTTTTAATCTTTGTTGCTTTCTTCAGTAAATTTCTTTATGTATCAGTGTACAGAGTAATTAGGAGGCATCACTTCTACTGACATCCTAGATGATACAATGAGATTTAACTTCATAAACAAAACCAAAAGAGAGTAGATATTAAAAGGTGAGGCAGAATGTGGTCCTTCGCCATTAGTTCTATCTACCGAGTCTCACTGAAACACCAAAGCATGTGTACCATCAACAAATGCATGGTTGTCATAGTTAGGCATTTAAAGCAACAACATTATGGTCTTAAGCTAAGTCTCCTCCTTCATGTGCTCGAGTGGTCCTATATTTACTTCTGCTGTCTTCTAACGCATTGATTCCACATGCTTCCTATCAGATTCAAGCCGACATATGGCAACGCAAGACGGGAGAAAGTGAAGGTAGCCATTTGGAAGATTCATAGTCAAAGCACCTCAGCTTAACTTAGCCAACCAGAACCAGCTTCTCGACTCGGCACCGCTGAAGAACAGAGAGCTCAAGGTGTGCTTCTTGTGACCTAAGATCTAGTCTATCAGAGCATCTCATTTACTTGAGGTCGCAGTCCTTTCTTAATTATATAGTCTAATGCAGTATGGTCCCTCCAAACATGCATAAGATCGTTGTGGAGGTGAAAGTTGGACCATGCCATGGTAACACAATTTGCTTTTGCTACCAAAACCGAACTTGCTAGTATGAATGATAGGGCATGAGCGAAGGCCGAGGACCGAGTACCATTTGATCTTTCTGTGGCTTGACATTTACAAGGAATGTCCTGTGGATTTCCGCTTATGACATCGACTAAAATTTGTGGCTTGAAACCACTCGAGTGAGTCAATAGGGAACTGAGGATGTAAAGTGTTTTAGCATGTCAGATAGATTGAATCCCTTTAGTTGTGAACTTTTCTTCAGAGCCTGATTTGAGATAACCTTCTCTTGTTAATATTAAAAATGCTCTAGATAATGGAAAAAATATGCTCTATATCATAATGAAATAAGTAAAAATCAATCTATCTCTAAATCCAAAATAAATAAAAAATTAATTTGCTACTATCACCTGATTAGTAATAGTAACAATGATCTTTCTCATCCAATGATTTTAATGGTGCAAAAGAAACTGTCTTCAAAGTTTAAAAATGTCCTAGAAAGTCTCAAAATTATTTTTCTCATTCATTATCACAGTTAAAATACTTAAATAAATAAGCATGTAATTTAGGGTTTAAATTTATCTTCTTTCAATGATTTATAAGTTCTGACATGTAAACTATTTTTTTTTCAAAAGAAAACATTAAGGAGAAATAATCCTAAACTAACTAAACTTTCTCCTTAATTCCTACATCAGAAAAAATTTATTTTCACTCTACATACAAATTTTCGTTTGTTTCAACTCCCTAATGTATACTGATTTATCTAATTACCTTTATTTTTTTGGTAAAAAAGTCCAAAATAAGTTATAATTTCTCCTCAATTCAGTACAATTTAAAAATATTCTAATATATTTTTTATCAAATTGAATACGACTCTTTTTCAGCCCAACCAATTGATTAGAGCTCATATCAATCGATTAGTTTAGGATGAATCGGTTGCGATTGGGCAATTGATTGGGTAGCTCAGATCGATTGAGAATCAGATCGGTAATCAATCAGTTGGGTTTATCACGAGGGAATAAAACTCTCATTTTTATAGGTGTAAAAAAGTCTAACAGTAGGTATATTTCCTCTTAAATTCAACACCATTTAAAGAGAATCTAGTATATTTTTATTAAATTGAGCACGACTCTTTTTTACGTTTAACTTGGCTGAATTGATTGATTAATCAATTGGTCAGGTGGAAAAAGAGTCGTACTCGCTCCCGGGGCTATGGTGTAGCGGAAGGGTGACTAGTTGTCATCCCAAGCATCCGCGGTTTGATCCTCAACTACAGCGTCTTTTACAGAATTATTCATCCAAATGGGATGCGAACCCTGGGACGCTGGGCTACTGGGCCACCCGCCGCGAGCGCTTCCCGATTTACCTTGGTGGCCGATGGGAAATTTTCGTGGGCTGGGCCAGTCACCCGAGGTTTAATAAACTTCGTTAATCATTTGAAAAAAGAATTGTACTGAATTTGATAGATAATATACTAAATTCTAGTTTAAATCTTCTAAATTTAAAAAAATTATACTTTTGACTTTTTATCTATAAAAAATAAGATAATTAGATAAATTAATGTCAATTAAGAAATTGAAATAAATAAATATTTATATGCAGAGAGTGAGAATAAAATTTTTATGACATAGAAATTGACGGTAAATTTTAGAGTATGGTAGGAGATTTTAAGATAATTTACCGGAAACATTAATCATTTGTGATTGTATATTAAGCTGAAGTTGAAAGAAAATGTGATTTGAACGATTGGTATTTAATATACATATTGGATTGATCTGGGCCACAACTCATTTGGGTTAAGCCCAATATTTTCATAATAATTTATTCAAATTGGGCTTAAATTCAAGTCCAATAAAATGATTAAAATGTAGTAAGACATATTTGACATATTTAAATACGATCTACCACTAGTAGAATTTCCGGCATTTACTTCGTATATTCACCGAAGTCATAGATAGATAATTACCGAAGTAGACGCACGTGAAGTAAAAAAGGGGTTATTTTACTTCGCCATATAACCGAAGTCATATCCATGAAATTAGCGAAGTCTTTTACCGGTTCAAAGAGGCAATCCGGTTCAGATTTAGACCGATTCTGAAGTAAAAACTTGTCTTTTACTTTGTTGGTTTTGTAAAGTGCCGAAGTAATCGATGATATATAACTTTACAGTTTAAATTAATTGTCGAAGTAAAAAAATATTTGTTGCTTTAGTAGTTTTGTAATGCGACGAAGTAATAGATGATATATAACTTCACAATTTATATTAATTATCGAAGCAAATATATTTTATAACTTCGTCAGTATTTATATTTATCGAAGTATATAGTATTATATTACTTCATCATATACGTTTATTGGCACAGTAATCGATTTCAAAGACTTCGTTATTTTGTATGATACAGAGGCAATAGATTTGTAACGACTTCACAATTATTAAATTGTGATGAAGTAAATATATTTTTTAACTTCATCACAATTCAAATGGATGAAGTATTTTATTTTTGATTACTTCACCATTAAATTTTATTATCAAAGTAAATAATCATATTTTATTACAATATAATTTTAGTTTAATGAAGTAAATGTCAATTACCACCACACTAATTTAATAAAAGAGTGAAGTAAAAATTATTTTTACTTCATTAAAATTAAACAATTATCCATTCAAAATGATAAATATATATCAACGAATCCATCAATGCACAAGTACATATCCACAAATCCACAAGTATATATAATCAAAATATATATCCACAAGTATATCCAAAATTCATAATGAAAGATCAAAATATGTATCCTAAGTACACCACCAATTTAGACACCTACATATAAGTAGACAAATTCACTCCATTCACTTCTAACATCATCATATTCGGATTGTTGGTAATATTGATCCTTGATTATTCCTGCAAACTTTTAAGCAAAAATACAAAAT
Source organism: Boesenbergia rotunda (assembly GCA_024364735.1). Taxonomy (NCBI): domain Eukaryota; kingdom Viridiplantae; phylum Streptophyta; class Magnoliopsida; order Zingiberales; family Zingiberaceae; genus Boesenbergia; species Boesenbergia rotunda. Next base: position 332,274 of record JAGFNQ010007464.1, read on the forward strand.
ACATTAGATTCATCCAATTGTAATAGTTTATCTCAATTATAAACCAAAGCATATAATACAAAAAAAATATTACCATCCTCTCTAACTGTGGATTTTCACATTCTACTATCTCTTTCATGTACCTCATCACACAATATCCACATTCAATTGAACCACTTTGTTTTAGATTACCCTATAATGAAATATAAAAGGTAATGTAATGGTCACAATCAAGTTATAAGAATCACCCATTCATATCTTCATACATAAGCACAATACATACCGTTAATTGTTTAAAACCTGGTCTTTTAGAGATACCCTTTGAAGCATTATACATCTTGACCCCACTACATTTTACAAACATCGCAGAATAAGAATGTTAAATATATATATGTGCCCTACCAAGGAGCGCCACCAACGAGTCCTGAACGGTCTGTGCGACAATGTAATTGTGTCTTTGGTGGTGAATGTCTATATGCCCCTCCAACAGTAAGCAAGTATGCATAAAACCATACAATTGTAATCGAAAATATGACAGCATAGGTGACTATTTTATTTCCTAATTATCATAATTCTTGGAGCAAATAGGTAGAGGGATTTAAAACAAAAAGGTTCAATTCTTGCATGTCCAAATGATCTAAGAACAAGAAACAAAGATTAGAAGTCAAAGCATTTCTGAGTAAATGCAACTTAATATTTAGCTTGTCAAAAGGAAAGAAAAAATGTAAAAGAAAAAAAAAAATCAAACTATCCTGTTTCTCAAGCTCCTTTGCCCGGGCCTCAGCATTCTCACGTCTTTCTTCAGAAAGTCGTAACTAGATGAAAATAATTGATAGTTTAATGCCACAAAAAAAAATCAGGCTTTTTCTGCTGATATAAAATAAGCATACCTTCTCAACAATATTCTCATTTTCTTCTTGTAGCATATCTAGCTGCACAATAAGTAAAGTCAACCTCAATGATGATTCTAAAATGCTTTGCTTTTCACTAGAAGAATTAACCGTCACAATCCTTGATGATTGATTATGTCAAGGAAAAACATTATGGTTCACAAACAGTGTGTATTGGTTGATACCTCATCCTGTAGTATAGAAGTTTGTGGTTGAATTCCTGTTTCTCCTGAGTTAAGATGTTTCATATCTGACAGCAATCTGCAACACATTTCAGACATATTTTGTATAATTTAGAACATGATGCAACTTAGGCACCTAGACTTGAGACGACATAGACTTAGAGACAATTTGAGTGTTTGGCATATGCAAGATATCAAAAATTATTCTCAAAGGAACACATAAAGTCACTAGACAACACAGGTCGTTATAGGGTTTAGTTATTTGCACATAAGCACTTGTTTTATTTTCTTATGAAAAATATTTTAAAAAGGAAAGAAATATGCCCTTGTATTTTTCATTACCTTCCTTTATAGTGTATAATATTATACTTTTTCAAATAGGTGGCGGGAGCGAGGGATTCCATCCTTCTCCCCTGATTTACCCTCCTCTCCTCTCTTTCCATCTCCTTTTGTAATAAGTTGCATATCAAACCCAAAAGGCAGTTTGATTTAGAAAAAAACAATACATTGTCTAGTCTATCATAGAGAATAACATAGGATCTCCAACCAGCCACACAAACCAACAAATTACATAAAAGAGAGAGAATATTCAAGATTATGAACTGAAGTAACATCATAATCATTGAGTTATATAGAATTACCATCAAATCTTAACAAGTTGAATTTTCTAGTGCACAGAACAGGGTGCAAGGATTTATGGAATGGCAACAATAGCATATGCACCATAAATCACGTAATGTGGGCACCTTTTTTCTCTCCTATCAATAGGAGGTTCAATTGGCGGAATAGGTGATGGGGCCATTAAGGTTGTTCGGATAGGAGGCACCATGGGAATAGGACGAACAGAAATAGATGGTCTTCCAGCTGAAGAAGAACGAACCGAAGGAGTATTTTCTACAATGTTCCAACCTAATTATTCAAAACAAAACAGATTTGAATTAGCTAGCACTCCTCAAGAAATTTTCAGTGTACTGTTAAATTGAAACATCATCACTAATAGTAGATTAACCCTGAACTCAGTAGAAACTATTAAACAATACTCAAGCAAAAAAGAATCAGATTATTTTAACTTACAGAGTGGAAAAATATGTGCTAAATGAAGAAGCCCCAGAATTTGAATATTCTACTAAACAATGTTAATCAGATGAAAACTATAAACAATATCCCATTAAGAAAAAAATATTGCAGAACAGATTTCCTTGTTTAAATTATAAAATCG
>JAGFNQ010007465.1:0-70485 GCA_024364735.1 Boesenbergia rotunda
AAAAAAACCTACGAGAAGGCTTTCGAAATTTATAGTGTTGTTATTTTAAGACATCGTCATTATATCTTAAGAAACGAATTGTTACTATTCGTGGACACCTATAATAAAATAATATCATTTTACAAAGATAATATTAAATACTAGATTCGATAATATATCATATCATTTTCGGGATTCCTCTCGGCAGGAATCCCGAATCTGACTCCCAACACATACACGCAAAATTAACATGTCGATATCATCTGTAAATTTAATTATGAATTACAGTATGACTACAGTTAGAAAATACACGATGCTGATACATATTTTTGAAAAAAAAAACAGTTCGTATAATTGTTAATTATTGGCGTAATGCGACGGTCGTTGACTATTAAAATGGTCGACTTTTATAAAGTAATTAACGTCCCAATTCTACGTATCGATATATCCATTAATTTAATTTTGTGAATTTTGTGAATTATTTTAAAATGGATTATTGTTTTAAAATAATCTCATTTAATTTTATATCTTAAATATCAGACATTGATCCCGGCCTTACCTATGGATAGGTTCATAAGTCGGGCCCACCAACCAGCCTGGCACCAGGAAGATTTAATAGACAGGCCAGCAACTGTATCCCCGGGTAGGTTCCCGAGCCCAGAAGCCCCCCGGGGGCAGTGTCAAGCAGACCACCGATGAAGTCGGTCAGGCCCACCACCAATCATTCTACCAAGCAGACGCCTGGTTACCCACGCTCCTTGGCCCCTCCTGACCTAGAGCTAGGTCGGGCGCCACAATCGGACGCGTGACGATCCATGCTCCAATGTCATCATGAGGACTGGATACCTAACAGAATCAGACGGACACCACTCGACAAACCCCCGACCCAGGGCGTACCCTGCGCTTCCATTCCACCAGTCGGACGCGTGGCTGCCCATGCTCACTGGCCATTACCCGACTCGGTCCCCAACACTCGGACCCGCCAGACGGCTCCCGGGGTACGGGCTATCTCGCCCCTACGCCCCCTATACCATCATATCCAGCGTACGACCTTGCTAATCGGGTTATGCACACCTTACTTATCCCTGACACTTCACGCGGTCAGTCCGCCCATCTAGTACCCTTGTACTGCTCGAGCACCCCGCGTGTTAAAATACAGAAAATTTGAGGGTCTAAGTGCTAAATAAATTCCAAGTCAGGGTCTCTAAGGGAATTTTAAAAGGGAGGGGCTTAGTGGCAAAATGGCTAGGGCACTTAAGTCTCCTTGCGGCAGATCGAGAGCCGCAGCCGAGCCACAGCCGTCTCGTCCCTGTTCCTCCTCTCCGTCTTTCTTCTTCTTTCTCGTGCGATCGAAGCATCGGCGACTGGATCTCGTACAGCGTCCAGGAGTCTCCGGCGCGAGTTCTTCCTTCCTCACGCGAGCCAGATCGTGGCCCCTTTTTGGCCTCCTCTCCGTGCATGCTGACCTAGGGCGAGGGCGAATTTGGGGATCTTGAGGTATCGACCACGCTTGGTGATTTCTTCTTCCGAGGAGGATATCTGGTCGTCGAAGCCCTCGGCAGGAGCTCGGTGTTGATCGGTAGCTCTGGCAGATTGAAGGTGAGTGGAATGTTTGTTTCGTTTGATCTTATCTGCCTCAAATCGTAGTTGAATTAGAGGTTCTATGTTGATAATTGAAGCAGAACCTAGGTTAACTCGTGATCTAGGGTTTGCGTGGTGGGGGAAGTGTGATTCTTGGTGGATTCCTCCTCTTTCCCATCCGGGGCAGAACAGAGCAATAAGGGGGGGGGGGGGGGGGGCGACGATCTTTGCTTGTGGGCGCATTCTGAGGTCAGGATCTAACTTAATTTCTCCCGATGGTTGCCTTGCTCTAGGATACTCATGGATGTTCTTGCGGTGGTTATTGGTGTTGTTTGAATCAATGTTTGAGTGGGTGTAGCTAGAATTATGAATGAGTCTCGGTTTCCTGATGTTTTTTTGGAGTTTGATCTTGGTTCTGTTGTTGGAATTCTGGATTGGAGTGTTTATCATGGGTAGTTCGGCTTGGATTGAGCTATTGGTACAGATTTGGGAGGTGGTTGGGTTGTGTATGGTGTATGTTTGATTTTTCCTCCTGCCGTGAGTCATCGGGGATGTTGGATCTGTGTTCATGCTTGTGATGTTGGCATTCGGGTTGATCTGGAGTTCCTAGTTGAGTATTAGGAATTGGGTAATTAGTTAGGATTAATTAATTAGTATTAATCCTAATTACTGACATGGTATATTTAGCTAAGCATCGTATGAGATTAAAGCTAAATGACTATGTGTTTGATGCAGGTCTTTGACTCGGATACTCAGTTGCGGATATTATTTTTGGACGGGGGGTTCTTGTCGCACGGACTTCTTTGTATCGAGGCAGGTATCTCTGACTTATCTTTCAGATTAGTCATAGTTGATATGCTTGATATGCTAGGTTTAGCGGTAGAGTAATGTAGTATTTTGTATCTGCTCTACTTTGGCTGATACTGTTTATGATATACCTGACATGTGATACCTATACCTTTAGGGCCTAGGTTATGGTGCATTATTTATGATCCTTGCATATCATGTTGATATAGGTGGATTAGATAATGGATGCTGTTTGACCCGAGTCATGCATCATCGTGCACTGTGCATCACTGTCGATCAGTGGACCCTTATGGGTGAGTCAGATCGACAGTCATACTGACCTATCCATACGGCCACTCATGGGTTAGTGGTTGACGGGGTATGGGTAGTGTGCTCTGTGCTGCTCCGCTCATGCACTCATGGGTTAGTGAATCGGAGCGTGGTAGCAGGCAGAGGTCCCTCCTTGAGTAGTCCATATACCAGGAGTTGAGAGAGAGAGATCTCTCCCCCATTTATATACATGGGGTAGGTGTTAACACTCAGATAGAGATATCCTCCAGAGATGGCCTGGAGCTGATAGTGATATAGCCAGGATAGGTGATGGCCTGGGGCTGATAGAGATATCGCCAGGATAGGTTTTGGCCTGGGGCTATTATGTGATATCGCCAGGATAGGTCATGGAGTAGGGGTGTTACACCGGCAGCATACCGTCTACTCGGTTGCTCAGGAGTAGCGACGGCAGAGTACGGACGGCAGACACAGCTCTACGCCGGAGGGTGGCCTCCGTTCAGCTTCCTCCCGTACATAGGTGACGATGTCTGACCGGCGACAGAGGTGACCATGTCATTGCACCATGTGTATACGTATAATTGTGCTTTTGCTCGTGCTTGTTATACTTGTATTTTGCATTTGATTGACATGCACATACAGGAGACCCTTATGTCTGGGTTCGGCGACTCAGCCACATTGGTATGGTATTTGCTAGTTCGGTTTCCAGTTGTACTTACCACTGCCCATACCTGTGTTTATTTCGATAGCTTGTTACACTATTGCTAGTCTAGAATATCTTGTATATCTGATGAGATATTCGCTGAATATTATTACTCACCCCGTTAGCTCCCTGTTTTTATTTCAGGATGATGGTCTGGAGTGCCCGGCAGCCTGTCCCAGGTCGCGTATTTCTTCGAGATGATTCCGGGATGTCTCTTTTACTTTGTTGGTGGTACATGTTGGTACCCGTTTTCTGTTTCTTTTACTTTACGTTTCCGCTGCTATATTCGTGTTGATTTTGCCATTTTATACGGCGGTATAGTTGTACTTTTGTGAGCCATGGAGGCCTTGTGCTTTACGTTTGTTCGTAAGCCGTACTGGTACGCAGCTTTCATCGCCGTCTCGCTTTTGTTGATTTCAGATGGTTGTTCCAGCCCTATAGGCTATGGTACAATCATCTGAGGTGGTCGTAGAGGTTAGGTTTCTGAATTGTCCGTCGGTCGAGGGAGTGGCAGTCCGGTCGGTATCGGACGGGCAGCTCCTCGGGGCGTGACACCGCGCCATGCCGCGCCGCTCTTAAGTGCTCACTGCGAGCTGACAGCTATCATGCTCTTGTCTCGTCAATACGGACAAGGGTTGTCGGCTCCCCCAGTAATATAAGCTTCGCACTCCCCCTACCGCAGATACGCGCACGCGAGCTTTCCCATCTCTTGTCTCGTTTCAATTCAGTTCCACTATGATGCCTGCCGATACTGACTTAACCATCGGAGTGCCCGACCGCCCCGGCGGGTTTGCTAACGGTCACTGTTTTGCAGAGCCCCGCCGGAGCGTGGCCAGCTCTCTGCCACCTCACTAGCTCGTGCCACCCGGGAGATCGCCGGCCCGTAGGATCGCCACCTCGCTTCGCGACAGGATCAAATTTGACGCTAGAAGGACGGACACCAGCGGCCTGATCGGAAGCGAAGATGGAGGAGCCTAACCGGGTTTGGATCACTGCCGGCGAATACGAGCGCCCCTTCCCTCCGCCCGCGCCTCGCGGTCAAAATTCGCAAGACAGACCCAGGCAAGGGAAAGCAGCCGTCTCTTACCGAATAAGGGCAGGCCAAGCAAGGGAAAGCGGTGTCAAAAGGAGAATGTAGAACCTCGTGTAAGTCATCCCAAGGGAGCTCTCACCCTTCGGACTAGTAGAAAGACGTATCTTGTTACCCCTACGTATCAGAGGAAGGGCCCAATCTTCTCAAAGGCAAGCCAGCAGCTCGATGTGCGTGAATCATAAATCGAGATCCGCTCTCACCATCCCTCGGCGCGACTCTCAGGCCACGCGTGGCGATCCACGCTCCCTGAGATGACCTCGACCGGGAAGCCTCGGTGCGACTCTCAGGCGACGTGTGGCGATCCACGCTCCCTGAGATGACCTCGATCGGGAAGCCTCGGTGCGGCTCTCAGGCGACGCGTGGCGATCCACGCTCCCTGAGATGACCTCGATCGGGAAGCCTCGGCGCGGCTCTCAGGCGAGGCGTGGCGATCCTCGCTACCTGAGATGACCTCGACCGGGAAGCCTCGGCGCGGCTCTCAGGCGACGCGTGGCGATTCACACTTCCTAAGAGGTCCCGACCAGGAGGCTATATTCTCACTCCGCGCGAGCCTTTCCCTCGATCGACTCTCAGCCGGACGCGTGGCGATCCATGCTCCCTGAGAGGTCCCCGACCGGGAGGCTATATCTCGCTCCGCGCGAGCCTTTCCCTCGGATCAGCTCTCAGCCGGACGCGTGGCGATCCTCGCTCCCTGAGATGACCTCGACCGGGAAGCCTCGGCGCGGCTCTCAGGCGACGCGTGGCGATTCACACTTCCTAAGAGGTCCCCCGACCAGGAGGCTATATTCTCACTCCGCGCGAGCCTTTCCCTCGGATCGGCTCTCAGCCGGACGCGTGGCGATCCATGCTCCCTGAGAGGTCCCCCGACCGGGAGGCTATATTCTCGCTCTGCGCGAGCCTTTCCCTCGGATCAGCTCTCAGTCGGACGCATGGCGGCCCACTCTCCCTGAGAGGTCCCCCGACCGGGAGGCTATATTCTCGCTCCGCGTGAGCCTTTCCCTCGGATCGGCTCTCAGCCGGGCGCGTGGCATCCCACACTCCCTGAGAGGCCCCCGACCGGGAGGCTATATTCTCGCTCCGCGCGAGCCTTTCCCTCGGATCAGCTCTCAGCCGGACGCGTGGCGGCCTACGCTCCCTGAGAGGTCCCCCGACCGGAAGGCTATATTCTCGCTCCGCGCGAGCTTTTCCCTCAGGTCGGCTCTCAGCCGGACGCGTAGCGGCCTACGCTCCCTGAGTGGTCCCCCGACCGGGAGGCTATATTCTCGCTCCGCGCGAGCCTTTCCCTTGGATCGACTCTCAGCCGGAAGCGTGGCAGCCCACGCTCCCTGAGAGGTCCCCCGACCGGGAGGCTATATTCTCGCTCCGCGCTAGCCTTTCCCTCGGATCGGCTCTCAGCTGGACACGTGGCGGCCCACGCTCCCTAAGAGATCCCCCGACTGGGTGGCCATACTCTCGCTTCGCGCAAATCCTACCCCCCAAGCCGGCTCTCGGCCAGGCCCGTGGTGATTTCCACCCTCAGAAGCTTCAATCAGGCATTCTCATTCTAGCCTTTCTGACTCGGCGAAAGCAAGATCAGCTCCTAGCTCGTTCATCGATTCAGGGGCATTATCTAAACCAAGCGCCTCGCTCCAGGCCCGCATACGGGCTAAGGGCTGCTAGGTCTTCGTGACTACGATAACCTAACTTCTTGATTAAGCGCGCTGCCTCCAACATCCGGATGGTTCAAGGGACCACCACGGACTCAGGATTTCCTCCGTGCTCGCCCGAGTCGGGGGCACTAAGGGAACATTACCTACGCATAAGTACCCGATTAACCAATACACAACGACCCTGACATGGCGGGCGATCGCCCACCGGAAAAGGGGCGGACGAGCATACCTTCCCCCATTAGGGTCGCTTACGCCCTAGCACCAAACATACACGGGCCGGAGTATACAAGAATGAGGGCGATAGAAAGGGAAAATAGCATTCATAATAAACAACTTGGCCCCCGCCTAGACCAGAAAACAGAAAAAGCAGCGTGAAGTTACGATTCAGGCGCAGAAGAATGAGGTGGGGCTCGACCCTGCGTCTTCTCACGCCCCTTGCGGGTTGCCTGCAGCTTGGCCTCCAGAACATCGTGACACTTGTGTACCCGCGAGAGGTCGCTTTGGCAGGCGGCTAGCTCCTCCTCCTTAGCCTTCAGATTGGCGTGCAGCATAGCAGCCGACTGGTCGGTCTCCTGGAGATCTGCCTTGGCCTTGGCCAGCTTCGAGCGGGCCTGTAGCTCCCGAGTCCGAGCCTGACGCTCGCTTCGCTCCAGGTAAGCAATTTGTTGCCGCATCTGGGCAGCCGAGGCCCGAGCCGTGCCCAGCTCCACCAGATGTTCCTGAAGCTGCGCCTCGGCGTAAGCAACACGCCCATGAAGGGCCGCGTTCTCAGACCGTAGCGTATTCCAGGCCTCCTCGCTTGGTTGCGGCTGCGTGCATCGGAGCTGAGCTTCTAACGCCTCTCTCTGGGATTCTGACTGACGAAGGGACTGCGTCTGGGTGGTGAAGGAAACGCCCATGTCATATAGTACACCGGTTAACTGCAAAAGAGGCGAAGGGTTAGTTAGGAAAAAACTGAGCAAGCAAGAGCTATCAGAAAAACATGCGTGACAAGCCTCCGCCACAAGGCTATTGATTCTGGAAAGGGGGTCTTGACGGTCAAATGCCCGCAGACCTTGATATAGATGGTCGCTCAAGGGGGCATGCAGATAAACCACTTGAGCGGACCCTAGCGGCTCAAAGTCAGGAACCTCGTAGGCAGCCCGAGGGTCTGCCCGCGAAGGCAGGATGAGATGTATCGGGCGAGGACCCGTGGCCCCCTCGGGGAGAGAAGGAAGGGGGATATCAGATAGCGCCCCGGATGATCCGGCCGGAGCAGAGGGGATCGCCAGATGAACAACCCCTGGAGCTGAAGAAATGGGGACCGCCGACGTAGATATTAGAGAGATAGGAATCCTCGGCAAAAGGGAAGGACGAGGCCTACTCGGCTGCATACTCGAGGAGACGGCCTGAGTCAAAGGAGGCACTGGCAAGGTATCTTCTAGGATGGAAGAAGCGGGACGACGGGTGTTGATACCTGCAAAGCAGGAAGCCTCACGTAAGGAGAAGAAGAAGGGGTCTTCTGAGGGAAGGCGGTAGTAGTTCCAAAGGGAGGCGAGCGGTCCCGCGACTGGTTCCGACAGTGACCGGTCTCCAAGGGGGAAGGATCCTCGGCCAAAACCTCAATCTCGGAGTCCAACGCCTCCTCCACTAGCGCCTTACCCTTGCTGGCAGAAGAAATGTCGGTAGGACTTAGCGCCGGGGAGGGAGACGCTGAAGTAGCCGGTGGAGCATTAGCCGGTGGAGCGTTAGCCAGATTAGAGAGCATAACTGTCATTGCTGCTGCGAACGCAACCTCCTTCTCTGCTATCCCCGCTACCAGAAGGCCATGCAACATCTTGGAAAGCGCACTGAGACGCCGGAGGGGATGGCTGAGGAGAAGGGGAGGAAGTTTGTAGGATCGATGCACGTGAGAGGGGGGGTGAATCACGTGACTTTTTAAAAAATTAGAGCGCTTTAAAAAGCGTGCATAGCGGAAAAAATAAAACACGAACGAAAAACCAATACAAACGACACAGGTAGTTTTACTTCGTTCGGAGCCTTCAGCGACTCCTACTCGAAGGCCCAGGTCCCTCGGACCTTTCCGTTGGGCAATCCACTAAAACTCTCTACCGGTAAACCCCGATAGAGTAGGCGAGTACAAAAGAATTGAAAGTATGACAACCCCACACTTTCAAGTAATTAAATGCAAGAAATAAAAATTGCGTTACCCAACAACTTAGAAGATCTCCTAGATGGGCTCAGATGTTGGGGTTGAAGTTCCGGCAGCGATCAAACGTGAACACGTCGTAGCTTGGACCGCAGCAGGAGAGTTTGGAAGAGAGAGCACTTGAAAAGCCTTTTTTTCAGAAAAATATTTCGATATCCCTTCAAGCTCTACAGCCAGGCTTTTTATAGTGGGGCTCTCGAGCTTTTTGGTTCTTATCCAGATCCTATTCACGTGTGCTCCTTATCCAATATTTAGCAATTAAAAATTAATTCAAAGGAGACTTTGTTTCTATCCTCATGCTTCACCGAAAAATATGAATTAATAAACAATTAAATAAGATGTAACAAAATGGATAGAAATTAATTTAACAAGAAGTGAACAAGTTTTAGCAAATTAAAAATTAATTCAAAGGAGATTTGTTTCTATCCTCATGCTTCACCGAACAAAGCATGAATTAATAAACAATTAAATAAGATGTAACTAAGTAATTAAACAAAATGGATAGGACTTAATTTACACAATAAGTGTTTTGTAGCTTAGTCCATATATCAAACAAACCCTGTAAGATAATGTTATCAAATATATTGGAGTAAAATATATTCATAGTTAATTAGACCCTGTCTCCTAGACCATGATCTAACCAGGCCTCAACTTAGATCACCCAAATGGGTCTAAATTGGACCGCGCCTAAAGTCCCATAAATGGACTCGTCCTCACTGGTTCGCTCCTCCAGTGACTTACCTCACTTACCCTTTGTGCAGTTTTACTTGACTTCTTGACCCACCAGGACTTCCTGCCAAGGCTCAACCACTCTGGTCTTCCTGCCAAGTCTCAACCAACTTGGATTTCAGCCAGTTGTCAGGTCCCGCGGACCCAACTGGACTTCCCGCCAGGACTCAACCATCCTGGACTTCAGCCTAGTGTCTGGTCCTAAGTCTTTCAACCCTGCACACTTAGTAAAGAGGTTAAAAACCAACAACCCTAACTTTAACCACTTTGTCATACATCAAAACCCGAGTTTGACCGTTAGTGCAAACCACCAACAATCTCCCCCTTTTTGATGTATTGACAACTCAGGTTAAAGTTAGAAAAAAATAGCAGATATGAACTTGCATAAACATGCAAACAATATAACACAACCATAGGTATGAAAGTTGCAGCACACAAGAAAGCAGAGGTAAATAAATGTGAAATAAGCATGCTGTTTGTAATTTTCTAACCCTTTTACCCTACTCTCCCCCTTTGTCATTCATCAAAAAAGATATAAGCATAACAAGTTTAAGGGAGTAGAAATATAGGCTAAGTGTTAGAAAAAAAACTAGTCTTAAATCTATTAACTTAGCTTTCAAAAAAAAAAATTTCTTTCAAAAAAGATTTTTTTTTTCAGAAAATATAATATCAATCTTAATCAAAAAAATATTTTTAGGGATTAGCTGGAACTCCCTCTCAATCTTTATCAACTTTTATCAAAATTTTCAAATGTGTTTTGTCAAAAATGACATTTTGAAAAAGTATTTTGACCTCTGCTCCCCCTGGACCAAGTAATGATTGTGGTCCCTTTTCATGTGTCTAACCCTAGTTACTGACTAACTATCTAGATGATAGTAGTGTTCACTGGGTTAGTCAAGTCAAGTAATAATGTCTAGCTCAGATTTTAGTGCAAGACTACTTGACTTGATCACTGTAATGTTGGTATTTTACGCCCAGACTTACTGTGATGCACTGACTTAAGCATTCGGAAGTCTAGGCAGTATCCTATGCATCTCACAACCGTTCTATGTTTTTGCAAACACAAACAAGTTAATCTTAATGTGTTTTGTGAGATGCGGCTACCTAAATCTATAGGTTCATGCAATTCTTGGGGTCAAGCTTAGGCTAAGTCTGCCAGTTTTGAAAATCAAATTTTGAAAGACAATAAAGTTCTTGAAAAACAAGTTTGAAAAGTCCATGTTTAAGTTAAATTTTGAACGACAATAAACTTTTGAAAAACAAGTTTGAAAAATCCATGTTTTTAAACTCACAAGCTTAATTAGTTAAACCAAAAGTCAACTTAAGCTTATCAAGTCAGTCCTAGTCTATAACACACATTCCTATTAACCTTCTTAAGTTGCTAAATTCAGATTCAGGAAGTGGTTTGGTAAATATATCAGCTAGGTTAGACTTAGATTCAACATGGTTAAGTTCAATTTCTCCTTTATTTACATGATCTCTGACAAAATGGTGTTTGATTTCTATATGTTTGGTCCTAGAGTGGTGGATTGGGTTTTTGGTTAAATTGATTGAACTTAGGTTATCTATAAAAATTTTGACTTGTTTAAAATCTAAGTGAAGGTTCTTTAGGGTATGCATCATCCAGAGTAGTTGGGCTACACACTCACCCATAGCTATGTACTCAGCTTCAGTGGTGGATAGGGCAACACAGTGTTGTTTTCTACTAAACCAACTAACTAGTGAGGGTCCTAGAAGTTGGCATCCACCACTGGTACTTTTTCTGTCTAATTTACAGCCAGCATAGTCTGAGTCAGAATATCCAATAAGCTCAAACTGGGATGTTCTAGGGTACCAAATTCCTAATCTTTCTGTTCCTTTAAGGTACCTAAATATTCTTTTAACTAGGGTTAGATGTGACTCTTTAGCACATGTTTGATACCTAGCACACATACTAACTGCAAAAAGAATATCAGGTCGACTTGTAGTTAAGTAAAGTAGGCTTCCTATAGCACTTCTATAGTACTTAAGGTCAACAGGTTTGCCTTTTGGGTCACTATCTATAGTTTGATTGGTAGCCATTGATGTCTTAATCTCTTTTGTATTATCCATTCCAAATTTTCTAAGTAGTTCTTTTGTGTATTTTTGTTGATAGACAAAGGTACCCTCACTGGTCTGTTTTATTTGTAGCCCTAAAAAGAAAGTTAATTGACCTACTAAACTCATTTCAAATTCAGTTTCCATTATCGTTGTGAAATCTTGTAAAAAGTCTGAGTTAGTTGAGCCAAATACTATATCATCTACATATACTTGGGCTACAAAAATATCATTTTTTAGGGTTTTAACAAATAGTGTTGGGTCAATTTTGCCTTGGTTAAAACCTTTTGAAACTAAGTAGTTAGACAGTCTTTCATACCAGGCCCTAGGTGCTTGCTTAAGTCCATATAGGGCTTTCTTAAGTCTAAAGACATAGTCAGGGTGTTCTAAGCTTTCAAAACCAGGGGGTTGACCTACATAAACCTCTTCTTTAATTAGGCCATTTAGGAAGGCTGACTTAACATCCATTTGATAAAGCTTAAATCCCTTATGGGCTGCATAACTTAAGAGCATTCTAATGGATTCAAGTCTAGCTACAGGGGCATAGGTTTCATCATAATCAAGACCTTCTACTTGGCTAAACCCCTTAGCTACTAGCCTAGCCTTATTTCTTACTGTTTCACCTTGTTCATTAAGTTTATTTCGAAAAACCCATTTGGTTTCAATAAACTTTTTATTTTTAGGTAAGGGTACTAAATCCCAGACTTGACTACGTTCAAATTGAGCTAACTCCTCTTGCATGGCAATGATCCAATCAGGGTCAAGTAAGGATTCTTCTATAGACTTAGGTTCAATTTTGGAAATCAGAGCTATCTGACTAAGATTTCTAAAGGCTGATCTAGTCTGAACCCTTAGTTCTGGATCACCTATGATTTGATCAGTTGGGTGGGCTGAGCTAACTCGAACAGTTCTGGGTTGGTTAGGTTCAGTTTCAGGTGTGGGTTCAGTTAGATCATCGTTTTGGTCCTCAATTGGCCTTTCATCAGGGTTAGTACTGGATCTAACAAAGTCAATTGGTTGGTAGGTGGTTTGATCAGAGTTATTTGGGTCAGATTTTTCATCAAATTTTACATTTGTAGTTTCTTCAATTTTTAGGGTAATTTTGTTATAAACTCTATAGGCTCTACTGGTAAGGGAATAACCTACAAAGATACCTTCCTCAACCTTAGAAGTAAATTTTCCTAAGTGATCTCTAGTATTTAAGATATAGACTTTACATCCAAATACTTTAAGGTATTTAATGTTAGGTTGTTTGTTATAATAAATTTCAAAGGAGGTCTTTCCTAGGTTTTTAATTATAGTTATTCTATTTTGTACATAACAAGCTATACTAACAGCCTCAGCCCAAAGGTATTTAGGTGAGTTGTATTCATTTAGCATTGTTCTAGCTGCTTCTTGTAGTGTTCTATTTTTTCTTTCTACAACTCCATTTTGTTGAGGTGTTTTAGGGCAAGAGAATTCGTGATGGTAGCCATTTTCTAGACAAAATTGATTAAATTTGTGATTTTTGAATTCTCCGCCATTATCGCTCCTAAGTCTTTTGATTTTAATCCCTTTTTCATTTTCTGTTAATTTACAAAATTGAGTGAGTGTATCAAAAGTTTCATCTTTATTTTTTAAGAATTTTACCCAGGTAAATCTTGAATAGTCATCTATAATTACTAAGCAGTATAGGTTCCCATTAATTGATTTAACCCCATGTGAGTCAAATAGGTCTAGGTGAATTAATTCCAGAATTGACTTGGTTTGAGTTTGATTAGTTGGTTTGTGGGTTGACCTAGTTTGTTTTCCTTGTTGACAAGCATTACATAAGGTTGACTCAAGGTTAGATAACTTTGGTAGGCCTCTAACTAAACCATTTAGTTTAGGTAGTTTTCTGAAGTGAGTGTGTGAAAGTCTCCTATGCCAGAGCCAAGTCTCATCCTTATGGGTTAAGAGGCAGTTTTCTAAGGGACAGGTTAACTTAATTTCATAAATGTTATTGTGCCTAAGTCCTCTAAGTGTGATGTTTGGGTTGTCATTGTGTTTGATCAGACATTCATTGGATAGGAACCTAACCTTATAACCAGTGTCACACAATTGACTAATGCTTAGTAAATTGAAGTTGAAATTTTCAACAAGTAATACATTTGTTATTATGAAATCAGACTCAAGTTCAATATTGCCTAGGCCAATTACCTTAAGTTTACCGTTGTTTCCAAAAGCAACGGTCCCTAGTCTTTTGTACTTGAGTTCTGTAAATTTGGTGGGATCCCCAGTCATGTGTCTGGAGCATCCACTGTCAATGATCCATTTGTTTTCCTTAGTCGAGTCGTCCGAAAAGAGTCTGATCTCTTGACTCGACTCGTATTCGGAATCTTCGTCGTGTTCTGAGTCTGACCCGGGTCCGGTTGCCATTAGTGCGAGATAGTTTGAGTTCCTTGGTGGTTCATCGTCGGAGTCGTCTGTGCTGTCGTCCCAAGTGGCTTGAAGAGCCTTCTTCTTCTTATTCTTCTTGGGTTGATTCTCCTTTTTGTAGGGGCATTCGTGTTTGAAGTGTCCTTTTCTGTTGCAGCCGAAGCAGGTTATTTTACTTTTGTCTTCACTGCTGGTGGGCTTCATTATCCTCTGGAGGTCCTTTCTTGAGAACTGGCTTTTCTTTTTGGCGAAGACCTTTCTTACTAGGTTGACCATTTGTTCCTCATCATCTGAGTCTGAGTCTGACTCTTCTTCTGATTCTTGAATTTTCTTCTTTGACTTGCCTTCTTTTGAGGAACCTGCAAATAAGGCAAACCCTTTCTCGGCGTTGGCGTTAGTCTGTTCGTGCAGTTCTAATTCACAAAATAATTCATCTAAATTAATTTTAGAAAGGTTCCTAGAAATTTTATAAGCATCTATAATAGATGCCCATAGTGAATTTCTAGGGAACGCATTTAAAGCATACCTTATGATGTCTCTGTTTTCTTGTTTGTGCCCGATTAGGTGGAGTCCATTTAGTATGTCCTTGATCCGGGCGTGAAGTTGGCTTGCAGATTCTCCTTCCTGCATTTTTATGTTAAATAACTTATTTAAAAGTAAATCCCTTTTTGTTACCTTTGCATCAGAGGTGTCTTCATGTAGTTCAATCAGTTTGTCCCAGAGCTCTTTGGCAGATTCAGTTGGGCCGATACGGTTCAATTCCTCTTTTGTTAGTCCGCACTGGAGGGTGTTCTGCGCCTTGTACTCAGTCTGGGCCTTTCTCTTCATATCAAGGTTCCATCTGTCAGGCTTCAGTGGTGCATTGTTTCCCTCGTCCATTGGTGGTTCGTAGCCAGATTGCACCGCGAACCATTGATCCATGTCTGTCTTTAGGTACACCTTCATTCTTCGTTTCCAGTAAGGGAAGTCTTCCCCATTGAAGAGTGGTGGACGGGCAGTGCTAAACCCTTCACCTTGAGCCATCTGAAATAGACCACACAAAAACTTATCCCAAGACTAGGTCTTGGATTAGTAGTGTGGTAGGAAAAGGAGAAGAAAGAGAAAGAGCGACTCAAAATGGTGTTGCACCAAATTCGAGTAAAATCAAACGAACGAAAAAAATAATCCAAATCTAGGCAACAATACCTAATTTAGATCATGTGTAGCGAAAAACCAAAAATCGAAAAAAACTGGATTTTCCCCGGCTCTTATGGTGGTTGCACCGATACAGAGTGTACCAGGCTCTGATACCACTTGTAGGATCGATGCACGTGAGAGGGGGGGGTGAATCACGTGACTTTTTAAAAAATTAGAGCGCTTTAAAAAGCGTGCACAGCGGAAAAAATAAAACACGAACGAAAAACCAATACAAACGACATAAGTAGTTTTACTTCGTTCGGAGCCTTCGGCGACTCCTACTCGAAGGCCCAGGTCCCTCGGACCTTTCCGTTGGGCAATCCACTAAAACTCTCTACCGGTAAACCCCGATAGAGTAGGCGAGTACAAAAGAATTGAAAGTGTGACAACCCCACACTTTCAAGTAATTAAATGCAAGAAATAAAAATTGCGTTACCCAACAACTTAGAAGATCTCCTAGATGGGCTCAGATGTTGGGGTTGATGTTCCGGCAGCGATCAAACGTGAACACGTCGTAGCTTGGACCGCAGCAGGAGAGTTTGGAAGAGAGAGCACTTGAAAAGCCTTTTTTTCAGAAAAATATTTCGATATCTCTTCAAGCTCTACAGCCAGGCTTTTTATAGAGGGGCTCTCGAGCTTTTTGGTTCTTATCCAGATCCTATTCACGTGTGCTCCTTATCCAATATTTAGCAATTAAAAATTAATTCAAAGGAGACTTTGTTTCTATCCTCATGCTTCACCGAAAAATATGAATTAATAAACAATTAAATAAGATGTAACAAAATGGATAGGAATTAATTTAACAAGAAGTGAACAAGTTTTAGCAAATTAAAAATTAATTCAAAGGAGATTTGTTTCTATCCTCATGCTTCACCGAACAAAGCATGAATTAATAAACAATTAAATAAGATGTAACTAAGTAATTAAACAAAATGGATAGGACTTAATTTACACAATAAGTGTTTTGTAGCTTAGTCCATATATCAAACAAACCCTGTAAGATAATGTTATCAAATATATTGGAGTAAAATATATTCATAGTTAATTAGACCCTGTCTCCTAGACCATGATCTAACCAGGCCTCAACTTAGATCACCCAAATGGGTCTAAATTGGACCGCGCCTAAAGTCCCATAAATGGACTCGTCCTCACTGGTTCGCTCCTCCAGTGACTTACCTCACTTACCCTTTGTGCAGCTTTACTTGACTTCTTGACCCACCAGGACTTCCTGCCAAGGCTCAACCACTCTGGTCTTCCTGCCAAGTCTCAACCAACTTGGTCTTCAGCCAGTTGTCAGGTCCCGCGGACCCAACTGGACTTCCCGCCAGGACTCAACCATCCTGGACTTCAGCCTGGTGTTTGGTCCTAAGTCTTTCAACCCTGCACACTTAGTAAAGAGGTTAAAAACCAACAACCCTAACTTTAACCACTTTGTCATACATCAAAACCTGAGTTTGACCGTTAGTGCAAACCACCAACATTCGCATCTTTAGGAACTGCAAAACCATATTTTATTGATAAAAGAATATCAAAATCTGTACGAAAAAATACCTCCATTTTTTTCTTCCAGACGGTGAAATCCCCTTCGAATTTAGGTGGATGAATGTGCGCGCCGGCCATCGTCTTGTTGCTTTCCCAGGACGCTTGACGTTTACGCACCTCTTTCAATTCAACCTGAGCCGCGTCCCAAGACGCCTGGCGGCCTCGCAAACCCCGCAGTTGGTCCTGCAGCGAACCAACTTCTCGCTCCTGGGTCGCCAGTTGTGCTCGCAAAGGCGGAATCTCCTCGATGGCCCAGTGGAGGTCGGCCCTGGTCTTCAGAAGGTCTGCCAGCAGCCTCTCCTTGCGCTTGCGATCACGGAGCCAGGCTTGCTCAGCCTGGACCGCTCGTTCTTGCGCCTAAACCACCTCAGCGTCGGCCGAGACAATCTGCGCTTTGGCGGTCTCCAGCTCCTCTTGAGTCTGGCGCAATAAGTCCTGAAGGCCGATAACTTCTGCCCTCAAGCTATTCAACGAGTTGTCGTCAGAAACTAGCTGGGTGTGTCGGAGCCGAGCCTCGAGATCTTCCATACGCCGCTCGACATGACACCTGGCCTTGGCATGGCTCAGCATAGATAAGCACATACCATAACCTTGGGCCCAAGCCTACAAGAGAAAAGACTTGATGACACGGCCGCTGAAGGAAAAGTAAAACACACAACAACCCGTGAACATGTACCTGGGTGGCCGTAGCCATGAAGTCGTCCGCCCAAGCATTGGGACCAACCGAGCCACCTGCCCGCAAGTCGCCCATAAACCTGTCCGCTACTGTGCCATACAGCCGGACATCCAGCGACCATATGGAGGCAGTGCCGCTCGGCACCGTCATGCTCAGGAGCCAGTCGGACAGCGAAGGCGGTAACATGTGCAGCAAATCATCGCTTGTAGGTCCTTCCGGACGAGTCGGTGACACCTCCCTTGAAGGGATCACGGCTAGCTCCACCGGCAGCACCAAAGGAGAAGGGGGCAGCAGTGCTGGGAGGTCAACCATCGTCGCCTTGCCCCTTTGCCTTTTGCTGGGTCGACTGGAAGAAGCATCCAAGGGGTCGGCCGAGTTAGGCACGGATTCGTCACCCCAGGGGCGCCGCAGCGAACGACTCAGAGGCTGGGTATCCTCTGAGCCAGACCAAGGTTTCCTCACCTTCAAACGCAGAGGCAGGTGATCTGGGGCCAAAGAGAGTCGCCTTAGGCTCCGCAAGCTGCTCGACCCGTTGCCCCGAGGTGGACACCTTTCGCTCGTCCAGCAGCTTTTCGATACGCTCCTCCATTTCCTCAGCTCTCAGTCCGTAACCCTCTTCGAGGGCAGCAGGATACATCATCTCGACTATCGAGGAAACAATGGTCACGTGGCAGTAGGGAAGCAAGAAAGAAGAAAAGAATGCTCACCCAGAGAGGCAGGCCGAACAAAGGGAGCAGGACTAAGCCCGAACGCAGACAGGATGGGCTCACGTAACAGTGGCACGATGGAGAAGTGTCGACCACCGAGCACAGGGCAAGCACTCTCGAATGCCGGGAACTTCCGCGAATCTGTATAATGAGGGGGTGTCTGGGGAGCATCCTGCCGGAAACCGCAAGGCCAAGTCGGAAACGTGACGGGGCGAATGAAAAGACACCTATCTTTCCAACCCTTGGCGGAGGACGGAAGCGAAGAGAAGAAGGAAGTCCCGGGACGGGCTTGAAAGAAAAACTCGCCCGGCTCTTGCCTTTTCAGGTAGAAGAAGTGGTGAAAATGTTCGGCTTGAAGAGGAAGGCTATACACCTGGAAGATAATTACCGACCCACAAAGAAGGCGGATGGAGTTAGGAGTTAATTGGGACAGATTTATGCGAAGGTAGCGGCAGACTGAGGCAATGAAAGGATGGATGGGGAAACGCAGCCCCACCTGCAAGTGATCTCGCGAGATGGTGATGTAGTACTCCGGAGGTTTAGCGGGTTGATCAGAAGGAGAAGGCAGCAGGACATCGTGGTCGGACGGAATATGAAATTTTACCTTAAGGGCATCAAGATCGTCGTGGTTGAGGACAGACCTCCCGGTGACGTACCATGGGGCGGGGTCGCGAGACGAAGAGTCCATGCGAAACAGAGTGAGGAAGGAAACCTAACCCGCAAAGAGGTCGTCGGAGGAGAAGGTCGAGCCCAAAGACGTAGCTGCAACCCTAGCTGGAGGAAGAAACGCAGTACACCGGTGTGAAAGGTGAAAAGGTGGTGGCCAAAGTAAGAGCCTGTTTATGCAGATGCATATCCTATCAGAACCGCCTGATGGCAGGCCACAGCAGAGGCGACAGACAATAATAGCCGCTTGATCAGCCCCAGAGGGGCCCAAGAAACGAAACGCCTCGCGTCCAACCTCGTCCTTCACGGTACAAACAGAGAGCACCTCGTTTCTTGGAGAAGGAATGAGGAAGAGATGCGTGGAATACTCCCCAGCCGAAAGCATTAATGTAGGAGATCCCAACCTGCTCGAAGATACTGGAAAAGACAAATGACGCGACGTCATCGGCCGACCGGGATCCCGGTGCACCGACAAGTTCGCCAGAAGGCCCCAAAAAGGGACCGGGATGTCTCGGCGCGCCAGGCTTACTTCAGCGGGCGGTAGTCCAGTCAGTCAGACTCGCCACCTCCTTCGACTAGACTTGAGGGGGACACTTATGATCCCGGCCTTGCCTACGGGTAGGTTCATAGGCAGGGTGATGCACCCCAAAATAGATGTCACGAATGTGGGTCTCAAATTTAGATACTTCAACTGCTGGAAACCCTAGCTCACAATTTAAATGTAGTAAAGGGGCCACAGGTCGTATTTTTCCTAGGGCTAGTTAAGAATGTTTGATTCAAGCTCGAGTTTATGTGTCGTCAAATATTTTTGGGGTTCAAATAAGAATTGGGTTTTGTTTGCAATCAGAAATGAAAACACAATGGAAAGTAAAGAAACTTAACTAAACGAACTTAAACTAGGTAGTATCAACTAAGGAACTCAACCAATGGGGAACTTAATCAACTAATGCAAATTAGCCGAATTTGGAGAGCAAATCTGATATCAAATGCAATAGTACACTACAACTTGGGTTCAACTTCAGGAATTATCACTCAAAGCAAACCAAATGCTAAGCAAATGAATCAAAACAGTGCTGAAATTTCGATTAAAACTAATGCTGAAACTATAAACCTAATTGTAGAAATGAAGATTGAAACTTGCAGAAACAAGCTAATGTAAACAAACTGATTTCAAGCACAATAGCACACTAACAGGTGTGTTTAACTTCAGCTGAATTAAAATTCAGAACAACCGCATGCAAGCAAACTATACACCAATCCATACTGAATTTGTACTTGATACAACTTGCAGAAATGATCACTGATGTGCCGAATGGGAAACTGAATTGCAGAAGTAAACCGAATGAGACACAAACTGATATCAATCAGCTGGTTGGAGTTCCATTTAATACCAAGTTCAGAAACTGTGAAACTAATACACAGCAAGGAAACTTATCGATTCAACTACAAACCAAATGCAGAATCGAATGCAGAAATGCAGAATTGAATGCAGAAATTCAGAAGCAAACCGAGTGCAGAAACAAACAAAGCAAGTTGCAAAAGTCACAAACTAATACTCAGACAAGACTCAGAAAACTGATGTTCACTGATACACAATTCAGAATCTATAACTGATACTTGCAGAAATGAAGTTGATACGCAACAAATGAAACCGATATGCAAGCAAGCTGAGACCAAATGCATTAGCACACTAAATGTTGTATCTAATTTCAGGAATTTAAACTAGAAACAAGTTGAATTTGAAACAAACTGCAAAGTTCACAAAGAGCTAATGTTCAGAAACGATTCAGAAAAGAAACTAAGTTCACTGATACCAAATTCAGAAATAAAGAACTAATGTTCAGAAAAGAGAATTCACTAAAAACTAAGCTTCGATCCCTTCCCTTGGTTCAAGCCCTTCTTGCTGTCACACAAGAGTAAGCCACGAACCCCCTAGCTTGACAAATCGCTGGAAAATCTGACTCCACGATCGATTCAACTCAGAACTTGCGTCCAGCTGAAACTCACATCCGATCTCCGCATTCTCGCTGTGTGGGATTGCGGTGATGACTTGGGGACGATCAGAGCAATCCAGAGAACCCTCCGACTTGCTCCGGTGGATGAAAAATGGCACGCAACAGAGATCCAATCAATCAAATGGTAGAGCTGATGAAACCCTAACTTTGCTCTGTTCAGTGGCGAAGTTGAGCTAAAATCCTCACGGAGACAAAGTTCCGACGATCTAGAACTCGATCCAAGGTTGGAATTGATGCGGTCGCGCCATCAGATGAAGAAAAATTGAAGAAGACAGTGAAGAACTTGAAGAACACGAAGACTGCGGCGAAGACGTGACAAATCTGATCGGAGGAGAAAACAGTTTATATAGTTTGAAAATGGACGGCTGTGATTCTCTTAACTCCATCCAACGGCTGGATCTCTTCAGATTTGAACCAAACCGTCCAGACCTTGATCTAGGGTCAGGATCTGCCTCTCAGTAACTCGGATCTTCCAGATTTGCAACGGATGGCTCAGATCTACCTAATCTTTGAATAGATGGTCTAGATCCTCTTGAGCTTGATCCAACGGTTGAATGATCTCTGATTTGGATGAAACCTTCAGATCTTGACCTGAGTGCTTGATTAGCTTTAACCCTAGCTCGGATTACATCAAAAGTTCACAGATGACTCAGATCTAGCCGTTTTTGAATCAGACGACCCATATTAGTCTGATGCTTGATCACTCGATCCGGATCCACTTCCGACTCAAGTTTGACCCAGCATGACCTAGGTCCATGATCCTTCCAAGCCTATAAAAGTAAATTCACAATTTAGTGCCAAATAATTTCAAATGTACAAAGATTTACAATTATGCCCAAAATAGAAGTAATTCATAGAACCTAGGGTAAATTCAAGATTAAGCAAGTAAAATATGGGTCAAACATGGATTTTAGAACCTGAAATAATCAACAAAATAGTACTTATCACCGGCCCCGCCAGCCAGCCTGGTGCCAAGAAGGTTTAATAGACAGGTCAGCAATTGTATCCCCGGGTAGGTTCTCGAGCCCAGAAGCCCCCCGGGGGCAGTGTCTAGCGGACCACCGATGAAGTCGGTCGGGTCCACCACCAATCATTCTACCAGGCGGACGCCTGGTTACCCACGCTCCTTGGCCCCTCCCCGACCTAGAGCTAGGTCGGGCTCCACAGTCTAACATGTGACGATCCACACTCCAATGTCATCACGAGGGCTGGATACCTAACAGAATCAGACGGACACCACTCAGCAAAACCCCGACCCAAGGCGTACCCTGTGCTTCCATTCCACCAATCGGGCGCGTGGCTGCCCACGCTCACTGGTCATTACCCGACTCGGTCCCCAGCACTCGGACCCGCCAGTCGACTCCCGGGGTACGGGCTATCTCGCCCCTACGCCCCCTATACCATCATATCCAGGGTACGACCTTGCTTACGGGGTACTGCACACCTTACTTATCCCTGACACTTCACGCGGTCAGTCCGCCCATCCAGTACCCTTGTACTGCTCGAGCACCCCGCGTCATGCCGCGCCGCTCTTAAGTGCTCCCTGCGAGCTAACAGCTATCATGCTCTTGTCTCGTCAATACGGAAAAGGGTTGTCGACTCCCCCGGTTATATAAGTTTCGCACTCCCCCTACTGCAGGTACGCGCATGCGAGCTTTCCCATCTCTTGCCTTGTTTCAATTCATTTCCACTATGATGCCTGCCGATGCTGACTTGACCGTCGGAGTGCCTGACCGAGAAAACCCCGGCGGGTTTGCTAACGGTCACTGTTTTGCAGAGCCCCGCCGAAGCGCGGCCAGCTCGTTGCCACCTCACTAGCTCGTGCCACCCGGGAGACCGTCCGGCCCGTAGGATCGCCACCTCGCTTCGTGACAAGATCAGAGATGATTTAACGCTTTGAACGTATAACGATCGTACTTGAAATAATTTAATTACATTTAGGGAGTGTTTGGGAGAGCTTCTGCTAGCTACTTTTTAGATTCTAGCTACATAGAAGCACTTTTGAGTATTTGTGAATACTAGATTCTGCTTTAACTTCTATAACTTTTAGCCAAAAGCTGGAAGCAAGAATTTGATGCTTTTTTCTGCTTCTGCTTTTTTGCTTATGGTCTAGAATTAAAAGTAAACATTTATACCCTTAATAATTTATCATTTTACATAATTGCCACCATACTTTTAAATAAAATTTTATATTTTCATATAATTTATATATTCATAATTTTTTTATAAATTTATATAAATTTTATTATTTTTTTATATTTATATTTTTATTAATTATATATTTTTTAAACATATATATTATTAAAAAAATTAATTTTGATATAATATTTAAAATATAATAATAAATATATAAAATATTATTGATGGTGTATCAAAATTATATTTAGATAATTAAAAATAATAATTTATATAGTTTAAGGATATTGTTATCATTTAACTAAAAATTAAGCTTGGAAGCAATTATTCACCAAACACTCAAACTTTACCTTGTATCAGCTTTTAGCTTCTATTTCTAAACACTCCGTACTTTAGCTTCTCACTGACTTCAAGATAATCTCTACAAGAATCAATTTTCAAGAAGCAAAAGCTCTCCCAAACACTCCCTTAATCTCCATGTCATATTTAGATAAAAAACTAAATTTTTTAATCAATTTATGCCTTTAAAAATCATTGATGTCTATTATAAACTTTTAAAGGATAATAAAGTAATTTTAATATTATTTTATAGTGGATCTAACTGTTTCTAAGGCTCAACTAATTATTCTTGTACATAAACTTGCATGTCTTTATAGATTAACTAATTCATCGAATATTCTGAGCTTGGATTTGACTGGCGAATCAGCTAGCTTCAACGTATCGTAACTAGCTATATGCATGCTCAAACGTTTGCTCACATATATTTTTATTTTTGTGAAACAAATCGATCGATCATTTCTGGGCTCCATGATAGTAATTAATTAATCATATGATCGGACACATGCATTTGCTAAATTCAAAATATAATTTGTCAACTCCATTAATTATTTCAGTGAACGTCCACATCTATCAAATATTGGGTCACTTCTCATGGACCATAATGCAATGGGATTAAATCTTTTAACAGTCAAGAAATTTAATGTTTGAATCTTAACTATCAAGCATTATAAAAAAATTTCCCTATAATAAAAAAATAAATTTAAAAATGTTGAATGTTTAGATCGATCTTCTTTAATACTTTTCAATTTATATTGATGCCCATAAAATTTTAATTGATTTGAAGAGTTCGATCGTGAAATTGAAATACATATAAGTGTTACGTTGCAGACGGTATGCTAGAGTGGCATAGCCACTTGAGAGGGGCTGACCCCTAATATTTAAAAATATGAGCAATGATAGGGAGAGTGAAAATCATAGTGAATAATATGGCATGACGTGACACTTTATATGCACACGTCCGATTATCGCTTGGACACCATCGGCGGCCTTCGGCCGCCGCCCCAAATCAAACTATACCCTGGGGGGCACGGTGAACCCGTCGGAGATCGTGAATGCAAGATGTCACGTCATTCACTATGGTTTTCACTCTCTCATTTTCACTCTCCCAATCATTATATATATATTATATATTTAAAAGTTTTCACAGCTATTTTGACCTATTGATTTATCATCGTTAATTGTTGAAAAATTAAAATTGATCATATATTTAGAAAACTCACAATTTTATAAACTATTCATTGGTATTATTTTTACGAGGAAATATCTTGACTTAGAATGTTAATTATTAAATTTCAAAAATAAAATATATAATAATAAACGGATGAACTAAATTGCAGAACACGAAAATAATGCTAAAATAAAATTGGATTGGGTTCTATTAGGTAGGTGTGAAGATAAAGATTATATTGGTTCAAACTGAAATTAATTTGGTATAGTCGAACCAAGTTTATATAAGTATGATGGATGATTTTGATATTGATTAACCAAGTTAAATTAGGTCTCATGTATATTTCATGTTTTGTATCTAAGAATTACATTGGGTTAAATCGGGATTGATTTAGAGTTGATTTGATCAAATTATGATCGAACCAAGTTTATATAAGTACCCCGAATAATTTTGAAATTAATCAATCGAGTTAAGTTAAGTTCAGTATTTATTTGATATCTTGTATTTAAATTTTGATGTTAATCAACCTATGCTAATATTTGAAATTTTTAAAAATCATTCCTCTTGAAAATCACCCTTTCTAGTTGATAATCATGGCTATGCCATTGGTACGCTATATGCTTATCTGTGTCAAATAAATCATTTCTTAATTTTAAAATTTTTAATAAATAATTTCTTAATCTTATAATATATCCCGTGAATATCTATTTTTTTTTTATTTTGAAAATTATAATTCAAGAGGAAAGCTCAAACCCACAGGAAAAAATTTCGGCTTTTTACCAAAGGGTGTACCCAAAAATTGGTATTTACCAAAAAGCGTACCATGGATTCCTTTTTACCAAAGGGCGCATTCATTTTAGTGAACTTCCTCTTATACCCCTCCCCCTAACTACTATCTTTCTCTTTCTCTCTTTCAGTAACAAATTCTGAGACGTCTGAACATGCCTTTTCAGACTTTTTATTTTAAAATAATACATTATGGAATTGACTAAAAAATGTAAGGTAAAAACCGAAAAAATATTTCAGTTAGAAAAATATCTCATCCAACGTGATTTCAAAAATATAAATAGATGATTTTTATATTTGATTAATATAAATTAATATACTAAATAAATATTTAATAAATATATTAATATATTAAAAAAATTTGAAATCTTTTGATTCAGGCCCGACGTGAATTCAATTTTTTTTTATTTTAAAAATATATTAATATATAAAAAACCTATGAAAACACGTAATTTCAGATTAAAACGCATGGTCTAAAGTCACGCTAGGAGGGTCTGAACATATCTATGTTCAGGCCCTCCAGGCCTACGTGTTCAAGCTCTCCTTGGGCCTGAACATAATCTTGGATAAATGTAAGTAAATTAAATAAAAATATCAATAGTTTTAGTTATAGTTGCGCTAGGAGATGGTATTTTTAGTGTCCAAACTTCTAATGATTATAAATAATGTTGCAATAGGAGATTTTTAGGTCTATCAGTGGGTTTTCACCAAAACCCACTGATAGACCTAGGATATTTGGATTTCTCGAAATCCAATATCAATAGTTAGAGTTGATCTAGTAGATAGTATTTTTGGTGTACAAATTTCTAATGATTATAAATTATGTTGCAATAGGAGGTTTTTAGGTCTATCAGTGGGTTTTCACCAAAACCGATTGATGGACCTAGGATATTTGGATTTCTCAAAATCCAATATTAATAGTTAGAGTTAAGCTAAGAGATGATATTTTTGGTGTCCAAACTTTTAATGATTATAAATTATATTGCAATAGGAGTTTTCTAGGATGAATCAGTGAGTTTCGGTGAAAACTTACTGATAGACCTAGGATATTTAGATTTCTACATATTTGATATCTCTATTTAGAATTTACTTAGGAGATGTTATTTCTGATGTGCAAACTTAGTACCAATAATTTTTAGTTATGTTACCTAACCGTATCAGTTGGCACACAAAGATGTATAAATATGACTGCATCTTGGGCACAGTTAAAAAAAACATCTCTTTCAATATGATTTCAAAATTATAAAGGGATAATTTTTTGTATTTGATTAATCTAAATTAATATAATAAATAATATTTAATAAATATATTAATATATAAAAAAACCTATCAAAACACGTGATTTCATATTCGAACGCGAGACCTAAAGTCATCCTACGAGGGTCTGAAGTCAAATAACTTCAAATCCTATAAATAATTAATTTAATAAATAATAATTAAATATTAAAAAATATTTTTAAAATAAAAGAATTAGTGCCCTTGGACATGAAGTCATCTGACTTTAGGCCCTCCTATCATGATGTCAGGCCCTGTGTTTGAATATAAAATTACGTGTTTTGATAAGTTTTTATATATTAATATATTTATTAAATATTATTTATTATATTAATGTAGATTAATCAAATATAAAAAATTATCTATTTATATTTTTGAAATCATGTTGAAAGAGATGTTTTATTTTAAATGTGCCAAGATGCAGTCATATTTATACATCTTTGTGTGCCAACTGATATAGTTAGAAAACATAACTGAAAATTATTGGTACTAAGTTTGCACATCAGAAATAACATCTCCTAAGTAAATTGTAAATAGAGATATCATGTATGGAGAAATCCAATTATCCTAGGTCCATCAGTGAGTTTTCACCGAAACCCACTGATTCATCCTAGCAAACTCCTATTGCATCATAATTTATAATCATTAGAATTTTGGACACCAAAAATACATTCTCCTAGCTCAACTCTAACTATTGATATTGAATTTTGAGAAATCCAAATATCCTAGGTCCATTAGTGGGTTTTGGTGAAAACTCACTAATAGACCTAAAAATCTCCTATTGCAACATAATTTATAATCATTAGAAGTTTGCACACCAAAAATATCATGTCCTAGCTCAACTTTAACGGATGTGTTCAGGCCCTCCTAACGTGACTTCAGACCCTGCGTTTTAATATGAAATTACGTATTTTGGTAGTTTTTTTATATATTAATATATTTTTAAAATAAAAAAAAAATTTGAGTCGCACGTCGGGCCTAAATCAAAAGATTTCAGGCCCAATGTGGGCATGAAATCAAAAATTTCAGGCCCACGCTGTCTGAAATCAAAAGATTTCAGATTTTTTTATATATTAATATATTTATTAAATATTATTTAATATATTAATTTATATTAATCAAATATAAAAAATCATTTATTTATATTTTTAAATCACGTTGGATGAGATATTTTTATAACTGAAATATTTTTTCAATTTTTACCTTACGTTTTTTAGTCGATTTCATAATATATTATTTTAAAATAAAAAGTCAGAAAAAACATGTTCAGATGTCTCGAAATTCGTTACTGA
The DNA here is from genome assembly GCA_024364735.1 of Boesenbergia rotunda. Classification (NCBI taxonomy): domain Eukaryota; kingdom Viridiplantae; phylum Streptophyta; class Magnoliopsida; order Zingiberales; family Zingiberaceae; genus Boesenbergia; species Boesenbergia rotunda. The sequence goes on from JAGFNQ010007465.1 coordinate 27,248, forward strand.
GAGAGAAAGGGAAAGACAGTAGTTAGTGGGAGGAGTATAAGAGGAAGTTATCTAAAATGAGTGCGCCCTTTGATAAAAATGAAACAATGGTACGCCTTTTGGTAAATATCAATTTTTGGGTACGCCATTTGGTAAAATGCTGAAAAAATTTTATTGACTTAAACCAAATATGACCTAACATTTAAATCCTAAAATTATAAATTCTAAATATATATAATATATCAAAAAAACCAAAAAGAATTAGATCTAGACGGAATCCAAACACCTAGATTAGTTGAGTGTCGTAGATGGATCGGCAATAAAAAGTCTATAGTGCGCGCACGCACACACAAATTTGTTCTGTTACGGATTGTTCACCGCACGCATGTGTGCGATTGAGTGCCTCAATCAATTGAGGTGCAAGCCTCAATTGATTGAGCGCCTCAATCGATTGAGGCCATTGAGGCGCCTTGCCTCGATCGAATGAGGCAGCGAATCATCTCAATCAATTAAATGAATCGATTCGAGACGTAACATTACAGTTGCCACCGTACACGATCCCCCAAGGATTCATCTTTCTCTCTCGGGTTATAGTTTGTTTCAGGATAGCTCCGACTGGAGGCCTTCAACGGTGGGCAACACAAGCGGGTGGGGTGCCGATGGGTTTTGAGATCAATTTGAGGCACACCTTAATCGTTTGAACGCATCTGAACCGATTGGAACCAATTGATTGTTAGTCAAGCGCGCGCGCGTATCAACCGAATATCATAAAAATGTCGAAATCCTTAATTTATTGCCAAATGTTCAAAAAAAAATTATGAAATAGTCCAACTGAAATATTAAGTACAGGAAGGGTACTTCGAACTAGAAAAATACTTTAAATAAAAAAAAATTAAAAATTAAAAAAAAATGGTAGATCGGATGCGGTGTAAATATTGATCGATGTCGATAAATAAACAAAACGCTAACGTTGGTGGGCCCCTCGTCTTACTTTTAGTTTTGTCGTTTCTGTCGTCGGCAATAGTGACGTGGATTCTAAATGTGGGCCGGTGGAACCTGAGGTTGCGTGATACTGAATGATGGGCTGGGCTTTACTTGCCAACCACAATCGCATACCACTGGCGTCTGGGAATTAGTATCAACAAACTGTAATTTTGTCATATATTTATTTTCTTAAATTCTAATCCGGTCAACGTGAGGGTTGAGACCATATTGTCACTGGAGCGTAATTTTTCATCGGTCATCATAAAAAATTAAAAAACACTCGAAAAGAAATGATCAATTTTCTTATATTTTTCATCACTGAAAAAAAATTCTTATCATATATCATAATTAAAATTTAAATTTTAAATACATGATTAATCGTTTAAAATCCAACGGCTGCTTCGTAATCGTCCGGGCATCATTATGAAATTTGGTCCAACCATACGAGCTTGAGTGAGAACTAGAGGTCATGATAAATATGAAAATCATTGCATACAATTCAAGCCAGTCAACAGAAGCTGCGAAGACTCAGGGTTTTCTTCAGTTCACTTCCATGATCGATCTTCTCATTACACTCACATTTATTTATCGGCATTGTAGCGTAAGTTTCGATTTTATCCTATTTTTATAAGTTCATTAGTCAAATTTTATCCCAAACTAATTAATACATTTAAAAATTTTTAAATTATTTTAAAATAATATTAATATACATCGAACCTATTTAATATTTTTATGATTTCGAATCTTAATTTGATAGTATAAATTAATAATATTAAAATTTTAAATTTATAAAATCTTGATAAAATTTATCATAAATTTATTATAAAGTCTAAAATAATGATACTCACTAAATAATACCAACAATAAATTCTTAAAATTTTCTTAATTCAAAAAATATCAAAATTTTTAAAATTTTAAATTCGATCTGTCCTCAAACTTAAGGAAAGGTATTTGTATTTTGAAGGGCATGATATGATATGTGATTAAGATATTATGAAAGTTGAGTAGAAACTTACTTAAACGATTCATTAAAATACCCTATATTTATAATTATTACAAGAATTTATTTTTCAAAATGAAAGTAAAATGTCGGGGGAAATTGTAAATGTCCTTTTATTTAAGTAGTTATTAACTCCAACAAATATGCACATGCATAACTGATAACTCCTCTCCGCTTACTAATTAAAGTTAAAAGTTAAATATTTATAGTAAATACTGTCCTTGTAGTTTGGATGCGATAGCCACTCTTTTGCAGAGAAAAAGCAGCAGGAACCTTCACTTTTTGCGAGACCTAATCTTATAATTTTCTCTGCTCGATTCCTTCTTCATCTCGCTTCCTAAACAATCTCTTGGCCTGCTCGCATTTGGGCTTCGCGCTTCCGCCTCCTTTCCACTGCTACTGGTCTCCGTCTCGCTTCGCAGTGCTTCAGACGGGCTATCGACGATGTTCTCGTCCAAATCCAAGTGAGTGCCTCGCGCTCTCCAGATCCAGGGGTGTTGACATCGTTCGCCCATTTTTTTTTTTCTTTCTTTCTTATTGTCTGGTTCGTCGTTTTCACTTGCACTTTCTAGTTATGACTTGGGGGTGTTGTTGATATTATGGTTCCTTTTGTCTAACTGAGTTTTTGTGTGATCTTTACCTCATTTCTAGTACTAATGCTACGAGGATTTGAGTTAATTCTGGTCCTTCTTGGATTTTCTACTTGATCTGAGGGTAAAATGCCAATTTTCTGTGACTGGGGTCTTTTAATCGAATTCTTCTTGTTGAGGTGAGTTATTGGCAACCTTTGTAGCACAAATGGTCGCAGGATTTGTGTTCGTCTTGTCCATTCATGATTGTTGGGCTTGGAATGGTGGTAAACAACTTTTTGTCGTCAGAAAATAGGAAAAAGATAAAGTTCCGAGAGCTTTGTAAAGTACGTTTTGGTTTATTTTCTCTCTGTGTCTGTTTTTTTTTTTTGGTTTTATTGTGGACTGTGTTAATTGGATTTGCTATCCTTCTTTTGCATTTTTTGCTCAACTGTGATGATTGCATGCGGAATTGCTAACTTCGTGCGAGGGATCGGTGAAATTTGTCATTTTTAAGCACTAAGGTGCATACATTGTGCACAGATCTGGTTTGTCTGATGGTTCGATTAACAAAGGTGCGCCATCTACTCCTAAGGCTAATAAATCAGGAAAGGTTGGATCCACCAAGGTAGACCCTGCTTCGCCGTCCCCTCAACAGGCAGCGCGCCTTTCAATTGATCGATCCATTAAATCACTTGATTCAAAGATTACCATTGAGCAACGTTCGCCCAAGATCACCGCTCCTGATGTAAGGGAAGCTCATTTTTCTTGCATGGTTTGTTTGACTATGAGAAGTATCTGGGTCCTCATGGTTTTACTTGTTAATTACAGAAGCAACCAAGGCCAATAAAGGGATCAGAGTTGCAGGGACATCTGAGTGCAATTCAGGATGAGTTGAAGAAGGCAAAGGACAGATTGGCATTGGTTGAGAAGGAGAAAATCCAAATTCTTGAGGAGCTAAAGTATGCTAAGAGATGTGCCAACGAGGCAAACGACAAACTTCAGGATGCTCTTGTTGCCCAAAGGATTGCGGAGGAAGCTTCTGAGATTGATAAATTCCGGGCAGATGAACTGGAGCAAGCTGGCATCGACGCTGCACTAAAAAAGGAAGATGAATTGCAGAAGGAGCTTGATATTGTTCAAAACCAACATGCTATGGATGTTGCAGCACTTCTAGCGACAACTAAGGATCTCCAGAGAGTGAAAAATGAACTTTTCATGACAACAGAGGCAAAGAACAGTGCTTTAAATCATGCTGATGATGCCATGAAGATTGCTGAGATCAATGCAGAGAAAGTGGACTTGTTGTCTAAGGAAGTTAACCGCTTAAAAGTGTTAGTTGATTCAGTGCAGGAGTTTAAGAACACTGATTCTCCGGCACATGAAGGATTTGTTTCAAGAGAAGTTAACCACTCAAAAGCATCACTTGATGCTTCGCAGGAGTGTGCGAAAAAAGAACCTTCAGTTCTTGTTGTGAATGGAACATACTTGCATGAGAAATCAAACTTAGTTGATGATCATTTAAAGAAGGAAAATGAAAGATTGAATTCTGTTGAAGCTGAGAAGAACGAACAGATAGCAGATTTACAATCACAAATAAACTTAGTTCAGGCTGATTTGACAAAGGCAAATGAACTATTGACTTCTGTTGAAACAGAGAAGACTCATATTTTAAAGGAATTAACGGAAGCCAAGAGGTTGGTTTATGAAACTAGTGATAAACTCAAGGAGAATTTTGCTGCTCAAAGGCAGGCTGAGGAAGCTATGGAAACCTACAAGATCCTTTCAAGTGAGTTTGAACAAAAAAGCATTGAAAGTGCTCAGAAGAGAGAAGAATTGAAGAAGCAGCTTGAATATGTTGAAGACCAGAATGCTTTGAATGCTGCCACTTTGCTTTCGATTACTAAGGAGCTTGAACAGGTGAAAAGTGAATTCACATTAGCCATCGATGCAAAGGACACTGCTCTAACTCAGGCTTGCGATGCAATGATGAGTGCTGAAATCAATTCAGAGAAGCTAGAGCTCCTTTCAGGGGAAATTGAGCATCTCAAGGCTTTGCTGGACTCCAAGGTAGAGTTGGAATCTGAGCTATTTGCAGTGAAGAGTGAACTTGAGAAGGCAAAGGCCACTGAAGCCAAGTTAGTAGAGATGGAGGCATTAGTTGAGGTGCTGATGGTCGAGGTTAGTGATGTACATAATGCTGAATCAGAAGCTCGTCATCTTGTGGAGCAATGGAAGAAGGCGGCAGAGTTACTAGAAGCTCAATTAGAGGAGACGAATGAGTCTAGAAAATCTTCATTGGAGGCTCTTGCTTTGGTTAAGAAACAGCTCGAGGAGTGCCATGCCCTATTGCAGGATAAAGAGTGTGAACTTTCTGTTCTTACAGGCCAGGTGGGTTCTCTTAATCTTGAGATTTCCATGCACAAAACTGAACTTCATGGATCTATTCAGAAATTGGCTGTAGCACGACAGGAAGCAGCAGAACTGGAGAAAACGATTGCACTTTTAAAATCTGACCTTCAGATTGTGGAGGCGACAAAAAATCAGGCCTTGAATAGTGAGAAGGTAGCCAACTCAAATATTGAAAGCCTGACAGAGCAAAAGAAAAACTTGGAAAATGAGCTAGATATAACTCGGTGTGAATTTGAGAAAGCTAAGAAGGCAATGGAAGGCTTGGCTTCAGCACTGCATGAAGTATCAACAGAAGCACATGTAACACAAGAAAGATTCTTATGTAAACAAGCAGAGGTTGAGGATTCTCATGGTCAGATCGAGGACTTGAAGATGACTATTATGAAGAATCAAGAAAGTTATGAGGAAACGCTGGAGAAGTCCAAACATGAGCGCGTCTGCCTTCAAGATGCTCTTGAAAGATTTGAAATGGTGTTTGAAAATTCTGTATCTGAGTGGAACTTGAAAGCTCTTGATTTCTTAAATTCTATCCAAAGATCAGAGGAGAAAATTGCCACCATGAAGACAGACATGGACAAAATAAGTGACTCTCTGAAAGCAGCAGAGCTCCGGATAATGACTGCACAAGAAAATGAAGTCCAGCTGATAGATAAGCTAAAGCATTTTGAATCAGAAGCAAATATCATCAAACTAGTAGCAGAAGAAGCTAAGGCTGAGAATCTGCAGTTGAAGGAGATGTTACTAGACAAAGACAATGACCTTCAAAGTAAAATTCAGGAGAACAATGAGCTCAAGATCCGAGAAACTGCAGCCTTAGACAAGGCCCAAGAACTTTCTTCATTGCTAGCTGAGGCCACAGCTGAGAAGGCAATTGTGAATGGTGAAATATCAATAAATGTGAATCAGTCTGATTTAGCAGTGCCATTTGTTTCCCTTGAGGAAACTACTTATGATGAGCACCCCAATTCAGAAGTACCATCAGAAAAGCTCGAGGAACATAGCAATGATTTAGAAACAACCCAAGTGGAGAAGAGTAATAACAATGCTCCAGAAGAACCACAAGTAGACACAGACTCAAAGTTGTGTGAAAATGGCAAGTCCATAGACAAGGATGTGCCAACAGAGAGGGAGTATGAGGTCGATTCAATTAATGATGAATCTTACTTAAAGGCAGATGGTGTTAACTCCACTGTGTCAAATGGATTGCAATCTGATAACATCCAAAATGATGTAACATCACCCAATAAGCAGGAGCAGCAGCAAAAGAAAAAGAAGGCTTTCATGCAGAAATTTGGGAGCATACTGAAAAAGAAGAGTAACCTCAAGTAGAAGTGGAACCTAAGCTTCTTGCATTACAATTCATCTAATGTGTTTGTGGTTTGAGCATATCCGACCTGGATCAAGGTCTGATATGCCCATTATAGTCTCTTAAATTGTTTTGCTATAGTGCTTGTATTTAAAATTGTTTGCTTCTGTGTAGTGAATCTAAAATTTGTGCCTTGTTCCTGTGTTCTTGTCGTATGAAGTTAGCTCTCCTAAAGACATGAAGACTCCTTGTATTTAACTAGCAGAAAGCTATTTGAAGGACTCTTCTTTTATCAAAATTTTGATCTGGTTGGTGAATGAAAGTAGTCAATATGAAGTTGATGATTATACAATCTTTCTGCTATTTTATAAAAAAAAAATTGATCTCTAGAATAGGGCATAGAAAGCTTAGTAAATGCGACCAGTGAGGTTTCTCATGCTTGTTGTTTAGTGCTTCAACCTTGTTCCATAAAATAAGATAATGCCTTTTTGTTTCATGTGCATGGTGCGTATGTTCCTCTCTTGAATTCTATTGTTACATGAGATCATTAATTAGTTTTTCAGTGCACTCATGGGAGGAGCCCTGACATCTTTGCTCAATCATGCAATCTCCGTTTTTTTCCCCACCCATTTTGCATTGTATTTGAATTCTCAAGCAACGGTATGAGGAAGATAATTGTTATTCTCCCGAGAACGGAGGAATGTGAAAATGTATGTCGTAACTTAATTTATTATATAATTTTATTTACAGAAATGTTAAAAAAATAGATAATAAATAAAATTTCATAATAAGAATATATCTGTAAGTAAGAGATAGCCAATCTGAGTCACTTTGTTTAGCTGGACTTGTTTATGCTTAATTTGGTCATGTCATTTCATTTCATATAACCCTGTCAATCTACTGTCACACACCTAACTGCGTTCGCATGACAGATAATAATTAAATGATTAAGTTATATATAAAAAATATATACAAGATGGATCCTGTTAAATCATCATATTAAACAAGAAGAACAGAGGTGCCATGTGGTTTTTTAGTGGACAAAAGTATAACAAGACATGCTAATAATAAATTAAGATTAAAAGCTTATTGTACTAGTTACTTTAATTGTCAATTTAACTTTTATTCCTGTTGCCGAATGCCGAAGGGAAAGAGCTCAAATGCCGAAGGGAAAGCATGTGAATAGCTCAACCAACGGAGGATCATCGAATGTGAATATATATACACACCATTGTTATCTTTTATGTTCATGGATGAGCGATACATCCTGACGGGGGCATTATAGTAAATTTAATCACTTTTTTTCTAACATATGCATATAATCAAAATTTTCTCTTCTTTAATGACATATAACAACCACCATGATATTAATTTTTAAAAATTAATACCACAACTTAAATATATCAGTCATTACTATAATATTAATTTATAAAAACCAACATCAAAAATAATACTGAGTTATAAAAACTAGCGCTGAGAAGAGGTTGTTTTTATCAGCAACATCTTGGATGTTGATTTTTATATGCTGGTTTATAAAAATTAGCACTACCCTTGATGTAGGTTTATAAAATATTCTCTTTTAATTACATATAACAATTATTATGATACTGATTTTTAAAAATTAACTAGTATAATACCTGCGCGATGCATGGAAATCTTACACAATTCAAATAATATGTTTAGTGATAATATATATATGTCAATTTTTATTATTAAATGAAAAATTAAAATAAAAAGTAATTTTATTTAATAATGTATTCATGTCAATATAAGATATAATATTATTTTTTATAATATTAATATAAGATATTAATGGTGATTATAAGTTTTATAAGGGTGGTGGATGGTGAATACGATCTAAAGTTTACTTTGCTTTGATAGGGGTGTGCTAGGCCTGTGCTATAATGCAACACAGCGATACATGAAAACCCTAGTAGCAAGCTACTGTGATGGGTCATCCCCTATATAAAAATTAATTTAATATCAAAGTGAACCAATGATCCACATATCAGATATTAAACTGATAAGAACAGATACTACACTTGATCTTAGCAAAAAGGCCGAGAAAGGTATGAGTTGTTTTACCGTTCTTTGTCCATTTTTATAATTGCTCTGTGTGTGATTCGCCTTGGTAACTTCAGATATGGGATTATCATTTTTCTTACATCAACTCAAGGGAAGTTAAAGGCCTATATTTCATTAAAATTAAATTAAATTTATTTTTTATGTACTTTACTGTAATCATTATAACTTATTTAAAATTTTAATTTTGGAAATTTTAAAATACAATTTCAAATTAAAAATTATCTTTTTTAATTTGATAAATTATTTTTTAAAATTTTAATTTTGGATTAAGATCTGAATTTTTCTTTTTAGGATTTATAATTATATATTTTCTTTTGAATTTATATTTTTAATTATAAATTTTTTATTTAGAAATTTATATTCGGTTTAGACAGAAATCCTAAGCTCCCTGTGAATGCCACGTTTGCTTGTAAAACTGTGTTTTATAGATATTAATAGATATTATAATTTAATACACTAGCCACCGTTGTGGTGATGATTTATAAAAATCAAGATCAAAGTGGTGCTGATTTATAAGAGACCAATACCAAGGGGATACTATTTTGTATTTATAAAAATCAATACCAAGGCGGTATCGGTTTATAGAAATCAATATCACATGTGGCGTTGGCTTAAAAAATTTTCTTTTCTCTCTTTGATTATATGTAATAATTATTATGGTAATAATTTTTAAAAATCAACGCCACAACTTAAATACATTAGTCACTGCCTGAATGAATGATCGAGGGGCCTGAAAACCTAAAAAAATTTTATTTTATTTTTTTTAGCTTAAATACTATAACTCAACTTTTAAACTCTAAATATAAAATCTAATTGGTTAATCTCGGAGCTAATAAAATAAACAAATAAAAAACTATAACTAATAAATCTAAGCGTCTGATTATCTGATTCATTCCAACTGGCACCCCAATCATCGTCGCGAACAAAATCTTCAGGACTTCATCCGCAGCATAACAAAATTATATATATATATATATATATATATATATACACACATCCAAAGTTACTATTAGTTAAGTCAACTAAGCTTATATATTTAATAAAATACCAACTCTCATTTAATAAGCCATTTTTTAATGTTCAAATTAACCAAACCTACTGTGAATTTGGAAGAGAATATTATTTATCTTCAAAAAAAAAAAATGAAGGATCTAATCGGATTGCTTTATTTGGAAGTGCATTGACCCGTCATTATTAATTTTTGTCCATTCTAACAGCGATTTTGAGGTTCATGTGCTACCAACATGCAATGATTAATGCATGAAACTTAAAATATTTGATGTGTAGCTGATGAATATAATGGAACTAGCTAGATCCCCGCCATCACCCAGGAATAAGTAAATTCATGATGTTAATACCTAGCTACCTATATATTTTTCATTTGGGCTATAAGGGGTAATTAGTCTTGTAATGTAATCATGATTACATTACAAGTTTGATTATTTTGTTTGATACAGTTTTGAAACTGTAATGTAATGTAATCTGCATTATAAAAACTATTAAAAGTGTTGTAATCTGGATTACAAGGCCAACAACATGTAATCTGGATTACATTACATGCTCAATTACATTACAAATTGAATTATATTACCCCTAACCAAACGTAACCTTGAGGCGAGGACAATAAATTTATGTTGAGATGTGAGCTCGTAGATTGACAACTAGCTAGAGTTCACAGAGAAAAATATACACATGCAGCAAGCTAGCTCGTGCAAAATTAACAAATTTTAAGTAATTAACTAGGAAAAACATGGATTTTATGATTTTCTAAAAGGCAATCAGTAATCTGTAATCAATATGTTAGAAACAAAGTTGTCTTTTTTATCCTAGCTCCCTGGCTATTTTGTTTGAGTACGTTCTTGGAGTTTATAAGTATCATAACACCATTGTAATTAATTTCCAATAATTTTCTTAAACAATCCAAATCAATGTCTTACTTTTGTTCATTTGTGAAATAATCAAGATGGATTTACATTAACTAACTCGATCAATTTTTCAACCAAAAGATCCGCTAATAAACAAATTAATGGCATACGCAAATTGACCTGATTAATTGCATGAAAATTATATGTTAGTTAAGCTATACACCTAATCCATTAACTGTTTGATCTAGCAATTACATTAATTAACTCTACCTTTTGAATTCAAATTATATAGTCTGAATCTTGACAAAAAGATTGAGAGAGAAGAAAAGTATCCCTCGTAGACCAACACTAGCTAAAAAAATCAAACATATTTAATCCATATAATTACTATTTTTAAAGATTTAGTTTTCATGGAATGACTTCTTACTAGATGGTCTTATAGCTAGCCGTCCTGAGGAAGTTTAATAGCAATTGAATTTTATTTGCGAACTTAGTTATCTAATATATAGCATGGATTTTTAGGTTGAAATCCAAACTAAATTATCTTTGGGGTCAGACAATATTTATCAATTAATTATTAATTGCCTGAAATATATCTCGTGATGTCCTCATAATCTTTGTTAATTTCCTTCTCCTCATCTTGTAATATTGTATAAATTTTATGGCATATGTGATCCACCTGATTTCGTTGTTCTAATAGAAAAAGAGTTCCATGTATTTGAACTGACAACCAATAATTAAGTAATAATTAAATCTTAAGTTTAGTAAAAGAAATATTATTACTCCTGAATATTTTGGTATATACGCTATATATATATATATATATATATATTTCACTGTCTACCTTATTGCTAAAGAAATCATTACCCACCTAACCAATAACTAATAATGGACTTTAGCCACTAGTTGAACCCAGGAAAAGTCAGCACTGCTTACTCTGAGATGTGACCCCTGCAGATGGACACATATAATCATGCACCACGAGGAGTGAACTACAAGTAATTAAACCCATATGATACATATGTACATGCATGTATTAACTAAACTTATTAGAGCAATAATATATATTACGCCATAATTAATGTATCCCCTCACAAGTTATTAACAATTTTTAGTCCTTAAATTTAATTAAATTGTTGGGATGATCAACATTAACCAGCTGTTAGCTAGCCAGTCCCTTCAGACACTGGCCGCCAGACCACTCCTACTCGATCTAGATAACTAATTTTGCTGGCATTATCAGTTGCTTCATCTACTCTTCTTCATCTCCTTTTCAGGATATATATATATAGAGGTGGGCCAAGCCAAATGCTGATTGAATCTGATTCTTATTTAGCACGCATTATATATACCATTTGCACACAAATACCAAGTATGTGAATGTAATTTGTACATGAAAAAGTTAGCTAATTAATTAAAACTACGTACGTACGTACATCTCTTCGATCGTATAATATGATAATTCATTTTTTAAAATTCGAGATTCAGTTCACTAGAATCGAATCGAATAGAATCGACAAATATATATCCATCAGCTAGCTGACATGAAACACAGTGTCCTACAAATTGACACTTGCGTGATAATTGCAGCTCTTGGGGTAGTCTTTCATAATTCATTCTGTCCACGAAATTTGCCTGCATAAATCATATATACAAAAACAGAAATAATATGAATCAGTATATATTAAATATTTTATAGTATATATATATAAATGTGACCAAATTAAAGATCGATCGAAGCACATATAAATATATATAGTTAATTTTCTTACTCTAAAATATCCTTCCAGCTCAACATACTCTCATCGTCAGCAGCATATTCTCCAAGATTCAATTCTCCAAATGGGTCGAAGTTGGGCGAGTTGACGAGTAAATCTGCAGTCAAATCATCATCCCTTGGAAGAGTAGTAGTACTGATCACAAATTCGTCGAAACAGCTGGCTGGGACTTTTTGTTCTTGATCATCGCAAGTAGAAAAATGCAACTTTTCAGCAGGGAGATTAGGAGACCAATCCGAGAGAGGAGGAGTGATCAGAGTCATGGGATCGAAATCTAGATCCTGAGACAGATTAGGGAGAGTGAATTTTGTCGGAGATATATCATCGAGTTCATAACTGCCCGACGAAGTACTGTAGTAGTGGTCGGTAAAGTTGGCCGTCGTCGACGTCGTGGTGGTCGTAGCCACGGCTCGGATAAGTGTTTGGAGGAGCTGGAGCCTCAGTAAACGCAGAGCATCGAAGTCTTGAAGCCCGAGGGCATTATTATTGTTCCAAGGAATACCAATGGGATTGTTTTCAAGGTTAGTAAAGAGAATGTTGGGAACCATAGCGAGGTCGGTTCGCTGTCGATGGGTCACTGGGTCGATTCCCATGAGGAGGAGCTTCTTCTTGAGGTGAGTGTTCCAATAGTTCTTGATTTCATTGTCCGTCCTCCCCGGTAAGCCCTTCGAGATCATAGACCACCTTAATACATAGAATAATAATTGAAATATTAATTAATTTATATTTGTGATATATGTATAGGCCAAATATACAGACATACTTGTTCCCGAGGATGGAGTGGAGTTGGATGATCATCTTCTCTTCCTCCGGCGAGAAGTGGCCTCGCTTGATGTCGGGGCGAAGGTAGTTGGTCCATCGAAGGCGACAGCTCTTTCCGCACCGATTCAAGCCGGCTTTTTTGGGGAGGCTCCGCCAGCTCCCATGGCCGTGCTCTCGGATGAACCCGACCAGCTTCTCGTCCTCCTCAGGCGTCCATGGCCCCTTCTTCAACCCGATCACCTCGTCGCAGCAAGGAGACCTCCCCATCTTACTATCGTCGAAGCTCAACCAACTGTCACGCATGCAGGTTTAGTAGGTGGGTGGGAGGGAGGGAGGTGGTTGTCTTTCTTTATTTATAGCCAGGGTCGCGCGCTAGCTTAGCTTGCTCTTGCTGAATTCACTGGGACAACGGAATTAACACGTTTGTTTGATATATATGCCTTTAATTTTCCAAAATGCCCTTGAATTATGTATGCTGGCTAACGGGGCGGGATCCTCTGGTCCCAAAATCCCTGGTCATCCCTGGTCCACACTAAAATTGTGGCCGGATCGTGATTGCGATCCGGCCGCAATTTGTTTCGATCCCCTCTAGGGTTCACCGTGCCCCTCAGGTTATAGTTTGGGTTTGGGCGGGTGGCCGGAGGCCACCCGACAGTCTAAACCCTAAATCCGGATTTAGGATTTAGGGTATAGGATTTTAGATTTAGGGTTTAGGCCGTCGGGTGGCCTCCGGCCACCCGCCCGAACCCAAATTATAACCTGAGGGGCACGGTGAACCCTAGAGGGGATCGAAACAAATTACGGTCGGATCGCAATCACGATCCGGCCACAATTTTAGTGTGGATCAGAGATGGATCAGAAATTTCGGGACCAGAGATCCCACTCCTGGCTAACTAGCCTTCAATTTCAACGTTTCAACTACTGCTACGTTGGCTAGGATTACGGATGTTCCAACTTCCATGCAATATCAGTATAACGTACCATTTGCAATATATATATATATATATATATATATATATATATATATATATATATATATATATATATATATATATATATATATCAGCTAGCTCATGGAAAGAACAGTAGGGTGATTTAGTTAACAAGGTCAAAGGTGAATTATATATATTGATTAATTATATACGTGCGATGATGATGCATGTTAATTATATATGTTCCCTTAGCTTGTGGAGAAAGGCAAGGCAGTGGCAGGGCTCGGCCTTTTGAAGATTTCAGGGGAGTGCACGTAAGCAACGAGAACAGGTAGGGGATTAGGTTAATTCGTTGTCAAGGAAATGGTGATGGCTCAACAAAATTTTATGTTCAATATCCCAGCAGCAAGCAAGAGCTAGGGAATTAAGCATCGCTCGATATTAAAATTAAATTTGTCACTAGCTGCAGTCATTTAATTATTTATATATAACTACTTTAACAAAATTATAATTTATGTTATATATATATATATTATATATATATATATATATATATATATATATATATATATACTTGCTGATTTTGTATTAGAATAGTATTAATTTTTTTTTCTTTTACTGTTCATTTAATTTGAGCAGGACGTACGCAGGCTAGCTTACTACTTCGCAAAATGCTACAAACTTCATCAATTATATTAATTTACAGAAGAAGGAATAATCTCGACTAAGCCAATTAAGCCTTCGAAGTGGGAACTGCAACATTCTTAATTAATTAGCTTACCACTATATATAAATATAATCCGATGTATAATAGTTTTTAATCTCAGCTATATATATGGATTCGTCAACGGATGGGATTGGTAAATTAATTTGGTAGAAAACAATCTCTTCATAATTAAAATTTAACTTTATTAGGTGTATTATTTATATTATGAATCTTCTGAGTAATCAATCTTTCAGCCATATATATATATATATATATATATATATATATATATATATATATATATATATATATATATAGTTCTTCTATCCTGCGGACCGTTTCGTGCGGACCGCGTGCACGACCGAGGCGTCAGATCGATCAGGGAAGGCCCTGATCGGTTTAGGTGTCTGGTGATCTGGTCCGCACGGGAAGTCTACACATCACGGTCCGCAGGAGAACAAAACCGTATATATATATATATATATACACGAATTTGATCCGCCGCGGACCGCTTCCTGCGGACCGCATGCGGATCACAGTGCCTGATTTGTCAAGGGACCAATCAGGCGCCGACGGGTTCACCGCTACCCCTGGGGTTCATCGCACACCTCCTGGATTATAGTTTTATTCGGGGCCGGCGGCCTTCGGCCGCCGCCGGTGTACGATCGACGATCGGAGGCGCCGGCGAGTTGGGACACGGGAGCGCAGTTCCTGACCGATCAGGGAACTCCCTGATCAGTCTGGCGTTTGGTCCGCACGCGATCCGCAGCATATCATTCCTCTCTCTCTATATATATAGAAACGGCGTCGTTTCAATTGAGATTTTAGTTTAAATAAAAACTTTTGTTGAAAATAGTATTTTTCAATCAACTACTACAATGTTGCATCCCCTTCCCTCCCTACAACTAAATTTGTGAGCCCATATATCTTAAGATTCAAAACCCGGTCGGTCGATAAATATGACCAAAAAAACACCCAAAGGAATTGTAAGACTTCAACACTCACCCTGTTTAGAAAGAAAGAAATTAAAATTCTTTGGGAATTGAATTCAATTCCATCCTTTGGTAGCAATTTGTGAATTCCATCCTTTGGTAGCAATTTTCAAGAAGGAATTGATAAGGAATTGAATTCCAATTCCTTTCAAACCTCTCAAAATAAATCACACCTAAACACCTCTGATTTGTGAAAGGAATTCACTTGAACAAATTAAATTACCAAATCACCCCCTCACAAAACAAATCAAAGTTGCTCCGGCTCCATCCTTGCAGGATAAAATCGTAAAAGTATAACAATTGAATTCAATTCAATTTTGTTTTTACAATTCATTCCAAACATGAGAATTGGAATTCAATTCCGGATGGACTGGAATTGAATTCCAATTCCTTACTTAAAAGGTTTCCAAACAGGGTGTAAGCCCTAACCAGTTTAACTCCACCTAATTAATTAGAAATCATGCACATATCAAGCAATTTACAAACAGAAAATAACCCATGCATATATGCATGTCGTCTTCGGATCTTTAGCTCCTTCGATCTCGATCTAAGCTCATCTCCCTCAAGTTGTTCAATTGCCTAGCTCCTAACCTCATCCTCCAACCCTCAAGTCCATATCAAGTTCTTCCTTGATCTAGCAAGGATTCCCTCCATCGACTGCTTTGTGCATCTCCTTAATCGTTGAATCTTTCCCTATTAGGATCAAAAGGAATTTAGATATCTCCACAATGACATGATATTATCCACTTTGGACCTAAGCCTCATGGTTTTGCTCTTGGGCTCTCCCAAAAGGCCTCATGCCAATGAAGATATCATATTCCTTATAAACCAATGATCTTCTCATGTGTTTCTCAATGTGGGACTAAGTTTGCACCTTGCAACCTCTAACAATCCCCCCTCAAACAAAGGACCACATGCCCCCACCACAAACGGAAACACTTCCCGTTTAAATGTCTGATCCACCAGGACTTTCTGCCCCTCGGTCCACCTGACCTACTAGGACCACCTAGCCGCAACTAGAACTGGTCCTCTTGATCAAGACACAGGAGCCCACATATCCTTTATTTAAGGCTTAACGTACATGGTTAGATCTGGATGAGCAACCTGACTCTGATACCACTTGTTAGGAGATTAGAACGGAAAAACGGCAACAAGAATAATAGAGAACACACCAGATTTACGTGGAAAACCCTTGACAGGAAAAAACCACGGGCGGAGGAGGAAAAATCACTAAGAACGACGAAATACAAAGTCGGCAACTCTTATATCATAATAAAGTAAAGAGAAGTAGAGAAAAAGTGAGGTAGAGAAAAGAAAGAAGAGATAACCAAATAACTTTCTTGATTGATATTGATGCAACTTGTCTATGAGATTCACAATTTATAGGGACCTTAGAGTACTTAGTCAAATAAAAAATTAATAACAAAACAATTAACAGATTTATAAAGAATCTGCTAATTAATATATTAATAAGAAAATATCTAATAAATATTAACGAATTAAACAGAATTCGAGTCACCAAATTCTAACAATCTCCACCATGACGTGAATTCTACAAATCTTCAAAAAGAACATTCTCCACCTTTTCCACAAAAGCCCCACAGGCAAATCTCAGCATCTAGCATCAACCAAGTCCAAGTAATGCTTAAACTTAACTATAGGAAGTGTCTCACATCAATGTGCTTTGTCCTCTCATGAAGTATATGATCCTTCATGAGGAAAATGACACTCTGACTATCACAAAAGACTGTAATAATCTGCAAGTCTTTGCTAAGCTCACTGAAGAGTCCTTTTAACCAAATAGCTTTCTTATAAGCTTCCCATAAGTGATCTACTTTTATCAATATCACCTTGTGACGGCAACATCACCTATTACTGTGGATCCCTACAGAACATATAAATTGGCGGTTTTCCTTAGTCCCTTCATCACAACAAGAGACCCTTTACTGACCTTCACAGCTCCACCTTCACCAGTGTACTTGTACCCTTTAGAATCAAGAATACTCAAAGAGATCATATTTCTCTTCAAATCAGGAACATGCTTCACATTACTAAGTGTTCGAATGGTACCATCAAACATCTTAATTCTGACCGTACCAAAACGACACCACTTGAAACCGTTTCATATGTTGAAAACCAGTCCCGATTGGGACACATATGAAACGTACAACCAGAATCAAGAATCCATTCCTCACTCTGCTTCAAATCAGCATCAGAGGCAACGAGAAGTTCACCATCACTGTAATTTTCGGCAACATCAGACTCACCAGACTTTTCTGATTGTTTTTCCCTCGAATTTTCACCTGTCCTTTTATTCTTATTTTGCAGCTTATAACATTCAGATTTGATGTGACCCTTCTTCTTGCAATAATTACAGATCTTATCACTATTTTGCCCCTGATATTACCTTCAGAGTCTTTCTCCTGAGTCCTTCCTCGAATAATAAAACCCTCACCCTGAGCCTCAGATCCTTCGACAAGCTGTTTCATTTTCTCTTTTGGAAATAATGAATCATAAATTCATTCAAAGTAAGAGTATCATGACTATATAAAATAGTATCTCTAAAAGCCGTATATGACGAGGGTAAAGAACACATTAATATCAATGTTAAATCTTCATCGTCATATTTAACCTCCAAAGCCTCTAAGGGAGTGTTTGGGAGAGCTTTTACTTCTTGAAAAGTGATTCTTGTAGTGATTATCTTGAAATTAGTAAGAAGCTAAAGCATACAGTGTTTGGAAATAGAAGTCAAAAGCTGATACAAGGTAAAGTTTGAGTGTTTGGTGAATAATCACTTTTAAGCTTAATTTTTAATTAAATGACAATAATATCCTTAAACTATCAAAATTAATTTTTTTTCAATTATTTAAATATAATTTTGATACATGATCTATAATATTTTATATATTTAATATTATATTTTAAATATTATATCAAAATTATTTTTTTTAATAATATATATTTAAAAAAAATATAAAGTTAATAAAAATATAAAAAAATAATAAAATAATAAAATTTATATAAATTTATACAAATATGTATAGGCCTCTAAAGTCAGGAGACAATTTCCCTTAAATATGGTCAAGTGATCTCTTAACGACGTACCTTCTGCCATGCGATGAGAATACAAACGTTGTTTCAGACCCAGTTTGCTAGTAAGATTTTTTCTCATGCACAACTGCTCCAGTTTTAGCCATAGTGCAGCAATGGATTTCTCTTTCAAAACATCCTGTAAAAATCACATTCGATAGGTGAAGGTAGATCTGAGATAGAGTTTTTCGATCCTTACGTTCCTTTTCCTCCTTTGTCCATGTCGAGGGCATGTTGTCTATCCCGAACAGTGCGTCGTCCAAGTCCATATGCGCTAGCACCACTCGCATCTTAACCTGCCACAGCGTAAATCTGGTGTTGCGATCCAAAAGCGGAATTTTTTCATGCTTACCGTTGTCATTAATCCTGTTTGAAATCCTCAAAACTAACCTTGCTCTGATAACACTTGTTAGGATCAAAAGGAATTTAGATATTTCCACAATGACATGATATTGTCCATTTTAGGCCTAGGCCCTCATGGTTTTGCTCTTGGGCTCTCCCAAAAGACCTCATGCCAATAGAGATACCATATTCCTTATAAATCAATGATATTCCCATGTATTTCTCAATATGAGACTAAATTTGCACCTTACAATCTCTAACATTCCCCCTTGAGTTCCTCAAACTCTTGTATGCTCTTGATATGAGTTTTGTTTAGTCAAGCTCTAAAGCCATCTTGCTTCCACTAACACACTCACATTCAATGTAATGCTATCTGACAAGCACCTAACTTAAGTTGAAACACACTAAATATTAATCAAAACTTTATCCTCTATCATTTTCTCATGCTTAATAATACAATATTAGATGTGCATTGAGTATTTCAATGTTGACGACTAGAGATGCTTTCAGCCTACTAGAAACTTGCTTCACTTGCTTCAACTGATTGAATGAAATCTGTGAGCTTGGATATAATGGTTGAAGGCTCTAACACCATAAGCTCCTGATAATTTATTTTTTTTCCCAATCTTTCAATTAATTTTCATCTTTGAAAAGAGGTAAGATTGAATTTGTTTATGAGTTAAATCCATATTAGTCAAGCTGGGGAAGAGCTTGTAAAATATCACTCTTTATCATCGAAGGTCATGAATCTCGATTCACCTCATTGTCTTATAATAAATGCCTAAAGGATGAATAGTAATTAAAATCTTATAGGGTTTCATTGAATATCTTATACCTAGGTCATGAATAGGAGTGAAGATTTAAAACCACATTAATTACTTCTATTAGCATGCGTTATTTTTGTTTATATTTTATTTATATTGTGATTTTAACACTCTAACCGTCTACTAATTTTGACTTTGAACTTGTGTTTGGAGAAGAAACATCAATCATTGAGTGTCTAATCAACACCCTTTACAATTCTACAAAAATATAGTTAATGCTTGCAGCCATCAACAAAGTATAAAAATTTAGTAGTTGTCTCAGCATGCAATAATATTTTGGAATATATAGTCATTATTCACTAGATTAAGTTTTGGTCAAGAACCCAAGTAAGACAGATATGATATCTTAATCTTAAACATAATGTGAGAAGTTCTAAATAACAATACTTTTAAAATTTTCTCTTATATAAGTTTTCTCCCTTTCTTACTCCTATTTATCAAAGCAACTATCAAACGTAATATATAATTTTTTAAAATTACATAAAAATTATAAATAATTTATAAATGCTTAGTTTATAAAGATTTGTTTTTAATTTAAGCTAGCACACCATTATTTTTAGAAGGGAGCTAGGAATACATGGGGAAAAAACACATTAAATAAAATTAATAATAATCAACTTTGAAAAGCAATATTTATCCTATATAATTTTCATTTAAATAATTATTTCCCTTATATTTTTCCACCATTGCTTGTCTTTCAAGTCACCTATCAAATCGAAATAATTGTTATTGGGATATGACATATAAACATTAATCGTACATCAACAATAATAGATAGTATTTTGAAAAAACTCCCCAACATCAACAATTAACCGTAGTATTTTTGTAAAAAAAAATATTTTATAAAAAAGAAAACAGTTTTTTTATATAAAAAAAAGGAACGAAGATTCCAGGAGAACGCAAAATGTTTATGTCGATCGCTTAATTGTAGCCACCCTTTCTTGAAAAATTACATGAAGGAAAAAGCTTAAATTAAATAACGTAACATATATGCATAGAAAATCCAAAATCATTTTATGAATTCTAAGATGAATTGCATAATTTTTACTAATATATATATATATATAGTATTTCTTTAAAATAAGGATATTATGAAAATAATTATACAGTCAGACAAAAGAACATGAGAGATGCCTCCAAAACAATACTACTTGCTAGAAATTTTGGTGAACGTTTTTACCAACCCCTTCAAAATTTGATCTACCAAAGACTTAAACTTGCTAGAAACTCTTGTGGATAATGTTCTTGACCTAATATTTCAATTTTTACATGAAGTGCTGTTAAAAAAAATATAAGCTCGATCATTAGCTATATTTTTGACAAGTATCTCGACAAAAATTATGTTTTAGATAAATTATAAAATATAAGTTAGATTCGTAGGGAGATATATTAAAAATTGAAACTCTTGACAATTATGTAAGTATAAGGTAGGTGTATCTAATTAACACTTTACTTTCGGTTCATAGTGTCAAAATTGGCTTTGATAAAAGTATTTTGAGAAATAGGTTTACTTGTAAACCAGCTTTTACAGTCAAATTGGATTAAACCTTAATTACTTATCCATTTGGATTAAATTTTCAAAAGTTAAATTTATCAAACTCGTAGGGACTTGATTTCCTATACGTCATGCATAGTGACCATTTATAAATGATGGCGTCCTTTTTCTAAAAGGATAGAAAGAAAAGATTTTGTTTTCTTCTAATGTATCATTATTTAGAAAAGGATCGTATGGTCCACAAATAATGCATAATTCAATATGTGAAGAGAGCATTCATCTAATTGAATTTGTTAGGACACGTAAGTGGCGATCAAGTTCGTATTAATTATATATATATGTCCATATATGCATGTGAGTCTCCTGATGGCATATGCTTCATTAAAATGATTGATTGCTCATTAATTAATTAATTACGCACACCGGTGAAGATTTATCAAATCCATCACAGTACGTACGTAGTGCATGCCATCGTTTCCGGCTAGCTGTCATTTTTATGCGGTGGCTAGCTGATGGAATCAAGTAGTAAAATATGATAACATTCATTTAAAGTATTTTTTAGGGTTCGTCTTTAGATTTTGTGAAAGAAATTAAATCATAGATAGTTACTGATTCGAAAATGACCAATACATAAGAGAGAAAATAAGAACCTAACTTTAATTGCAATACCCCTGACCTCAAGCAGTCAAGCCATTAATGAACATACAATTTTCTTGCTGCATGTCCTAAGTAGTAAGGGCATCTCCAATACAAAGTTTTTGGAGAGATTTCTGAAATACAAAAGCTGAAAAAAAGCTCAAACGATTATGTACATAAGATTTGAAATTTTTAGTTCAAGAGCAAGTCTGTATTTTCAAATCTGACTTTTTTTTCTTGGGAGGTAGAGACAATAATAAATAATACAATAATATTACATGTTTGACCATTTAAAAAAATTAAAAAAAATTAGTTTTAATATTTTATTTCTCGAATAAATAGTAATGATTAAAGTTGTATTTATTATTTTTAGAATAAATATATTTGATAAATGAAAGATATATAAATGACCATAATTAAATTAAAAGTTATAATTTAATCAGATATTAATGAAAATTATAAATTAAATTAAATTAAAAAACATATTAATTAATTTACTAATTAAAAATGATAAATAAATTAAATTAAAGCTCATAATTACTTAAAATAATAATTAAAAATAATAAATTAATTATAAATTATAAATTATAAATTTATTAATTAAAAATATAAATAAATTATTTAAAATATTAAATAAAGAGAATAGTACATTTTTATATTTGTGATATGATAT
Organism: Boesenbergia rotunda; assembly: GCA_024364735.1. Classification (NCBI taxonomy): domain Eukaryota; kingdom Viridiplantae; phylum Streptophyta; class Magnoliopsida; order Zingiberales; family Zingiberaceae; genus Boesenbergia; species Boesenbergia rotunda. Next base: position 49,678 of record JAGFNQ010007465.1, read on the forward strand.
TGATGTGGCATATTGGAAATTACAAAAACGGTTTATCGATAGCTTTAATCATTGGAAATACCTTAATAAATTTTTGTATTTTTAATGTGGTATCTATGTGAATTATAAAAAAATCTCTTTTAAAGATTTAAATATTGGAGATGCCCTAAATATATAATATTTCTAGATTCTGCAATAGTCGCGATTAACTGTCTTGCGATCTTGAGCGATATATACTTGTAGCTGTGCTTAAATTAATTCATGAAATTAATTGATCTTATAGAGTAGATTGAATCTCAAGAATTAATGAAGAGGCATGCATCGATCGATCGGTCTTGTAAATTCTGTTCCAACAAGCAATTATCAAAGGCTTGTGCGCGCTGGGCTAAACTTTTCATCTGCGATGCCATATAATAAATAAAGTGTCATATCATCTCTATTGGAATCTAATTATATTGGAATTAAAAATAATAAAAATATAATCTAAAATTAATAAAAAAATAAGAGAGAAATAAGAAAAAATTATTGGTGCAATCTTTGTTAGGTCAGGGTTGACCTAGTTTGACTAGGTTCAAGTAAGCTTGAGTTTCGATGTTTGATAATGATGTTTGAAGATTGTGTGAGTCAAGTGGGTCAGGTTGACTGGAGACTTGATTGGGAAAAATACTAGTAGGACTAGGTGAAGTTTAGGTAGATCGGGGAAATCACACGCTGACACGGAAAAAGTCCTAGTAGGACTAGGCAGTAGGCACACCTAGTCGGACTAGGTGAAGTCTAGGTGGAACGGGGAGATTGCACGCTGGCATGTAAAAAGTCCTAGTGGGACTAAGTGAAGTCCATGTGGATCGGGGAGATCACACGTTGGCAATGTGGAAGTCTACCGAGAGATTAGACCTAATTCGAGGGTTAGACAAACCTGGTTAGGAACTAAGCTAAGCCCTAGTTGGGAACTAGGCAAAGAAAAATCTAAGTCGGTTAAAGGTTTGATCGGACACTTGGTGAGGAAATTCTAACACGTCATGATTGACCGGGGTTAGGCAAGGGAATCCTAGACTTGTGCACATAAGTTAGGGTTGGGCTAATCGATTAAGTAATCGATTGGTGTTGATTTCTCGCAAACAGAAGCTTACTTAATCGATTGGGTGATCGATTATGGAGGGAATGAATCGATTAGGTAATCAATTGGGAGAATTGGGTTGTGAGAATAGAAGCAGGCTTAATCGATTAGGTGATCGATTCAGTCTCTTCTTGATTAATTGGGCAATCTATTAAGGAGGGTGTTAATCGATTACAGTGAAATTACGTGAGAGTACAGAGAGGTGTTGAATCGATGTCTTAATCGATTGACTAATCGATTAAGCTTCAAAAATAGTCGTTGAACGGCTAAGTCTGACGTGATAATCGATTAGAGAACCCTACGTCACAAGTATATAGGGTTTTCATATAGGTTGAAGCGGGATCCCTTCGCGCATCTCTTTGAGCTCTTCGACGATTTTTCTCCTTCTTCTTCACCAGTTCTTAGCAAGTGTTGGTGCACTTCAAAAGGCGTTTTCCAAGTAAGAAGAAAAAGAAAACAAAAAAAGCAAGGATCTAAGTGTGCAAATCTTGTAAGATTTATTTTGTATTTGTTTGAGTTTCTTAATGTATCTTCTTGTAAGCTTGTAAGAGGTTTCTCCTTGTAAGAGGTTTCTCTACCTCAAGAAGGAGATCTTTCATAATGTATGAGAGAGTGAGGAAGAGTGGATCCTTAGATTAGTCACCTCAAGGAGGTGGATACCAAGTAAATCCTTGAGTGTTAGCATTGCTTGGAGTATTCCACAGCGACAAATCATCAACAAGCAAATTGGAGCTAATCACCCCCTGTAGCTCACCTACCGGTCCCAACAAGTGGTATTAGAGCCAGGTTCATTCTTGTTGGACTCATCGCCAAAAGAGAAAGAGCTAGAGGAAGAAGAAGAAGTTGTGAAGAAACTCTAATTTAAGAAGTCATCATCAAGTGGGTTCAACTTCAAAATAGAGTTCGGCTACGACACTCGGACACATCCACAATTCGACAAAGCAAAGGTTTGCTCTAATAGAGGGCTTTGAATCTCCAACAAATAACAAAGGGAAGCTCCTCAAGAAGACTAAATGGAATGAGGAGCAAATCAAGAGATGCGAGACCAACGATAAGGTGACCAAATTATTAGTCAATCTATTACCAAGCACCATCTTGGACAAAATTGGAGAATTTTAAGATGCTAAAGAACTTTGGAGCAAATTGGCAAAGCTTCATGAAGTTCTCTCCACTTTGCCAAATCAAGACAAATCTGAAGAGGGAGATTCATCAAAGGAAGAAGATTTGGAAGTTGAGAGATGCTCAACATTCGAAGATGAAGTTCAAGAAAACTCTACTTCAATGATTGAGGGGGAGCAAAATTCGCCATTGACATCGGATCAAAGAAAAACATCATCATCATCATCTGAGGTCAATAAAGAAGAGGAAGAATCGAGTGTCACCTCTACACTTCATGAAAGTATAACAATTTCAATTTTCAAAAATAAAGATCATATCATTTGATTTGAGTGTAGGGAAAAAGATAATTACAAGAGTAAGTGCCCTAATTTGGTCAAGAAGAAGGTGCAAGTGACACCCAAGATCAAGGAGAAGCTAAAGGAAGTCAGCCCTGTGGTATGGAAGGATAAGAAGCACATTGTGTGCTTCTCATGCAAACAAAAGGTGTTGGTGCTTGGATGGCTAGAGAGGGGGGAGGAGGTGAATGTAGCCAGACACTAAAATCTGAACTCTTTGAAAACTTTCTGCACTTGAAGATTAGCAGCGGAAGCAAAGCAAACAGAAAACAGAGATGCAGAAATCAAGGAACAAACCAAAACCCTAACACGAGGATATACAAGGTTCGGGGATAACTTGCCCCTACTCCTTGGCGTGTTCGTAAGATGGGCGATCCCTTGATCGTCAGCAGATCAAGCCCCGAAAAATCCGGATATCAAATCCTCCTTCTCGGTGGAGAAACCTCTCCACACAAATAGTCTCAAGAGTATTAGAAATTAAGCACAGAGACGAAAAGGAAGATCTTACAGATCGCTAACAAAGCACAAGGATGAGAATAGGAGAACAGATCACCGAGCACAACACAACACCACGAACACAAGAACTCTTAGCTCTTCGTTTGCTTGCTGATCCACTCGCAACTTCCTCCACAGACTCAAGATTACAGCTTTGCAAGAGATCGCTTCAAGGTGTCAAATGAATGCTCAAGAGTATGCTTTAAAGTGCAGGATAAATGAGCGTTGTCGCAAGAAGTGATCAAGAGTTGTTCTTCTCTTCTTCGCCAGCCACACTTAACCTGCTGTTGCTGTCGCCAGACGCTCCTCTGCAGCTCCCAGCTGCTCATCTGCAACTGCCCCAGCTACACTGACCTCTCCTGGACTCCTTGAACTCTCCTCAACCGAGCCCCAGTCAGCATCTCAGCTGTTGCAGTCGTCCGTTGAAACTTGAGAAGAGGAAAACGTCAAAACTGTGGCACCGAAAGATCTCAGTTGACCCTCCTCCACTATTTGAAATCATCCCTGTCACCTGCACACTTAACAGAAGTTTAGCAAATGAAATCAAACGTGAATCAGAGGAAATCAGAGTTATCAGAACGAAATCAGAGCGAATCAGAAATCTGACAGCGCATTTGAATTAAAGTTTTCAGCTACTGATCGGTCACCAGACCGATCAGAGAGGACCCTGATCGGTCACCAGACCGATCAGGGTAAGCCCTGATCGATCAGGCTCCAGCCTGATCGGTCCACGGTGAGAAACCAGAAATCACGGACTTCTTATGATCGGTCACCAGACCGATCACAGATCGTGGATCGGTCACCGGACCGATCCACAGCATTGCTGGGATTCCCCAGCTTTCGCAGCCAAATCTCCTTGATCGGTCCCCTGACCGATCAGGTTGTGCCCTGATCGGTCTGGTGACCGATCAGGTTACTCCCTGACCGATCAGGAGCCATCCTGATCGGTCAGGATGAGGAATCCGCGATATTTGATCGGTCAGCTGGACCGATCAAGATTTCTCACGAAACCTACTGACCTCTCCCTGATCGTTCACCAGAACGATCAAGAGCCGAATAGAAGCCAAACCAAATGCTTATGTTCTCTCCCTAATCGGTCACCTGACCGATCAGACTTTCCTGGATCGGTGACCAGACCTATCCACAACAGGGAGTTCATGCCAACTCCCTGATCGGTCACCAGACCGATCCAGCTCCCACAAATTCGACTCTAAGTCCAGAGAACAGCCTCCCTAGCCTTCTCTGACTCGTGCTCAGTCCTCCGGACCAAGACTTCGTGCCCAGCTTCAATCACCGGGACTTCATTCAACCTAACTTCACTCACTAGGACCTGGCTTCACTTACCAGGGTTTCGGTCACCCGGCTTTACTCACCGGTGTTGGATCGAGAGAAACGATAGAGGGGAGTGAATATCGTTAAAAATTTTAGGAAAAGAATTAGAGTAAGTACGCAGCAGAATAAGAACAATCGCAAACACAGGGAGTTTTACTTGGTTCGGAGCCTGGGTCGACTCCTACTCCAAGGCCCACGGTCGTTGACCGTTTACTGAGGGCAATTCTATAATCGCGCAAAGATGCTTACAAAAGTTTACAATTGTAGTACAGTAATAGTATAACAGAAATGAAAAATCAGTTCTTCGTTACCGACGTTCGATATCGGATGTTTCTCGGAGCAGAGGGACTTCGTCGGCGCTTTCGTGTCGAGTTAGAAGGTTTCTGGAGCGACGCGCAGGAGCAGAAGAACGTAACCGTATTGGAAGATGTTGTGTTCAGGCTTGAGGGGTCGAGGGCCTTTTATAGGGTTCTAAGGGCGCCTGGGAGCACGGGGGCGCCCTCCACGTGGCCTGTGATCCGCTCACTTCGTGGTGAGCGAGTTATCCCTTCAAAATCGGGATAAGTCCTTGACGGGGGCGCCCGAGAAGCTGAGGGCGCCCTGGCTGACCTTTTCAGCGGGAGTATCGGCTGGATGAGGCTTATCCTCATCACTGACTTCAGGCGCGGGACGCCCTGGTGGCTGGGGGCGCCCTGGGCGTTCGGGGCACCCTGGCTGCTGGGGGCGCCCCGGCCAGTATTCAGCCGAAGCTCCTTTTGCTTCATTTGTTTTATGTTCACCTTGGGGGCGCCCGGGACACTCAGGGCGCCCTACTCAGCTACTGCCTCACTCCTTTGAGGCTCTCTGAGCTGCAGACACTCGTTCCTTTGGTCCTGCATCCAGGGTTAGTCCGAAAACAATATAAAGCAATAAGTTGTTAGTTTTATACAGCCTTAGCTGTCTTGGTTCCGACTTTGGGTTTCCAAAATGGAACCCTAGGTCGAACCGATGCCTACTGTTCCCTCAACGGAGAACGCGTCCTCACCTACTCCTCTCAGGAGAGTTTATCTGTCGCCAACCGGCTCCTCTGGTTGGACTTTTACCCAGCAGTCCTTTGCCAGGACTTCAGTACCAGGCTGTCCTTCGCCTGGTGCCTAGCATTCCTTCGCTAGGTCTTGATGACTAGCAACCCTTCGCTAGTTGCCTAGTAGTCCTTCACTAGGACTTGGTGACTAGCAGCCCTTCGCTAGTTGCCTAGCAGTCCTTCACTAGTTGCCTAGCAGTCCTTCACTAGGACTTGGTGACTAGCAGCCCTTCGCTAGTTGCCTAGCAGTCCTTCGCTAGGGCTTTGTCTCCTGGCATTCCTTTGCCAGTTGCCTAGTAGTCCTTCGCTAGGGCTTTTCCTGCACACTTGAGTAACATGTTAGAAAACAAATAAGACTTAACTTTTGAACCCTTTGCCATTTATCAAAACACAGGTTTGACTTAGGTGCTGTCTGCACCAACAATCTCCCCCTTTTTGATTTATGGCAACCCGATTCAAAAAGTTAAGTTAATCATAGTAGATGATATACTAGTTTAGTTCCCTCCCCCTGGAAGGAATCTCCCCCTTGATTTTTCAAAAATTCGTGGGGTTTTTGAAAATAAGTTTTAAGTCTAAAGATGGATTTTCCTTATACTTTTTAACAGAAACTTTAGAGTCAAATTTTCCAAAAATAATTTTGGTTGTGTACTTTTGGAAAATTTATACAAAACTTAAACTTAAGTTTAAATACTTAGAGAAATTTTGAAAGCTTAAGTACTTTAAAAATTTTGAAAACTTAAGTTTGAAAACTTTTGAAGCCTTAAGTTTTAAAGTACTCAGATAGTTTTGAAAACTTTAAGTTTAAAGTACTTTAGTAGGATTTAAAACTTGAGTCTCTAAAGTACTTAGAGCAATTTTGAAAACTTGAGTCTCTAAAGTACTTAGAAGGTTTTTAAAGCTTAGAAGTTAGAAAAATTTTGAAAGCTTAGAAGTTAGAAAAACTTTGAAAGCTTATAAGTTAGAAAAACTTTGAAAGCTTAGAAGGTCTTTTTGAATAAAGGATAGAGTTTTGATTTTTGAAACAAAATTGAATTTTGAATTAAATTGAATTTTGAATTTTGAAAAGGATTTAAACTCTCTCCTTTTCTATCTCTCCCCCTTTGCCATATATCAAAAATAAAAAAATATAGCAAACATACAGATTGCATAAAAAATGAACTGCATAATTTGCTTGTACTGAACCAATTCAAGATATGAACTCAATCAAATCAGTTTTAATTTTTCGTTTAGGGTCCTGTCTAATCCGATTAGCTACTTACTAACTGTTATAAACAATAGTTTTCGCTAGGGTTAGTCAAGTTAAGTGTTCTGTTCAAGTTAGATTTTCTAAACTTGACACTTAACTTGATTATTCTATAAGTTGTATTTAGTGCCTCAATTACTGCAGATGCACTGACTTAAAGCATCTTGAATTAAGGCAAAGACCTAAGCATCTCAACCCATTCTAGGTTATCAATCAAAAGTACCCTAAGGTGCTTGTGAGATGCTGGCTTCTAAATCTATAGGTGCATGCAGTTCTAGGGTTAGGGCCTAGGCTATGTCCATTTGCGAAAAAAGCCCTAGTTTTAAAGGAGGGTTGTTTTGAAAATAAAACTAAGTTGAAAAAAAAATTTATTTTGAAAAACTTTTAAAAAATTAGTAAAGGCTGATTTTGAAAACCATTTAAAAGCTACTTTAAAGATTGATTTTGAGTAAGAGAACCACTAGTTGACTAAGCCTATTCTATCAAGCATAGCCAAGATCAGATACTCAAGTTAAATAAGCAGTCAAACAGAATAGGTTAACTAGTCAAACAGTGGTACAGTAGAGTCAAACATAAGTCATGTTTTGGTTACTTAGTACAATGCAGAGATAGTCTAACTATGAAGAAGGGCCAGGGTGGTCAGATGAGCCAGGCTGCCATGATCGGAATAGTGCCATCATCTCAATGTATCGTGCATCGGCCACTTCTCGATTGGCTCTACGAGCGTCCATCTGCTCGATGTGATAGGTCTCGACCTCCTCTCGGAGACTGTGGATCTCCGTCTGCATCTGTGTGAAGCGCTGGTCGATGGTCGGTGGTGGAGGCTCGTCTATGTGTGCTCGGGCTGCTGCTGCCAGATCTCCGACGTTGACCTCAACCTCCTTGTCCGAGTCGATCTGAGGACCGGCTCTCTGACGTCTCCAGGACAAAACTCCAGTACCGGAAACCTCTATACCAGCTAGGGAGAAGTTTCTATATCCTATCTCGTCGTAATCGGTCAAAGCGGCCATCTCTCCCTCGGTGATGTTCCGACCGTGGTGATGTAAGATGGACGTGATGATGTGGTAGTAGGGTGTGCGTACCCGCCCTTGCGTGGTAACACTAGACGCATGTAGGATAGCATGAAACATGTGAAGTCCTATATCGATGTCTAGCTGATGAATCAAGGCATATAGGAGGAAGGTGTGAAATGGTCGCATAGTAGCGACGTCTCTAGATCGACAGACTGAAATCGTCTGGCCAGGGGTTGCCTAAAGAAGTAAGAGTGTAACGTATCTAAGGTAATGTGAGAATAGGGAGCATCAAAGGGAGGCTCCCTAGGAGGGTAACAACAGAAGGTGGACTGCGAAAATCGTAGTCCTAGAAATCGGTTGAGTAGTGTAGGTGTGATTGTTAAGGGAATTCCTTGGACAGTGGTGACGAACATGAGATCATCCTGTCTAATTATGTTGTTGTAAAATTCTGCACATAAGGATGTATTGATTGGATGGGTGCAGAATACGAGATTGTCAAGTTGGTAAAAGTTTATGACATTTATTGCTAAGGGACAGGATTGAGTGAAGAATTGTCTATTTAAGTAGCTCGTTTTGATAGGTTTATAGGTCGTTCGAGCAAACTTATTACACAGCTCTAAGTTCGGAAACCTAGGATCGGGACTAGGTTTGGTACCGGGTTCTGCCTGGTTTGGTCGGCGTCTTCTAAGAAAAGTAATATGCATTTAACGAAAGTATGAAGGAATTAAAAAAAATAAAAATTATACCGGGCAGCTCGGGGAGGCATTGTTGAGAGCTTGAGAGGGTTGCAAGGTGTCTTGGAAGGTAGAGAGTAGAGGAGAAGTAGAAGTTTGAGTGTGAGGAGAAGAAGGAGGTATGGAGCCCCTTTTATAGGGCAATACCGGGCGCCCTCTAGCGTGAGGGCGCCCTGGATGGCGTGGGCGCCCCGCCTGGTGAGGGCACCCTGGCCAGGGCTGCAGCTGCCTTTTGGCAGCTTTCTGTCAAACAATGGCTATACGGAGGCGCCCGGTAGCACCCGGGCGCCCTGTTCAGCGTGCAGTCGCAGAAAGCTGCTTTTGACCAGCCTCGGGGCGCCTGCAAGGGTTTAGGCGCCCTAAGGACTGGTTTTTTTGACCTAAAAGATTGCCTTTGACCAGATTTGACTTGCTAGACCAGATTTGACCCGATTTGACTGTTTTAACCATGGTTTACCTAGCGTTAAGTCAGTGTCGTTCTAAACTAAATGTTTGAAGAGAATGCAGTTATTAAATGAGTTTTCATTGAATTTGTCGTCTCACCCAGTCTAGGGTTATCAATCAAGTTAGCCTTATAGGTTTTGTGAGACAGGTTTTGGTGGATAGAATAAATTAAAAAAATCTGTGATTCATTTTGAAAAACTTAATTGATTTTGAAAACAGTTGATTTTTAATTTGAAAAATGTTTGAGTCTATAATTAACTGAAAGTTTGTGTTAGATTCGAATTTTACAAAGAATAATTTGAATTTAAAATTCAAAAATTGGCTTCTAGGTCTTGGCGAGGCACTAGGCCTTCTTTGGCCGTAGCCTTATTGGATCATCAACCCTTTCCTTGACAAAGCCTTTTAATGAAATTTCATTTTCAAAATTAAACTTTGAAAAATTCTGGTCTAACTAGTTTGGGTCTTGGATCGGTAGCTTCGGCTAGTTTCACCAGTCTAAAGAAACCAAGTATACTTGATATTATTAGAATTGGTTTCCCTAATGTACTATCATCTCACCTCCACCCAATACTATGTTGTCAAGTTTCAGTTAAGTTGGTTCAGTCCTTAAACTAATCATTCCTAAATCTAAGCATGGTAAATTGCAGAAATTAAATAAACAAGCAAACATGCAATTTAAGGACAAAGAAAGTTTATCTAACAATAAATATGGTTTTTAATTTGGCTCCCCCTGGACCAAAGTCACGGTAATGGTTAGTCAAAATGTGAATCTTGTCCTTGGGGATCCAATACTGATTTGATCCAGTTGGTTTGTTTAGGTACAGTTTAGGTACCCATGCCTGAACTTTAGGTCTGGATTGGTTCAGTACAGCATAATAAGATCTTTGCCTAGATTTGGTTCTATAGCCTAGTCCGGATCGATTTAGAACGGACTTCTGTTTTCCAAGAATCATGTCAAGACCCTTGGAACCAGAGGTGAATCGTTCTAAGGCTGATCTAAGATCCTCTACTTGAGTTTTCAGGGAGGAATTCTCTTTCTCAAGTTTTTCAACTTGATTAGAGGTTCCTTCTTGAACCTTCTCAGTTAAGGATTTAGAGTCAGCTCTCTCTTTCAGGAGTTTTACTTCCTGTCGGAGGGATTCGACTCGGAGTTTAGCTTTCGCCAAATCTCGAGAAAGATACGAAATAAGTTCATTTAATTGACTTCTATTGAAACCACTTACCTTGATTTCGCCGTCTTCTGAAAAGGTTAGTCTGCCGTCGTCCTGTTCTGATTCTGACTCGGTCTCGACTTCTTTTGAGGCGGTCAGGGCTAGTAGGTTTGACTGAGGTGCTTCTTCTTCTTCTTCTGAGGAAGATTCATCCCAGGTTGCTTGGAGTGCTTTCTTTCTTCTTGTCTTCTTGATCTCCTTTAGGTTCGGACACTCCGTCTTGTAGTGGCCCTTCTTTTTGCACTCGTAGCAGGTCACGTTGGGCTTGTTTTTGTCATTTGCGGGTTCAGCTGGTTCGTCCTTTCTTCGGCTTGTTTTCCGTCTGTTGGTTTGGTTCTTCAATTCTTTATAGTAGCTTCGGGCCAGTCGGACCAGCTTAGGTCGATCTCCTTCTTCGTCTTCTGAGTTTGAGTCTGAGTTAGACTCGGGTTCAGGTTGAGGCTTCTTCTTTGTTGTCCTTCCAGTTTTTCCTGCAACAAAGGCAATACCTCTCTCGGCCATTTTGTAGTTAGTCTGTTCGTGTAATTCTAGTTCAGAAAAGAGTTCATCTAACTTTATTTTTGAAAGGTCCCTTGAAACCTTGTATGCATCTACCATAGATGCCCACAAGGTGTTTCTCGGGAAAGCGTTTAAAGCGTACCTTATTAGGTCACGGTTTTCGACCTTGTGACCAATAGTGTGTAGACCGTTCATATGTTCTTGGATTCGGGCGTAAAGCTGCGCTGCCGTTTCGTTGTCGGTCATTTTGATGGTATACAGCTTGTTCAGGAGGAGATCTCTCTTGCTGATCCGAGTGTCTGATGTTCCTTCGTGCAACTCGATCAGTTTTGCCCACAGCTCCTTGGCACTGTTGAAAGGACCTACCCGGTTCAGCTCCTCTTTTGTTAAGCCGCATTGGAGGGTCTGAGTCGCCTTTGCATCGGCTTCAATTTTGCGCTTCAGAGCGTTGTCCCATTCTGAGTAGGTTTGCGGTATTCCTTCAGCGTTCTTCGGAATCTCCAGTCCGGACTGGATGATTATCCATATGTCCACCTGAGTTTTCAGGTGGACCTCCATTCTGCTCTTCCAGTAGGAGAAATCCTCCCCACTGAAGAGAGGTGGTCTTGCGGTGCTGAAGCCTTCTTGCATGACCATTTTATCTGAAAAAATAAATTAACACAAAAAAAATATCCCAAGACTTGGTCTTGGATTAGTAGTGCGGGATAAAGAGAAAATATTTGTCGAGAGGTGTTGCACCAATCTCGACTAACGAGAAGAAATTCAAAAAAAATATTAGAAGAAATTGGACGAAAAAAAAGAAAAATCCGAAAAATTTTCAAACTGGTGGTTGCACCAAATTTGAACTTCCCCGCTCTGATACCACTTGTTGGATCGAGAGAAACGATAGAGGGGGGTGAATATCGTTAAAAATTTTCGGAAAAGAATTAGAGTAAGTACGCAGCGGAATAAGAACAATCGCAAACACATGGAGTTTTACTTGGTTCGGAGCCTGGGTCGACTCCTACTCCAAGGCCCACGGTCGTTGACCGTTTATTGAGGGCAATTCTATAATCGTGCAAAGATTATTACAAAAGTTTACAATTGTAGTACAGTAATAGTATAACAGAAATGAAAAATCAGTTCTTCGTTATCGACGTCCGATATCGGATGTTTCTCGGAGCAGAGGGACGTCGTCGGCGCTTTCGTGTCGAGTTGGAAGGTTTCTGGAGCGACGCGCAGGAGCAGAAGAACGTAACCGTGTTGGAAGATGTTGTGTTCAAGCTTGAGAGGTCGAGGGCCTTTTATAGGGTTCTGAGGGAGCCTGGGAGCACGGGGGCGCCCTCCACGTGGCCTGTGATCCGCTCACTTCGTGGTCAGCGAGTTATCCCTTCAAAATCGGGATAAGTCCTTGACGGGGGCGCCCAAGAAGCTGAGGGCGCCCTGGCTGACCTTTTCAACGGGAATATCGGCTGGATGAGGCTTATCCTCATCGCTGACTTCAGGCGCGGGGCGCCCTGGTGGCTGGGGGCGCCCTGGGCGTTCGGGGCACCCTGGGTGCTGGGGGCGCCCTGGCTGCTGGGGGCGCCCCGGCCAGTATTCAGCCGAAGCTCCTTTTGCTTCATTTATTTTATGTTCACCTTGGGGGCGCCCGGGACACTCTGGGTACCCTACTCAGCTGCTGCCTCACTCCTTTGAAGCTCTCTGAGCTGCATACACTCGTTCCTTTGGTCCTGCATCCAGGGTTAGTCCGAAAACAACATAAAGCAATAAGTTGTTAGTTTTATACAGCCTTAGTTGTCTTGGTTCTGACTTTGGGTTTCCAAAATGGAACCCTAGGTCGAACTGACGCCTACTGTTCCCTCAATGGAGAACGCGTCCTCACCTACTCCTCTCAGGAGAGTTTACCTGTCGCCAACCGGCTCCTCTGGTTGGACTTTTGCCCAGCAGTCCTTTACCAGGACTTCAGTACCAGGCTGTCCTTCGCCTGGTGCCTAGCATTCCTTCGCTAGGTCTTGATGACTAGCAGCCCTTCGCTAGTTGCCTAGTAGTCCTTCATCACTAGGACTTGGTGACTAGCAGCCCTTCGCTAGTTGCCTAGCAGTCCTTCGCTAGGGCTTTGTCTCCTGGCATTCCTTTTCCAGTTGCCTAGCAGTCCTTCGCTAGGGCTTTTCCTGCACACTTGAGTAACATGTTAGAAAACAAATAAGACTTAACTTTTGAACCCTTTGCCATTTATCAAAACACAGGTTTGACTTGGGTGCTGTCTGCACCAACAACCGGGACCCGGCTTCACTCACCGGGATTTCAATCAACCTAGCTTCACTCGCTAGAACCTGGCTTCACTCACCGGGACCCGGCTTCACTCACCGGGATTTCATTCACCCGGCTTCACTCACCAGGACCCGGCTTCCCGGCTTCACTCACCGGGATTTCATTCACCGGGCTTCACTCACCGGGATTTCAATCACCTGGCTTCACTCACCAGGACCCGGCTTCACTCACCGAGATTTCTGTCACCTGGCTTCACTCACCAGGACCCAACTTCACTCATCGGGATTTCAACCTAGCTTCACTCACTAGGGTTTCGTGCCCAGTCCCGGACCAGGACTTAATCTGAATTCACTCAACCAAACTTAAATCGGTGTCAACACCAAAACAACAATCGGGCCAGACTGCATCAACAAAAGGGACATTATCGAAACCAATGTCCAAAGGGGATGGATCCGACCAAGATAAAAAGAAGGAACTCAAATCAAGGGGAAGCCTCCAAGAAAAATATGATTACTTTGATAGATTTTACAAATTAGTATCATAAGCTAAGGTTGAAGGAGACAAAATCTTTATAAAATTTTTAGGTATCTTGGCTCATTATTGAATAAGAAGGGGATATTGATGTTGATATATTTTAATATCCTTTTATCATGAGTTTATTTTGATATTTTTATCTGTAGTTTTATTTAATGAATACTTATCTCTAATTAAGCATTGTTTAGCTAAAAACAAAAAAAAAAAGCAAAATGAAAGGAGTTGGATGTATAAAAAGAACTCACCTGGACATCGGAGTTTAACTGATGACTTTAAAGTTGGGCTAGAGCAATTTTTGTTATCTACTTGTAGTAATGTTAAGTTTATGGATGGAGATAAGGTTAGGTGTCCATGCAAAAAGTGTCACAATGTTAAATTTTTACAGTTTGATAAAGTTAGAGAGCATCTTTGTATATTTGGATGGAGATAAGGTTAGGTGAACCGCTCATATCTGATGAGGATTATGGACGAAATATACAAATCTCATTTAGTGGAGATCAGAGCTATTATAATTAATTAATTCCATATCAGACGATGGTAAATGATATAGTGGGTTAGAATTTCATTCTCGAACCGAGTTGTACAAGATCTAGTTGTCCTCCAACAATTGAACAAATGTTCACTACTTTTACATCACTATTGGGGGAGGTAGAAGTATTAGGTGTTGATGAATCATATCTCCAATTTCAGGAAGTGTTGAGTGTTGTAGTGTGGCCTGGTTGTGACAGTCATACTAAATTATCTCTTACCACAAGACTGTTGAATGTCAAGGTAGAGCATAATGCGTCATAAAATTATTTAAATGATTTTGTTCAAGTTATTAGAGAGGCATTACCGTATGATCACATACTGCCCAATGGTTTTTACAATATGAAAAAATTTGTTAAAGAATTAGGTCTTCTAGTGGAACGAATTGATGTTTGCGAAGGTGGTTGTATGCTATATTGTGGAAATGATGAAGATGCATATGTTTATAAATTTATAATCAAGCTGCAGCTCACTTGGTATCAGGATTAATAAACTCTAGTACTTATCCTGGAGGTCTAGAGTTCGAATCCTGAGAAAGACAAAAATCCACAGGCCAGGGGTGGGAAGTCTTAGTGAGTAACGACACAGTTGTTGGTCGTCGGCATCGGTTGTTGGTCGATAATATAGTTGGGCCGCCAAATGTTGATTTAGCCGCCAGGTTGTTGGGCCGAGGGGCCAGGTTGTTGGGTCGCCAAATGTTGATTTGGTCGCCAAAGGGGTTGAGAGACTGTGTCGTTACAATAAAAAGACGCCTTTTTTATTGTAACGACCCGGCCCATTTGGCGACCCCCTTATTTTTCTATGGGTCGTCGACCGTCGACCGTACCGTTACCTTACTTAGGTCTTCCCACCCCTTACCAGTGGATTTTTGTCTTCCTCAGGATTCGAACCCTAGACCTCCAAGATAAGTACTAAAGTTTATGAATCCTGATACCAAGTGAGCTGCATACCAGTAATAACGACAAAACCATCCGATACTTGACAACTAAAATTAACTGCAGAAACAACTCAGACACTAGATCAAACCAAATCAAACCGACACGGTAGAACTGAGGGACTGGCGACTGGATCCTCTCCTGGCTCCAAGAAACGTAACTGCCTGCTACCTAAAACAAAAATAGGTGGTAGCGGTGGTGAGTCCGGGCGGACTCTGCGGGTATATGAGTAGACAATAAGCATGACATAATAAAGGTACAATAAGTAGAGAACCAACAAGGTACAGTCCATAAGGAATATAAGATTTCCTAAACATGCATAACATATATAAAACAACAAGATATAAAATCGAATAACAACTGATATAAAATAGAATATCAACTAAGTAGGTAAAAACAACGCGACAACGATAAATCCAACATATACATGCATGTCAATCAAATGCAACAACCATAGCTCATATAAGTTCATCAAACACAAGCAAATGCATAAAAGAAATACGTATGCATATGATGCAATGACATGTGTCACCCCTGACGCCAGTTAAGCCGCCAACACATCCCATCTGTGTGACTGAGTGGGTAGGGCTGTGACAACTGTACGCACTCCAACAACAAATACCACAAAGGTGTGGTTGAGTGGACAGGATGTTGGGGAGCCAACTACTCCAAAAACCTCGATACATAGGGGGAGCCACCAACAGCTCTAATATCCCTCGAAAACAACGGTGAGGGTGAGCCCCAACAACTCTAATATCCCTCGAAAACAACGGTGAGGGTGAGCCCCAACAGCTCTAATATCCCTCTAAAACAATGGTGAGGGTGTCACTGTTTGACATAACAGGACAGATGCTCACACTCTAACAACTACCACGACAACAAGTGGTTGAGTGAATCGAGCAACAATATGACTAACGACGGCTTAACCAAATGTAAGCCCAACAGTCGTTAGTATGCAACGTGCAAGTACGGTGCATGCTATACAATGCACGAACAACCGGAGAAACAACGATGCAATAAAATCCAACGAGTATACGATGCATCAATACAACCAACCGGAAATCGAAAACCAACGATTATGCACCTACACTACTAGGTAGGGTATTTCTAATGCCAAATAAACCTAATTGTGTTCAATGGACTTCTAAGTACTCGCGTACAAGCGGCACTTTACAGAACAGAAAACCAACAGAGGACTGTACAGATACGAATTTGGAATACTCGAAGATCAACGAAGAATAAGTATCAACGATGATGTTAAAATAACAAACGACAAAGAACAAGGTCAAGCAACCTACTAGACATAAGATAGTCATGCTTTAAGATAAACGAAACTACTCGAGTACAAAGGAGAAATACCCGCCTTTTATTGAAGTGTGTTCTAACCGTCTTCAAGTCTGGGGCTCAGTCTCGAGCTCGAATCCTACCTATCAAGGCACGAAGATTATCTAAGAATCTATTAATCAACAATAAAACCTTATTCATTAATTAATTAACTTCTTAATTCATTCATCTCTTAATTAATCAACTTATTAATTAATTAACTTATCAATCTACCCAATACTTAAATGATTAGATTAATTACCAGTTAACTCAAAATTAAGATAATTATCAACTTACCTCAAATAAACCCATTAACTAGTTAATCGATCCATGAATTTTAATTAACTATTTACTAACTAATACACATTAATAAATCTGTCATCAAACGATTCATTAATCATTTTAATCATTCCGTTAATCTTCTAAATCACCTCATAAATTAGTCCAGACATTCAATCCATATGTAAACCTAACCATTTAGCATCCTGAATCAATTACTCTATCCATTAATCAACCTTAATGATTCTCCAATTTAAGTGATTCACTAATCTGTATATTATTTAACCCACTTCCTTTTTACCATATGGCAACACACAATAAACCCAAAACAAATCTGAACAAATAAACCAATAGATCAGAGACGTAAGCCTCACAACAATTACCAAAAATTTAGTTAGAGCTAGCAACTATCCCAAAACAAAACTGAGCAAATCTCAGAAACCATCTCCTCTACACAAGATAATCTCCTATCACAACCAATTCCATCCTATCATAGCCAACTAAATCAAGAGAACCCTTACCTTGATCGTCGGCCTAGGGTTCGCGCGAGGAGAAGTTGTGGCATCTTCTTTGTGTGCGTCGGAGAGGGGAAAGTCGGCTTCTCCTTCGTGTGCGCCGAAGAGGAGGAAGGCGCATAAGATGGAGATGAAGAAGAAGGCGCGAGGAGAGCAGGCGTTTGCTTGCTGCTGCGTCGGGGAGTCGGGCGTCGGCTAGGGTTCGACGACTTTCGGCGTCGGGCAGAGAAGGGATCGGGGAGGGGGAAAGATGAGGGAGTTAATGAGAGAGTTAGGTTTTATAACTTAATTTTGGTTTTTTACAAAAAGACCCTCCAAGTTTGAAAATTTCCAATTAAGCCCCTTTATTTTTTTCGAATTTTCCCATTTCAACCCCTGAAAATTCGGTATTTAACAACATATGAATATGGAAGTACACATAAATGAACTAAACAAAGTATATTTATCAATTTGGTATAGAGTTGTTGGTACATCTTCTTCCATCCCACTAGTAGTAAGGGCACAAATAAATAACTTAACTGAAGAGGTTTTCAATTTGAAGAAGGTAATATTACAAAGAGATCAGGAAATGAAAGAAATGTATCGACAACAGGATCTCATAATACAACATCTTCAGTTAGGCTTCGCTCTAATCAGATTCCTCCTGGTTTTGGTGATGTTGGTGGCGACGACGACGACAATGGTGGTTATGGTTCTTCATGTTTTTTTTTGTGTATAAATGTTATTCGTCTCAAAATTACTATTTTTTACATTTGTTATTTTATTGAATTTGTGAACTCTTCAATTTTGTATTTTTGATTAATATTATTAATTTATTACAAACAAGGTTGGTGAGGCAAGGACGGTGGTGGAATTTGAAAATCCATGTAGAGGAAGTAAGTCTTACCTATTAAGTTTTGTGTTAGTTTATAGGATTTTCTTTTTGGTTAAAAATGATACCTTGTGAAGGAAAATAAGAAGAATGGAAGGAGAAGGAAGTGCCTACCAAGGAAGAGAGGACGATGATTTGATATGTTTATGTATGTGATATTTTCATTGGGATGTGCTGACTTGTCGAACTTGGAGAATGTTAGATATTTTTGTATTTGATGACTGGTATGGATTTGATATGTTTATTTTGATTTGTTTTAGTATGGTTTCTTGTATGTTTGTTTAGACTTTATTTATATTGGTTTGGAAGGTTGAATAGGATGTGTGCGAATGTGTATGATCATAAAATTAGGATGTGTATTGTATAAACATGTTTGGAAATGGATGCGTATGTTGTGAATATGATGTGTTGTAGTATTATGTATACATGATAAAATGCATAAATGAGCTGATTTTGGGGAAAAATTAACGTTTTGTGACTAATTTGGTGACGAAAAATTTTCATCACCGAATTATTGTAAATCACTCTGCATTATAAATCTGTGACAAATCTAATTTTCGTCACAGATTTACAATGAAATTGAATTTATCATAGATTTAGCGATGAAATCATTTTCGTTACAAATCTACAACGAAAATGAGGTTCGTGTAGATTAACATTGAAATTGGATTCGTCCTAGATTTTGTGATGAATTCATTTTCGTTGCAAATCTCGGACAAAAATGAGATTTATTATAGTTTACAATGAAATATATTCGTTGTAGATTTGACAACAAATCCATTTTCATTACAAATCTACGACGAAAATGGAATTCGTTGTCAATTCTAGGATGAAAAATGATTTTTGTCGTAGATTTGAGTTTGGTGATTTGTGTGACAAATTTTATTTTCGTTGTAAAATCGCAATGAATTTTCCGATGAAAAATAAAATATAAATTATATTATATTTTCATTGCAAAATAAATACAAAAAATTGCAACGACTATATTAAATAAATAAAATTAAGAAACTTATTAAACTAAATATTTAATTTATTCTTAAATAACAAACCTATCTATTAATATCTTTAAAACATTTTACTACAATACGCATGCAGATGTAACATTCACAGGGAGCTTACGATTCCCGCCTAAACTAAATATGACATGTGATCTTTGCATGTTACTTTTCATTTTAATTTTTTATTAATAATAAAATTGATATATATATATATATATATATATATATATATATATATTATCACTAAACATGTTAGATGGGGTTGAGTAGCCCGCGGCGGGCACGTGTGATAAAGAAGCTGCGTGGCAAAACGTAATGAGTCTGAGCGACCCCTCTGTTAGAGCTCTAGGGACACATTCAGGAAGAGAGCCTCCTGGGCCCCTCTCGGGAGACACGCCCTAGAGGGTCAAATCGGAAAATCCTTCCCGAGATCACCCCGGGAAGCTGGGTCTCGAGATCACCTTGGGGAAGTAGAGCGTCAGCGATAGCCCGGGCCAGAAGACCTTGAGATCATCTCGGGAAAGCATAGTCCAAGTTGCATTCGGCCTCAAGTAACGATTCCCCCTCTCTTTTCTCGGATCTATGGATAAGCATCCCCATTAACGCGAAGTCATCATGACCGTTAAATGCCGCAACGGGTCGAAACACGTAATAACGGCATGGACCGTTTCAAAGGTTATCCAGTAACAACTAAAGAGGGGGGACGTGACATAGACCATGGGGACGCGCCAAGGCAACCGCCGCAGGTATAAAAGGTAGTCCAACCCCTCCGGTAACGGCGTTATGCTCTCTTCGCTACTCGTACATTTTTCCTGCTTTTTTTTTAAAAACAGAATTTTATTATTAAAAAAGTGAGAATACATTTTTCCTGCTTACTACTCCCCTTCTCCATCGAGGCACTGACTTGACCGTCAAAATGGGCTCCGCCGGACAACTTCCGGCGTGTCCCCCTAACGCTCGTGTTGATCTCGTAGGGTGCAGAGTTCCTCCCCTCCCGTCGGCATCTACATGGGCTGAATCTCGGTGACTGACCATCGACGTCGATTCCTTCCGGAACAAATTTGGCGCAGTTTGTGGGAAACCAACAAAGCACCTGAAGGAGCACCGATGGCTGGACCAGAGGGACAACCGATTGTCCTGACAAGGGAGGAACTAGACCGTTTGGTGGCCAATACCATCAAAGAAGTGCTTGAGCAGCACCAAGCCGAACAAGCTGCCTCGCAACAAGGGGCTCCCACATGGGAGGATATCCCAAGAATCTCCATCTCGCACTCGTGAAGATCCGTCACCCCGGTAGGACGACGGAACGGAGCAGCCCCAGGTCCCCGAAGAGACTCTCCCGGGGATATCGAGAAGGTCCACTCGTTAGCCTCCAACGCACAGAGGCACGAGGAAAGACAAGGGAAAAGAGAGGAACCTAAGGCTTCCCATAAGGTTCCTTCTACTCCCTTCTCATCTGAGATTGTAGACGACCCCATGCCGAAGCAATTCCGCAGGTCTGGGATCGCCGATTATGACGGGAAGACGGATATAGAGGATCACGTCTGCAAGTTTAAGAACGCAGCACTCTTGCACCAGTATACTGACAGTGTAAAGTGTCGGGTGTTCCTGAACACCCTATCTGGAGCAGCCCAACGATGGTCCCAGAGGTTACCTCTAGGTTCTATCAACTCCTTCGCGGAGTTCAGAACTGTCTTCCTCCACCACTTAGCCAGTAGCCATCGCTATCAGAAGACGGAGCTCAATCTGTTCGCCCTCAAGCAGAAGCCGAAAGAGCCGCTCAAGGAGTACATCCAGCGGTTTAACAGGGTGGCGCAAGACGTGCCCAACGCAACGTCGGAAATCCTTGTCAGTGCCTGCACTCAAGGGCTCGCGGAAGGGGATTTTTCGATCCCTGGTGAAGAAGCCCCCTGCCAGCTTCGATGACCTACCGGGGCGCTCCGTCAAACACGTTAACGTGGAAGAGGTACAGTATGCCCGTCGCAAGGA
>JAGFNQ010007465.1:71436-144714 GCA_024364735.1 Boesenbergia rotunda
TAGGCTTGGTCTGGGTTGCTACGGACTCCCAACCAAGGGTAAAAACCCTAATACCTAGCGGTGCTGCGGATGCCCGAGGTACTTAGGCTTGGTCTGGGTTGCTATGGACTCCCAACCAAGGGTAAAAACCCTAATACCTCGTAGTGCTGTGGATGCCCAAGATACTTAGGCTTGGTTTGGGTTGCTACGGACTCCCAACCAAGAGTAAAAACCCTAATACCTCGCGGTGCTGCGGATGCCCGAGGTACATAGGCTTGGTCTGGGTTGCTACGGACTCCCAACCTAGAGTAAAACCCTAATACCTCACGGTGTTGCGGATGCTCGAGGTACTTATGCTTGGTCTGGGTTGCTACGGACTCCCAACCAAGGGTAAAAACCCTAATACCTCGCGGTGCTGCGGATGCCCGAGGTACTTAGGCTTGGTCTAGGTTGCTACAGACTCCCAACCAAGGGTAAAAACCCTAATACCTCGCGGTGATGCGGATGCCCGAGGTACTTAGTCTTGATTTGGGTTGCTACGGACTCCCAACCAAGGGTAAAAACCCTAATAACTCGCGGTGTTGCGGATGCTCGAGGTACTTAGGCTTGGTCTGGGTTGCTACGGACTCCTGACCAAGGGTAAAAACCTTAATACCTCGTGGTGCTGCGGATGCCCGAGGTACTTAGGCTTGGTCTTGGTTGCTACGGACTCCCAATCAAGGATAAAAACCCTAATACCTCGCGGTGTTGTGGATGTCCGAGGTACTTATGCTTGGTCTGGGTTGCTACGGACTCCCAACTAAGAATTAAAAACCATAATGCCTTGTGGTGCTGTAGATGCCTGAGGTACTTAGGCTTGGTCCAGGTGTTATGGATGCCCGACCAAGTACCCCAATACCCTAATACCTCGCAGTGCTGCGGATGCCTGAGGTACTTAGGCTTGGTTTGGGTTGCTACGGACTCCCAACCAAGGATAAAAACCCTAATACCTCGTGGTGCTGCGGATACCCGAGGTACTTAGGCTTAGTCTGGGTTGCTATGGACTCCCAACCAAGGATAAAAACCCTAATACCTCGTGGTGCTACGGATGCCCGAGTTACTTAGGCTTGGCGGGGAGCTACGGATTCCTGACCAAGAATCAAAATCCCTAATGCCTCGCGGTGCTGCGGATGCTCGGGGTACTTAGGATGGACTGTGTAGACACTCGACCGAGTAGGCGAGACTCTGGCCCGGGACAAGTTGCGCCGCGATGCTAAAGGCTAAACTAATCTACCCGACAAATGGGGAACAACCGAGACACCAAGACATTTATACAAACATGCACACACCAAAGGTAACAAATATTTTCCTTAACTTATAGGGGAAATACATTGATGCCAACATCTCAGAGAAATAACAAAGCTGCAATCAAATGATCTGATAAGGAGAATCACTCCTCTACTCGGGCTTTTCTTCACCATTGCAATATTGATGTGTCCCAGAGTAGGTGTCACAAAATGTGGAACTCAAATTTGGAAATTTGTTAAACTGAAAACCCTTGCTAACAAATAGAAATGTAGAATAGGGGTCTCAGGTCGTATTTTTCCAGGACTAGTTGTGAGAGTTTGAATCAAGCTTGAAATTATTCATCATTAAATGATTTGGGTTTTCGAGATAAAATGGGGGTTTTGTTTTACAAGTAAAATTGAAGTAAATTTGTAGTGGAATTGACTTAACTAGAATTTAACTAGGTATTGCAAGAATGAAACTTAACCACTAAGAAAATTGAACAAACAATTTGAAGTTGCAAATTGTAATATAAACTGATATTAATTTCAGAAATTCATGAATGTTGTGTTTAATGCAGGAATGACAATTGAGCAAGCTGTAAACTAAAACAAAAATTGTCTGTGCTGGAAAATCTCCTGATCGGTCTGCTGACCAATCAGATGTAAGCCTGATCGTTCCACTGATCGATCAGGTGGAGTCTGGATCGGATGACAGTCCGATCAGTAACTGAAAATAGCTGATACAAAGCTAGAACAGAGTTCAGAAACGATAGCAACAACTTAGAAATTGAAATCTAATAGTTACAAACTCCAATTCAGATTCGTCACCACAAATTCCCTCTTGCCGTCACACAAGAGTGAGCTAGAAACCCTCCATCTCAAGAATCAAGGAAGAAATTGACTCCCGCGAGCAAACTGCAGTAATCTCGATGTACAACTGATTACCCTTCACAATCTCTTCCTCCTTGGCAGATTGTGATGCTAAACAGCCCCGAAACCTTCAGACACTTTCAAAGAACCCCTTCGAGTGAATCTGGAAGCTCCGATCGGTTGACACAACTGACAAGTAGTCTCTGATCTGAAAAGCCAAATTCCGGCGAAACCCTCATTCGAAATCCTTTCAGCGTCTAACTGGGTTGCAGATTTGGCAGAAGAATACCTCTTCAATTTGGAATCTAGAAGACGAACTGACTTGGAGTGGTCGCCGGCGATCGGAGGAGACAAATGACGAAGAAAACTGGAAACTGGAATGCGACCTCGTGACAGCGAAACCAGCGGAGGGAATTTCTGTTTTAACCAATTGATTTTGAATTTGGACGGCTGAGATTACTCCGATCTCATCCGACGGTTAAATCAATCCAAATCAAACCCAAACTTCCCAGATCTTGATCAAGGGTCAAGATCTACTCCTCCTCAACTCGGATCAACCGAATCTGCATCCAATGGCTCAGAGTGCTCTGATCTTTGAACGGACGGTTTATGCTCCTCTTGAACTCGATCCAACGGCTGGATTAACTCTGATTTGTCCCAAACTTTCAGATCTTGGTCTCTGAACTTAACTAAGTCTATCTTGAGCTTGAATCGACCAGAAATTGACGGACGGCTCGGATCTAACCGTTCTCTTGAATGGACGACCCCTATTGATACAACTCTTAATCCCATTGATCCAGGCCCATTCTGAACTCAAATCCTGATCCAATCCTGATCTAGGTGCATGATTAATTGAGACCTACAAAATTAGATTCAACATTAATGCCAAAATATCTCAAATATGAGAAGAATTGTATCCAAGGACAAAAATAGAAAGATTTCATGAAACCTTATACAAATGTAAACTTAAACATATGAAAAGGGATCAAAAACATGGATTTGAAAACTTAATATAATCAACAAAATGGAAGTTATCAAATATCCCCGTAGAGTCGCTTGGCTCGAAATCGTCTTCCAATAGCTGGTGAGCGGGGATCCATGCGTGTCATGGTTGAGATCCTTGAGTCCTCGGCCGTAATGGAAAAATCTCGTCCTTCATCCGCGTAGCCAGTGCCAGACGAGGATGCCTAAGGTAATGCATGGGTGTGACAATCCCATCTGAAGACCCCGACCACCTCTTCCCGCAAAGAAGCATCCAACAACAAGGACGATCAGAAGGAAGAGGAGGGGGAACAACAGCTGCAATTTCTCTCCGGAGAATGGCTCTGCGTCAAGATGCAAAGAAGAATTGCCAAGAAAGGGGAGAGAAAGCAGTGGCTACACCCCTCCCTCTTGGTGACGGTACTGCACCGTCCCCGGCAAACACCATCCAATGCCCAAAACTCGGAGAAATGAGAATTCAGAAGAGGATGACGTTTGAGGCAGACCGGGGGGGGCATACCGCCATAGGCCGCCCAGGGGGAGGCAACTATCAAGATATGTCATCTCCGCCATGCCCCCTGGCGGATCACATGATGTCTCTTCTGGACTACTCGAATAATCCCGGAGTCCCACCTCCACCAGGATCTTCAGCGAGACCCTGAGCATCATCTCCACCATGCTCCCTGGCAAGTAGTGTGGAACATGAAGTTCCACCTTCACTAGGCCCTTCGGCAAGAAACACTACTGCGCCTCCGCTACCCTCCTCGACGATGTCAACAACTCCCGTCGGAAAGAGGGGCAGAGGAAAGGATACTGACATCTCGCCACAAAGAGTCTGTCAGAGGAAAGGAAGCGGAACGAATGGGGAAGGATGGTTCACCCTTCTCCCCCTATTTATAGTGACCACTGCCTCTCCGCGCATTTAATGCAGGCATGGCGCGGGAACAGTAACGGACGCCGATTCTGAAGCGTCACATCGATTGGCATGCCTTCACGGTGCTTGGGAAACCGCAACACTTTATGAGTCAATTCAAGAGATCGCAGGGGCGACGATTCAGAAGCCATCAGCATTTTCCAAGAGAGAAGAGTCGGCGGGGGTCACAAAGGGAAATAAATGTGAGCCTAGCACTAGGGCTTGCAGAGTAATCTTGGGAGTACTGCACCCAGGGTTAACCTCGAAAAACTTCTATCTTTCTATTCTCTGAGCTCTCGTTGCAAAGACATGTGATACTTGGAACCAGACTTAAAAGCATGCACAAGGTGGCAAGGTAAAGAAATATGATCATTTTAATCAAAGTTGATACATTAAGGCTAAACTCCCTAATCGACACCTGATCCTACATCTCCTAGGGCTCGGGAGGGAGCCCCTCTCAAACTCGACCATCACTCATAAACTTGGGTCCGCACCTGGAGGCAGAAGTTGATCCTTCTTCAACTGGTCGATGACCCCGTGGAAGCCTTCAAACGATTCATTACCTGGTTCGCAAGGATATCGACGAATTCATCCGATTCCAGAAACTTAGCCTTGAAGTCTGCCTCAGCCTCTCTTGTTCTAGAAGTCTCAGCTGCTCGAAGGTCATGCAGCTCGGCCTCAGCAGCCTCCTTAGCGCACCTCAGTCGTTCCACCTCGGCAAACATTCTATCTTGCTCTGTTAGGGCCTCCCTGAGTCTGTTTGACGTGACCCATACCTCCGAGCGAGCCTGGGCTAGATCATCCTCAAAGACAGATACACGATCAGTCACCATCATAAGGTCAAACTCCTTCTGGCCAAGCAGCTGCGCTTAATTCTGAACGCACATGTTCAACCTCTCGGTTGAGGCTGCCATAAGTCGGATGTCGCCCAACAACTTCTCTCTCATATGAAGCTGATCTCCTGTGTCACCTGGAGTAGGTCCTTGGTAAGGGTCACCACCCACTTGAAAGCCAACCGATCTCGGTGCCGGGAACCATGTAGGGCGAACTCCTTGGCCATCAGGGCGTTCAGCTGATGCTCCACCTTCGCCCGTAACGCTTGGATGCCCCCCCCCCCCCCCCCCCGCTTGCATAAGACCCGTCCGATGCTCGTGGTCGGCTGCAGCCTCCGCTCTCAAGGCTCGATGGGTTAAGGCCTCAACCTAGGGCCAGGAGTATAAACCTCGGTCGGCTGTTAGGCAGTCTTCGGCCTCCTGACATTGCACCAAGGAGTTATAAAGAACGTACAGGAGAAAACAACCTATGTAACAGTAAACTACACCTTCGGAAGGGTCTCCCGAAGAGTGGTTAGGGGTCCGTCAGAGACTCGTACGGCTGCTCCTCCTGGGGACCTTGAGGTGTCAGCCCGCCCCTCGGACGACGATGATCCCCAGCGAGGAGGGAGTAGCTGGACAACTGGAGCTTCAGGAGGCAGGCTAGAGGGGTCGGAGTCATCCTCCTCGGAACTAGAAGTCCCCTCAGATAGAAGCCCCTTGGTCAGAACCTCCTTCAACTGCACTGCGGGGAAGGATTGCATGGAAGCCTCCAATGCTGCATCCAACCACTTTTTTAGGTGGTCAAGTTTCATCCGGTATTGAGTACGTAATACCTCCTTACCCTTCGGAGCCACGACCGTGTCAATTAAGGAAGAGTAGGGGGATGGGACGCCTACCTCCGGAACTGCGGCCGACAGAATGGGGGAAGATACAAGAATGGATTCCTCACCCTCGGAAGGAGAGGCAGCCTCCTCAGGAACTGGGGGAAGGGGGCTGGGACCACCAGAGCATAGCCTTTTCCATCTGGGGCCCAAGCCCTCCGGAACCCGTCTTTTCTGCCGACCAGTGACTTGTACCGATAAGGGGACGGTAGGAGGGGAGGTCCCCTCGTTGACCTCCTCCGGATGAATAGTAGTCGAGGGCGGGCCACCACCTAAAAGAAGATCCGCTGCAGGGTCATCTGACAGACCAGAAGGCCCCTGGCTCGCAACTGGCAGGGTTGCAGCAGTAGCCTTTGCGCCCTCCCGAGTGAGGCAGGCCCACGGGACGACTCAGCGGTCCCCTCCGAGGACTCGGCAGGTGCAGGGGGTGCCTCAGGAGCAGTCGGGGGAGGATTCAATGCCTCCCGGTTGGCCTCCTCCCACTTAATAAGTAGGCTCATCACCCTGGCGAACATGACTTCCTCTCCAATAGCCAAACAAGAAGACATCAGTAAGAACTAACGGGCATTGATGAAAAAGATGAACATACCGAGGTTGGGATTGATTCGGTTCACTTTGTGGCTAAGGCCCGCCCGGTACATGAGCTCCTCACTCTGCACCAGTCCAGGGCCGCTGAACTCCATGCTGGAGAGTACATTCCTAGCATGCTGGTATGCAGGACTCTGAAAAAACTCCCCTAGAGAAGGAGGAGTCGGTAGAGCCTCTATCCAACGAAGAGGACTGAAGGGCAACACGAGCAGTTGGATGAAGAAAAACTTCTCCTACCACCCTTTGTACGAAGAAGGGAACCCTCCTAAGAACCTATGGCCCGGACACGCCGAAAAGCTAAATACCCCTTTAGAGCCGATCGGAACAAAGAATGAATGAAAGAGACGAGGGCTTAGGGGGAGGTCAAAGAGCTTGAAGATGATATACGCCCCTCCTATCTGAGCAAAGGCATTGAGAACCATCTAGTGAAGGGGGATATCGAAGTAGGAGGCTATATTCATGAAGAAAGGGGGATGGGGAAACGAAGTCCTGACTCCACTTGCCCCAAGAAGAAGGTCGACAAGCCTGTGGGAGGCTCCACTGGCGTCTAGTCTACCCTAGGGATAACCACCGCCATCTCAGCCGGGATGTCGTAGGCCTCAATGGTCGCCTGCAGGGCCTCCGGTCTCACTTGCGAAGAGGCAGACTCGTACCACTCCGCCCAGTAACCTTCCATGATTCCTAAGGGAAAAGACAAGGAAGGGGCAAACTACTTACGTTCGAAAGAGTCATTATAGAAGAAAAGGGAGACGAGGTGCGCCCAGCCACGCAGTCAGAAGTTGGTCGTACGTCCTCGCCTTCCCTTCTTATACTGAGGAAGCCACCTTCATGAAAGTAATAGGGGCGAAGCACGTGGAAAGAAAGAAACCGCCGCATCAGGGCTACACCAGAGACAGTTGCCTAACGTGAGCCAGCTACAGTGGCGCACAGTAAGAGGTCGTGCAGAGGGCCGTTGAAACACGTGGCAATGGGGCATTCGCGAAAGGACCCTGTCGCCTTCAAGGAGCGCCATGCACCTTTATAACGGAGGGCTAGGTATCATGGCAATTCTTCGAAAGTCGTAGGATCTTTTCGGGAAGGATGAAACCAAAAAGGGATTTCCTAGGGACCGGGGGCAACCTCTACAATCCTAGGACCCCGCATGACTACTAAAGGAGCAGTAATGGGTGCAAAGACCCACATGGACGCAGCTTCTTCACCACCACACTAGTCTGATCAGTCAACCACACTTCCTTCAATCAGACTTGAAGGGAGGGACTTGTGATTGGGTTGAATAGCCCATGGAGGGAACGTGGGATAAAAAAGCCAGAGGGGCGAAAGGTCGAAATCGGGTTCGGGTGAGCCTAACTCTGGTTAGTCATAAATCACCCAAGAAGGAAAAGCAAGTCAAGCCGGAGACTGGTCAACATCGGTTGACCAAGAGGACTGCTGGGCACCCGTAAGCTCAAGGGCGCCTGGGAGTTCGGGCGCTTGACCACTAGGTGCCTGAGCACTCAGGCGCCTGTGTGGTATCAGGCGCCCAAGAAGGCTATTTCTAGTCGTTCGCGATCGTTGCCTTTGGATAAAGCTTCGGGCCACATGTCAGGCGCCCAAGACCTCTCGGGCACCCTGTAACTGTCACGTCAGCAAATGGATAGTTTTCACCAGGGCTATAAATAGACCCCTGAAGCTCAGTTTCAACAATCCAACACATTTCAAGTAATAGCAAACTAGTTCGTTGTATTGTTTTCTTCTTTTTTCTGAGCTTTCCATGTGTAAGAGGCTTTTCCACCCAAAGAAGATATATTCAGGAGAATCAAACTATATTCATCCTTGGATTACCAACCTCTTCGGTTGCAACCCAAGTAAATCTGATTGCCTCTTTCTTTTAGTTTGCTCTATTTTGTTTTATGTTTATTATTTCTGCTTGGACTAACAAATATCTTTGTCAAAGTTAGACAAAAGATTCATTTTATTTTTCAGGAGAAATTCACCCCCCCCCTCTTGCCGACCCTCGATCCAACAACTAGGTCTTCGATGCCTAGGCCTTGGCCAGGACTTCGTGCCCGACCATGCAAATCAAGACTTCGTGCCTAGTTATACTAAGACTTTCCTACACACTCAGTGAAACACATTAGATCACAAATAATACTTAACTTTGAACCCTTTGTCATTATCAAAACAAGGTTCGATCTAGTGCTTTTGGCACCAACAGCGCTAGCCATCAGTCCATCCCATGGGGACACTACTGGCCAATTTCTTCTATAAGTTGTAGTAGTGAACTAAAAGTTAATGTTACATGTTGTAATAGTTACTATACACGTAGCTGCTATACCATGTAGTTGTTACTTACTTCTACAATAATTGTTATAAGTTGTAGCAGATAGGTGTCTAGAAATTGTTAAAACTTATAGCAATAACTACAAATAGCTGCTAAAAGATGTAGTAATAAATTTGAGGTAGTATCCCGTTGTAGTAGCAACTGTAAATTTTCATATTATACCAAAATCTCTCCAGTTATAGGTTGACGAAGCTCCCCAAAATAAAAGAAAACCTGAAGCTGCCTTTCTCACCCAATCATATGGGATAACCTTTCGATTTGATGTCACAGTTATACACGACAAACTATATTCTATCGAATCAAAACTTTTTGAATAAAAATAACCACAACTAGAATGAAACATAGTATACAAGCTTGAATTTGTTCAATAGTTTTAAGATAGAAGATAATCTAACAAGATCTATAAACACAATAACTTTAAATAACATATATATTCCTCATCACTGATTTGTAGAGAATGATTTAGTTTATTCCTAATTCTGTTATAATTATTAACCCTAAATACTAAACTTTCCGCTTTCGATTATTTTCTCTATGAGTTTGAACTTTATGCTGTACATGAACTTTCTTTTCCTCTCGATGTAAAGGAGGTGTATGCTAGATTTATATCAAAATACATTTCAAATACTCGTTTTGCCTCCTCTTTAGTTTTGTAGTTCTGGTATAAAATCATAAACCCTTAATGCTATCAACTTATTTAGATTCTTCTATCCAGACATCTAAATTCCCGGTCAGCTGACCTTTAAAGACAACATAAGTTTTCACCTATATTAAAAATATTATTTAGAATCACATTTAAACAATTTATTTGTGTTAGAGAGAATTACAACTTAAAATGAAAAGACTTACCATTGAATGAACTGTTTACAAAGATTCCTGCAAATTATATAATACAAAAAATTTAAATTCTAAATAAGAATGGAGAGCTTACAATAAAAATTATTTTATTAGCAAATAAAGTTAGTTTGAGGTTGTAGTAACTATTATTCTGTAGCTGCTATAACACGTATTTGGCATTGTAGCAAATTTTGTACTAGTAGCTGCTACATGAGCTAGTCGAGTGAGTTTTGCATTGCAGCTACTTGAACAAAATCCCTACAACATTGTAGTAGCTAGTTTGAGGTAGCTGTTATATCATATTTAAGTAGAACTAGTATGTTTTATATTGTAGTAGCTACTCGATAGTAGCTTGGATGATGTGTAACAACAGAGTAAATTTTTCTACAGCTTTACTGTTGAGCAACAGTTACAATGTTGTAGAAGATTATACTTAAAGAGCTACTATAAGTTGACAAGCTACTGTGTAGTAGCACTTCGAATCGTTGGCATCTTACAAAATTTTGGAGATGTTTGGCCAGGTTCTAACAAATTAAAAACCGCAAATTATTACTACAACTTTGCCTTTTATCTGTTTCAACGTCATAACAACTTTTTAGTAGTTTCAAGATAGTAATTGCAATAATATTGTAGCATCTACTTTGAGGTAGCTGATACAATGTGTATAAGTAGAGTACAGTTAATTTTACATTATAGTTGTAAACCCTAATTAACAAATCGCAAGCTAGAATGAAAGGGGGTGGGGTCTACTGTAGAAGTTTTTGCTACATAGTGTAGTAGCTCTAGTTTACCAAAGCAAGTTTGCAGTTGTAGCAGCTACTATACAAGTAGCTGCTTTAACGTGTAGCAGATATAGTTTCCCAAAGCAAATTTGAGCTTGTAGCAACTATTGTGAGGTACTTGCTACAACAAATATTTGACGTTGTAATAACTATTGTCCTCTAGCTGCTATAACACTAGTCTAGTGAGCCGCACTATAGAAGATCCTTGTACAAAATCTCTGACAATGTGGTTAAGCAAAGCTACTATGTAGTAGGGTCGACAAGTTGTAGTGCCACCGTTGTCTTATTTTATGGTTGAGGAGATTGCACTTAGTTCGAGAAGAACTTTGTCGGAGGTAGAATGAAAGGGGTGGGGCAGTAGCGTTGGATTTGTTTAAGTTTGGGGACCTTTGTTGGCCGACGAGGAGATGCTTGAGGTAACTTTATTTGGATCGAGTGAAGGAACCAGCAACAACGACGGAAGACGCTGGTGAGGGTAGGAGCAAGAGCGACAAAATACAACGGTGAAGGAGAAGGGCGCTAGTGCGAGGAAAATTTCGATTTGGGAAAGTGAAGAGAGAGTGAGCATTTTTAAAATAGTGGGGAAGGAAAGAGAAAACAAAAAGAATTTTTTAATACTAAAAATTTAAAAGGGGAGAGAGAACGAAAGAGTTTTTTTAATATAAAAAATCGAGCTGGTAGTGTCATATGAGCACATCACTCACGGCGGCTCATGAAGCATGTGTGTGTGTGTGCGTGCACACACACACACTACGTTTTGGACGATGCATTGCACGCTCATCCGCGCCACAATGATCAAGGCATTTATATCCAATTATTATTATTGTTATTTAAAAATTAATATTTTTAAAATATTAAATCCTAAATAAATGTAATACATACCCCGTAACCATTTAAAAATTTTTTATCTTGAATACTATAACCCAAGAAAAAAATCCTAAACCCTAGAGAGAAAATCTTATTAGTTTAAATCCACTATAACCCATCCCATAAACTTTAAAATCTTAAACCTTAGATACATATAATATATCTGTGAGTATTTAAAATTTTTATCTTGAGCATTATAACCGAAGAGGGAAGTTTGAACTCTCAAGTGAAAATTTTATTTACTTAAACCCATTATGACCTAACTGTTAAATCTTAAAATCATACCCCCTAAATACATACAATGTACTTGTGAGCATCTAAAATTTTTATCTTTAACAGTATAACCTAGGAGGGAAGCCTGAACCATAGAGAAAAAATTTTATTGACTTAAACCTACTATAACTGAACCCTTAAATCTTAAATCCTAAATACATATAATATAAAAAAATAGAAAGCAAAACAAAAAAAATATTATTGACACTTGGAATTAATCCAGAAGCACCCCACTTGGAATGTGTCACGGATGAGTATGCGGCAGAAGGTCTGCAATATATATAGGAGGTTTGCTATGCTAATGATTTTACCACTCAAACTTCGTGTAAACTTTAATCGTTTTTTCGGTTTGAAATTTTTTTATACTTAATACTATAATCTAACTACTAAATTTTAAAGCTAAAATCTTAAATGGCGTAATCATAAGCTAAAAAAAACAAATATACTAGATCTGTATGAGTTTGCATAGTAAAGTCCTTAGCATTATATATATATATATATATATATATATGTGCTGCAGCAGAAAGGAGCTTTGATATGGATCCTTCAGAAGCCAACAAAATTAAATAGAGCTTAAAAACAGGCCCAGCTTTTCCACTTACTGAACATGGAAGAGATCTTTTAAAAACAAAGGGCTGCGGTAAAGTGGGTGGCTAAAGGTGAAAGAAACACTAAGTTCTTTCATGGTCTGGCAAAAAAAGAAGACTGGCCAATAGGATTTTTAGGATATGGGAGGAAGGTATTTGCTTGGACAAGCCGGAAGATATTTATTCCTCAGGGGCAGTCTATTTTGAGAAGTTGCTGAGTGGTGAGGAATTCAACTGCAATTCTACCAATTTTGAACAAATTCCAGCACTAGTTACCTCTGATGACAATGCTGCCCTCTCTTCGACACCAACTATGGAGGAAATAAAGCAGATTATATGGGAAATACCAAAAGACAGTGCAGCTGGTCCAGATGGGTTTTCTGCAGAATTTTATATGTCCTGCTGGGAAATTGTCAAGGATGATATATATGACGCGGTCTTGGACTTCTTTCATGGCAGCTCAATGCCAAAAGGTATGGCGGCGATCACAATAGTCCTAATTCCTAAGGTGGATAATGCGCAACAATGGAGTGAATTTAGACCTATTAGTCTGTGCAATGTTTCCAACAAGATCATCTCTAAACTAATAGCTTCAAGGATGAGCCAAATCATGGACAAAATAGTTTCGCCATCACAGAGTGGATTTGTATCAGGAAGACTAATCTCAGATAATATACTATTGGCTCAAGAATTCAATCATAAGTTGAATTATCACGTAAGGGGGGGGGGGGGGGGGGGGGGGGGGGTAATCTAATTTTGAAGTTAGATATGGCCAAAGCTTTTGATAGAGTTCAATGGAGCTTCCTCTTTAAAATCATGGAAGCTTTTTGGGTTTTCGGGGGTAGTTATTGGTCTCATTAAGCGCTGCATCACTGAATGTTGGTTCTCTGTCAAAATCAATGGGCACCTAGGCTGGATTCTTTCACTCTGAGAGAGGACTGAGACAGGGCGACCCTATTTCACCTCTTCTTTTTGTAATAGCTGCGGAATTCTTATCCAGAGGGCTAGATGATTTGTTTAGCAAATATCCACAGTTATATTTTGCCTCGGGATGTACATCAAAATATCACATTTGGCATATGCTGATGATATAATGATCTTGGTAAATGGGTCGATCAACAATGTCAAGAGAATCAAAAAATTTTTAGATGATTATGAGATATGCTCAGGGCAATCCATAAATACTGGCAAAAGCCTATTCTTTTCGGCCAAAAGTATCAATAGCAGCAGAAAGAGTCAAATTGCTTCTATTACGGGTTTCATAGAGGGGCATCCTCCCATCATGTACTTAGGAGTTCCTATTGTTGCAGGCCACCGGAAAGCAGGTTACTTCGAGCCATTAATTGGAAAAATCAGAAAGAGGTTCCTTGGGTGGAACATCAAGAGGTTAGCACATGGGGGGCGGTTGCTATTTATACAAAGTGTTTTATCCTCGCTTCCTTTCTACATTCTGCAGGTCCTCCTACCGCCATTGTCGGTTTTACACCAAATAGAAATGTTGTTCGCTAATTTTTTTGGGGGAACTACGAATTCGCAAAAGAAGATTCACTGGATAGCTTGGGCTGAGGCCTGTAAGCCGAAACTGGAGGGGGGACTGGGTGTCAGAAAGCTAACGGATATCGCCACAGCTACTGCAATAAAACTTTGGTTTAGATTTAGAGAACAAAAAACTCCATGGTCACTTTTTCTGTCAAATATGTATTGTGGCACAACTTCTCCAAGTATAGAGACAGCAAAAGGGAAGAGCACTCCTTGTTGGCGCCGGATGATCAAAATTCGTAACTTAGCAGAGGATAAGATTGGTTGGATTATTGGCAATGGTGAACTGAATTTCTGGTATGATACTTGGCTAGACAGTGGGCCAATTTACAAGTCATGTATGGTGGTTGGGAACCCAAATTGTAAAGTCTCAGAATTCTTTAGTAATCAGGGATGGGATATTGCAAAGCTTAGTAACTTTGTGCCAGCTGGAATTGTGGAGGAAATCAAGAGACTTGCGGTTCCCATTTTAGACGAAGGTGTAGCGCATATGGAGGATAATTCGAGCAATAAGGACAGCATAGTTTGGAAACCCGCATTGAATGGCAAATTTGCACTAAAATCTGCTTGGAATAACATAAGATATCAACAGGAAACCACTGTGATTTGGAGTATATGCTGGAGCAAGCTACTTCTTCCAACCATTTCTATTTTTATATGGCGCTTCTTGAGGAATCGCTTACCACTAGATGTGATACTTCAAAGAAGAGGGGTGTATCTAGCCTCTAAATGTCAATGTTGTGAATCTGTAGAATCCTTGGATCATCTATTTTTTAATGGTTCAATTGCAAAAGAGGTTTGGAGGCATTTTGCACAAATGTTTGGGGTAGATAGATATCAAAATTTTGAGAATTGGAGGATGGCTTTATCTAGGTCAAGAGACGGCTATATAAAGGAAATCATGCCTTTCCTGATTGTTTGGCATATATGGATTGCTAGAAATGAGGCTAAACATAGAGAAATCAAACCGACAGCCAATAAAATAATCTGGAAGATCAAGCATTATATACATCTCGGTATGGTAGCAGGGCTGATAAAACCGAAGCATTGGAAAGGTTGTACTCATGCAGCACAGCTCCTGGGTTTTCATGTTCGAAACATAGTCACATCTACACTCTCATTGGTGCTTTGGAAGAAGCCGAAAAATGGGGTTTTCAAAGTGAATACGGATGGTTGTTCGAGAGGGAATCCAGGACCCTCGTCGTATGGTGCCATCATCCAAGATCATGAAGGTCAGATCATCCTAGCAAAAACTGGAACAATTGGTGTGGGAACAAATGTTAAGGCTGAATTAACTGCAATCCTAATGGGTTTGGAGCTGTGTGTGGTTAATCATTGCCAACCCATTTGGCTTGAGTCCGATTCATTAGTGGCCCTGAAAACAATACAATCATCCGCACTTCCTTGGGAGCACCGGAGTCTAATTTTAAAGATCAAGATTATATTGAGACAATACCGAGTGCGGCTCACACACGTATATAGGGAAGCTAATGCGGCGGCGGATCAACTAGCAAATCAAGCCTTCAATTTTAACATAGAGAAAGTCTGGTCTAGCGCAGAAATAGATAAAACTCTTTTTGGCATCTGTAAGCTAGATAGAATAAGTTTGCCTTATATCAGAATTACCAGGAAATATAGCTAAGTGCTTTGTAAAGTGGCTGGAATCACAACTGCTTTATTTTTTTCCACTCTTCAAAAGGAACTTGGAATCCTAGAAAATTGGAGTTATTCAACAGAATGAAAATGGTTTCTGAGGAGTTGCAGATTCTGTGTAACTGGGATATGGAAACCGATGCTGCAGTGTCTGATGGGTATTTGCACTTGAAAGTGGAAGGCTGGAGGATGGAAGTTATTGAATTTGCACAGTTTGCTAAAATTTATTGTTTTGTGCCAAGGCTGCTGTGATAAATGAGAGAGACCGGGGGGAATTATGCAGTGAGGAATTCAGCTGATTGGTTTTGTGATTTCTCATTCTACCAACAAGTTGTCAGATTTGCAAGGTGGACAAGAGTTTACAAGTTGCTTCCAGCTCACAAAGTTTCACATTAACTGTCTGAACATACCGAATTATAACGCATTGAAGTTTGAAAGAGCTGCATGGTCGTATATGTACTGGGCTTGATGCTGCATTCGGGAAATACCACGACCCTCTGATTTCCGGCAAATGGCAGTGTGATGGTGCTGTAGTATTATGCACCTTCAGAGATAACTTCTGAAATACCATGGCATACACTGTTTCTGATATTTCCCTTCAAAGATAGATCCTGTGTGAAGTGATGGAGGTGCAAGCGTTTTGTAGCATCATTCTATGTTGGTCTGCTGCGTACCAAGATGACACATCAAACATTTGGTACCTGCTGCGTACCAAATGTGCCAAAGTTGATTGGCTGCCTGAAATCCTGATCCAACACAGCAGGTTGTTCAGAACTAAAACTGATATGCGGATTATGGGCTGGAAAACCTTTTTTTTTTACTGTATTTGGGCTGCAAAGTACCAGTTTTTGTTTTGCTGTGTCAAGTTTTCTGAATTGCCGAGAAAGGGCTGGAAAATCTTTTTTGACTGTATTTGGGCTGCAAAGTACCAGTTTTTGTTTTGC
Source organism: Boesenbergia rotunda (assembly GCA_024364735.1). Classification (NCBI taxonomy): domain Eukaryota; kingdom Viridiplantae; phylum Streptophyta; class Magnoliopsida; order Zingiberales; family Zingiberaceae; genus Boesenbergia; species Boesenbergia rotunda. The sequence goes on from JAGFNQ010007465.1 coordinate 87,534, forward strand.
TGTGCCAAGATTTTTCTGAATTGCCGAGAAGTACTGAGACTGCTTCAGCTTCCGGAGTTTGATTGCTGCCCAATTTCTGATCTTTAAATTATTTTGCTTGAAGTTGTGGGCTGCCCTAATTTGAGCTTGAAAAGATAGGCATATACTATAGGTTGGAGTGACAACAGATAGGGATGGTAAATAGATCCACCGTATATGATCTATCTAGTCCGTAGTAAATGGCTACGGTAAAGACATCTCAAATCCGTTAATGGCTGAAGTTTTGCCAAAAAGCTTACAAGGGTGAATAGATCCACCATAGATCTATCTAGTCCGTAGGAACGGCTACGGTAAAGACGTATCAAATCCGTTTTGGGCTGGTTACTTGCCTAAAGTGAACATCGGGTGCGCAAATTCAGGTCTTATTAACAGGAATAATTTTTGATATTGGGCGCTTCACAGTTCTACTACGTGATATTTTGAGGTCCTCTATCCCTCTTCGTACGAAAGACTGGATTGCTGCATGCTTGGTAAAACTGGACTCTAAAGGCAGCAACGTTAACTGACTCTGTCTTCATATACCGGCTTATTGAAATGTTAAGGACATCTTCTCCAAGTTTGCAAAAAGGGCTGCAAATGGCATGAAAACTGATATTGATAATGGGCTTGCGCAATACTACATTGAAACTGAAGAAATAGGCCTAGCTACTGCTGCAGCTTCTAGATTGCTAGCTAGATTGCTAGATTTCAATCAGTTCTATCAGATAAGAAGCGTGGAGAACATCGGGTGCGTAATACTTGACACCAGAGAATAATATGAAGGAATAGTTTGCAAATATAAGGAGAACTGTGGCTTACACTTGCTACAAGCATGGAGAAGTTTTGTGATGCGACATCTTCACATTTTTGAGTTGTTTGATCAGAGATCTTGGGATTTAGAAGAATGGATGTGCTGAGCAAAGGCAAAAGCTATAATGCTATAATTCCTTAATTACGGCAATAAGAATCTGGCTGCGAAGTGTATAGATTTATATAGACAGTCAGTTTTCATAATTTTTCTTTCAATAATTATAAATCAATCAAAGTAGTTGTAACTCTATACTAGAAGGTTAGGTCTATTCCCTTTTCTAATATAGTTTTTTCTCTCTCAGGAATAAAATGTTCCTTATATATATATATATATATATATATATATATATATATATATATATATATATATATATATATATATATATATATATATATATATATATATATATATATATATATATAATCTCAATTGATTCAAGAGTGCATGTGCGCTCCCGACCACCGACACCAATGGCCTTTGGCTTTCTGGTCCGACCTAAACTATAATCTCAAGGGAAAAGATGAATCCTATAGGGGAACATGACTAAATGCTGGTTGAAAACTGACTAACAATTATCGTAATACTACATCTTGAATCGATTCAAGAATTGATTCGAGACTGTCCCGATATATTTTAGTCAATTAAGATCATGACTTAATTAATTAAGATATAATCTTAATCGTTTGATATCATATTTGATTTATTAATTCTCGTCTCTCAATCCATTTATGAATGGATTGAGAGATGAGTGTGAATGGATACGTGGGATAAAATTATAGTATATTATATTCGGGTGTATATATTCACTCATTCATATAGAAAAATATATATTAAATGGATTACACCGTATCATCAATTTATGACGGCATTTAATGTCACATGGTTCATGTATAATTTATTTAATTGACTTAACTATATATAGTATAAACTATTGACATGTGAAATATAAATATTGACTCGTTGTTTTAATGCATGCTAAAATGAAACTTGCAAGTTGTAATATAACACAATTTTATTTATTTATTTATTTATTTAATAATTAGATATTTATTTCTTATCATCCGATTAACGATTATTTTAGAAATATAGAAATTTTTTATTAGCCATTAAAATAATTCGAGAAGCACAACTAAATTTTAATGAATAATCCAATTTTAGAGTAACCATATTGGATATTATTATAGAGTGTTATAACACTTCATTGGGATTAAAATCATAGATAATAACTATTATAATATTTAAAAAATTATCATGAGTGTTCTATTCTATCAATGATAATAAGTATTATAATATTAAAAAAATTATCATATCATTTAAAGTGTTTAAAGAATCGAATGCGTTAATCAAAAATTTTTATAAAAAAAAAATAAATCGTATGGGAGGCCGGCATAGGGGTGTCCATAAGCACGGCCTCTCATGTTTTTCTTATTAAAAATTTATAAACAATATTTAAATTATTTTATAATTTATCTAATAAATATATTTAAAAATATTATTATTATTTATTTTAAATAATAATTATTTAAATTTTATAGATAAAATTAGAATTATATTTATTTAATATAAAATAAAAATAAGGAAGAATGAGTGAATAATAGAACTCATAAATAATAAATATTAATATTAAAATAAATATTATATTAATATAATGTATATATCATACATAGATTTTTTTCTTTTCATAAGATAATAAATATTATAACAAAAATAAATTTTTTACTCTAATTTAGTCTTGTCTAGTTAGATTTTAACTAAATACACATCCCTAACAATCTTCCCGTGACCTCAATTACGTAAAAGAAGAGATGGGATCTTGTCATCTCGTTATCGATCCTTTTCACTTTAATTTAAAGCTCATTAATGAAGCAGCTCCTTACTATGCCTTATTGAGAGAACCCTTCCTATCTATAGACATAAGGCTCTCCTAGACATTGTAATATACCCAAGGTGAATGGATGATTTCTTAAAGGAACTTGCCCTTAGCTTCTTGACCATCCTAGCTAGGAAAGGTCCTTTCAACTTCTTTGTATGGACCATATATAATTAGTAAATTCCCCTTCAACAACCATGCACGAACAATCATGAAGAATAAGATGCTAATTAAGCCTTTTAAGAAATCAATGCAGGGCTAAGTCATTTCCACTGGCAAGCTGGTTAGGATGATCCTGGAGATGCTGCAGCATGGCTATGATTCAGCATGTGGTTCTTCAGTATTAATGATCCCTCAACTAAACCCAGGGAAGTAGGTGCACTGACAATTATAACACTCACGACGGCTCGATCGTTCAGCGACACACAACTCGTGAGCATGAATGCATGGCTTTAAATAACTGATCTTGTAGGAAAATTGGACTCACTGAACTATTTACATGCCGATCTTCTCAACTATATCTACATTGAAACAATTAATGTCTGAGCACGGCTGATTCAGAAATGAGAGATGAGCTGGACTAATATCGAGTTAGTTCTGCTTGTCGAGAAATCCGAATTTACTTCGTTCGAGTACGTTATCATCTCACTTTTTCCCATATTTGTTCGAATTTTAAATTTTTATTAAATGATTTCTTTCGTTATTTATGAAATTATTAAATTAATTTATCGATAATAATATTTAATTCATAGACGTTAAAAATTTAGAAGACATGGAGGATGTCCTAGCCCGCTGACACAGTATCAGAGAGTGTGTCATGGATGGTGAGTTAGAGATAGTTGATCCATGAGTGTGTGTGAGACCGTACTTAAGCATATTACACAAGACCTCAATACAAACCCAAATCCAAATCAGCTCTAATTTAGACCAACAATATTCTTATCTTCGCATCTACCCTATGAATTTTATTTGGCCCAATCTAATTTTAAATTTCTTCACCTCGTGTGTTCAATGATTCAATTTATTTATTTATTATCTTATTAATTCAATATCATATTTAGTTTGATACTGGGATTATCAAGGGCTCTATATGGCCAGGATAGTCAATAATCTCGCCAAGGTGGCATTCATAGTCACAGTGGAGTAGATCTCCAAATGACCCCAACTCCCGACTCCCCATAATCTTGACTCAGGCTCAGTGATAGGGAGGATAATTAAGGGCGTCAAGTGGCCAGGGTAGTCTATAATCCCGCTAAGGTGGCACTCAGAGTTAAAGTGAAGTAGCTCTCTAGGCATCCCCGACTCTCGACTCCCCAGAATCTTGACTCAGGCTCATCCAGATTGAACTCAAAGGGCACTTATTGATGGTAATTAAAGAGATAAGTAGTCACTCACGGAAGATAGTTACAACGTAGCCATTATTCTCGAAGAAAGTCAAAAACAACCCATTTATATATTCCGAAAGTAATGAGTAGATAAGACTAGTTACTAGAAAGGACATGGGTAATAAACGCGAGAATGAAGGATACATATAGCATGTAAGAATCAACAGTAACTCTATAAAGGGTAGCTCATCCGTATGGGTAAAGGTACGCGCAAGAGATACACATCAACACTAATTCTATTGTTCATTCTCTATTTCTTTCTCCTCCATTGGAGACTTATTTGAGTGTCAGAGTAGCTACACTGAGGAATTAAGTACCCCGAGTTGATTTTGATGTGGTCAGTCGAGTTAAATTAGGTTTTATTGGTCACTCGAGGAAGTCTGTTCGAAGAGAATGCCAGATATGAGTTCGGGTGAGCCCAACTCTAGAAGGCTATAGATCATCCAAGAAGCTGGAAGAAGTTTGGTCAATTGGAGTTGACCAGTTATCTCCCAGGCGCCCGAGCAATCGGGCACCTGCATCGATACAAGCGCCCGACCATACAGACTCCCGAGTTCATACGGGTGCCCTAGACTTAATGCTTATCGCCCAATGAGTCGTTTTCTGGCCGTTGTGACATGGATAGGTATTGACTGCTTTCAGGTGCTCGTATAGCACTTGGGCACCCGTTATGTATCACGTCAACACATCATAAGATTTTTCAAGAACTACAAATAAGCCCCTTAACTTAGAGAAATCATTTATTCAAGCGGTAACGAATTCTGTAATAGCTTTCTTCTATTTTCTTTGAGTTTCTAATTTTGTAAGAGGTTTCTCCGCCCATAAAGAGTTGATTTGGAGATTGCATTGTCATTATTTTAGATTAACAACCTTCCTAATTATAACCAAGTAAATTTGTTTGTGTCTCTTTCTATTTCTCAATTAATATTATTTATGTTATTTTTTATGCTAACTAACTATGTTTATTAAGTTAAATAAAAAATCTTGAGTTCAATTTTTAGGATCAATTACATCTTTCTTGCCGCCAATCGATCCCAAACATAGAACTCCCTGATTATCATTCAAATCTATTCTCTTTGGTATTCTCTTCCCAGACTTGAACGGAGTGCTATGTGAGCCCCCGTGGGTAGGTGATCCATGACAATCAATCTCAATCCATTTACCGGTGATTTAATTATGGGCGTTTTCAAATAGGATCAATATTATTTAATTATTATTTATTAATTTAAATTTCTAAAACCTGTTCTTTCTCAGGACGACGAAGTCAGCTGGCCAGGGTACCCTCTGTCTCCGAGCCACTTTGTCGGTTTCTAGGCCAAGAAGTGTCCAACCCGAACCTAGCTAGCTAGCCTGGATCCCTGTTCACAACTCAATCATTGGCCCTGCCTGGCCAGTTTGATTTTGCTATAAGAAAGGGTCGCGCTCTGCTAGCTTCGGTATGCGGCAGCTACGAATTAAATTAATGGAGTCGATGGGAGCTCAGCTGCTCCTCGTCGGGCTCATGCTGCTGCACTACCTCGCTCCCGCGACGGCGTCTGGAGATGGCCTCAACGGGACGATGGCGGCGGCGCCCATGGTGCCGGCGATCATCGCCTTCGGGGACTCCATCGTCGACCCGGGCAACAACGACGTGCTAGCCACCGTCATCAAGTGCAACTTCCCGCCATACGGCCAGAACTTCCAGAATGGCGCCACCGGGAGGTTCTCCAACGGCTTCATTCCCACGGATCTGATAGGTACGTGCCCAATGCAGCAATTACTTGTTTCTCTTTAATCAAACAAAAAAAACGCCTCATTTATTTTATTTTTTAAAAAACAATGGTCAATTGCTAAATTTGAAGTAAGCATCGATCTAGCTACTGAAGTACAGAATCTATTAATACCTCCATAAGTGTGGCGACAGGATCACTAGCTCGTAACAGAGCTGACTGATGCACGGATAGTACCTACCACAATAAAACTGTGGCCATGCCGATTCTCTATCCAACTCCACCAACTTTCTTACGGTTCTTCAATGCTCATACTTAAAAAATGCATTATCTCCAGAAATTTTAAGACTTGACGTAACAACAACTTAATTATATAGGTAGCTGAAAATTAAAGTCAGTATTTTCACATAAATTCTTATCGTGCAGCTCAAAGGTTAGGTGTGAAGCAATTACTCCCCCCGTACCTTGGTGTGGATCTCTCACCTGAAGACATCTTGACTGGCGTCAGCTTTGCCTCCGGCGCGACTGGCTATGACCCCCTCACGCCCACAATCCTGGTGAGAATTAATCTGATCGTGAATTCTTCTTCTTAATTTGTTCCTTAATTAATTAATAACTTCCTCTTGTTTAAGAACGTGATACCGATGAGGAAGCAGCTCGATCTGTTCAGTGAGTACAGATCGAGGTTGTACTCCATTGCCGGCGAAGATAGAGGCGCGGAGATCATCTCTCAAGCTCTGTTCGTTATTTGCGCCGGATCTGACGACCTCGCAAACACTTATTACATCACCCCTTTCAGGAGGAACTATGACGTTCCTTCCTACGTCAACTTGTTGATCTCCTCTGCTTCAGAGTTCATCAGGGTGCCTGCCTGAGTGACTTAATTAACTGGTTACATATTTAATTAAGTAGCAAACTGACTTTGTGGTTGAACATTTCAGCAAGTAGTGGGGATCGGAGCGATCAGGATTGGATTTGTGGGTCTTCCGCCCATCGGCTGCGTGCCGTCGCAGAGAACCCTCGCCGGAGGGAAAGAAAGGCGATGCGTAGCGGCTCGGAACCAGGCGGCGCAGCTATACAACTCTAGAATTCAGAGTGTCATCCAAGGGCTTTCAGCAGAGTTTCCTGGAGTGAGAATTGTGTACATCGACATATACGACATCATTCTCGATCTTGTTCAGAGGCCTGGCCATTATGGTGACTGCTGATCTCCTCGACCTCTTCTCTCCTCCATGTGAATTTCTTCCATTGGGCATGCAGGATTATGAATTCTCACTACTCTTTTTGCAGGGTTCACGGAGTCCGAAAGAGGGTGCTGTGGAACTGGAGAACTGGAAGTCACTCTCTTGTGCAACAGCAAGATAGCAACCGCTTGCAGTAATGTCGATGAGTATGTGTTCTGGGACAGCTACCACCCCACGGAAAAGGCTTATAGGGTTATAGTGAATGACATTCTTACCAATTACCTGAGATACTTGCTCTGAAAACGATGATCTAGCAAAATTATACTGAATATGGCACTGCAATTGCCTTTAGCCAATGGTTAAATATGATTTGGGCCTTTTTAGTGTTTCCTCTTTGATGTAATCTGATTTACAGGCCAGTTATCAATGAAGTCGAGAGAATGTGGTAGTTTATGGTTCTTTCTGTGCCACTATGTACCTGATATATATCACTTCGATTAGATGGCATGTTAAATATCGGAAATTCGAGAGGTTAAAGTGTGAAAACCGAAAAATAATGGCTTGTTTCGGATTGATAAACGATGAAGGGCTAAACTTCAAAAATGCCTAAACTTATAAAGTTAAATCTTTTATTCTTTTCCTCTCCTCATCGAAAAATCCCTCTTCACGCGACAGTTTGCGCCGCAACCCCTCTCTGCGCCGACTCCCTCTCTTTCTCTTCGTTTCGCAAACCACCGCCGAGCGCAGCCCTCATCGCGAGTTCTTCCCTCTCCCTCGCCGATCGGCACCCCTCCTTTTCGGTCACGAGCAAGCCGACGGCGACCGTTCTCCTCTTCTCGATCTCTGCTGCGTGTGGGGGCCATCATCACCGGCCATTCTCCGACCACTGCTCACCTCTGATCGTCGGCAAGGAAGGGTTTCCTCGGGCTTCAAGAATAGATCTGGGATCTGCGCCCTGCCGGTGCTCTTCTTTCTTGTTGTGGCTGATCTCGCTTGTTCCTGAACAGGGACTTCGCCTGGCACAAATTCAGGTAAGGTCTGGTTGGTTTAGAATTATTTTGGATGAATGCATGTTGTTTTGTGCTAGATTGGATTATGCTTTGTTGAATTGTGAGTTCGGCATAGAATTTGGTTGAATTGGATGTCTACTGTGTTATTTGTGCAGATCTATTTGTGGTAGTGAATCTGTGATGGGATTTTGGAAGTTGAACTCTGTTTTGGGTTTTGTTGGGTGGATGCCCCCCATCTTTGTTGCTATTGTTGTTTGCTTCTATTTTTTTTAGGTGTTGTTTAGAAGTTAGTTATGATCAGTATGGCAGAATAACCTATAGAGCATGTTATTGTTAGAAGCACTGGTGAGTTTGTTGCTTGCGCATGTGCGGTGGTAATTTGACGAGGTGCCGTTTAAAGGAAGGTACGCGTGGGGTTAATGAAAGTTGATCTGAGGTGACTTGCTTTAGATGATGATAGAGGAAGTAATGATAGATTATGCAGATGGATAGTGAGACCTCTACGAGACTAGTTTTTTTTTTGGTATAGTTTATGTCAATATATATGTTAGTACAGCTTTTATGTGCTGGTGAAATTGAAGTTTTCAATAAAGTGTTGCCTGAGGGAAGTGATGTTGGTATATTGTGATAGGGTAGTCTTGGTGCTGTGAGAGAATACTTGAGTATTTTGATTGTAGAGGAGTGATCCGAAGTTTGAGAAGAAGAGAAAGTGTACGTGCTGTGCGTGTAGTATGATCTAGTTACTAGATTTAGAGAGCTGAGTTGTGCATTAGAGTGAAGAAACGGGTGAAGTACTAACTAGCAGCATCGTGCTATAGTATGTGCGAATGGGGGAAGGCACACATAGTAAAAAAACAATGATGAATCATACAGTAGACAAATTGAACCTGGGATGATCGGCTCGGCCCCACGGAAATTTTCCACCGGCCACCAGGGTAAATCGGGAAGCGCTCGCGGTGGCCAATCTAGAAGCTCAGCGTCCTAAGGTTCACGCGCCCATTTAGAGGAAAAATTCCTACAAAATACGCCATAGTTGGGGATCGAACCGCGAATGTCTGGGTTAACTACTAGTGACCTTACCGCTACACCATAGCCCCGAGGGCAAAAGGAAGGCACACATAGTAGCCAAGCGTAAGACCGGTTGTGAGTGCGATCAGAGTACGGTCAATTTGGAAGAGAGCGTAGAATTGGTAAGCAAGGTTTGTTGCGAATTGATTTTTGACCTCTTTGTTATGTATACCTAGCAACTAGTAGTTAATAGATTGCTGAATTGGGATTACTATTGAGGTAGATTGAGGAATTAACCTAATGGCTTAATTGTAATAATTTGGTTTGGATGGAACTCGTTGTTAGTTTTGATTTGATTAATTAGATGTTGTAATTAGAGTTAATTAATGAACATGATAATTAAGATTAGCCCTAATATTATTTAATTGTTAGTTTAGCTACTTTATTAATTTTATATAAATAGCTAAACTATGTCTTTGATACAAGATCTTGACTTTAGACTCGCACGGTTGAACGTGAGAGGTTTACTTGGATACGTTCTATATTTAAGGCGGATGTTTCTTACTTAATTCTGTAGAATCTTTTATCTTAAATGTATGGTTATTTCATTGTCTAAGTAGATTAATTTATTTTAACTTGATTTTGCTTGTTTTCTACTTGATACTTTTTCTGTGCTTGACCTTTGAGTTAAAAATCTAAATTTTCAGTTATACAATCTCAACTTTTGATTTGCGATCTAAAGAGTACCGCTTGTACGCGTATATTTTAGAACCATCATGTAACCTATCTAGGGTTTGGTTGACATTAGATAAATCCTACTCGGTAGTTTAATGTATGTTTATTTATTTTGGTGTTGATTGGATATTTGTGTCACTTATTGATTACATAAATAGTTGACTTAATTGGGTTGGTATATATTGGTATGGTACACTATATTGCAGTATGATGGGGTAGAGGTCACACTCCCCTTTTGTTGTTGGAGTATAGGTACACTTCTCTTGGGGTTTTTGATATAGAACAGTTGTGCTTTTCCTTTTCTTAGGATCCAAGATTGAGGTGATTCTCCCGTGGGATTGAGGTTATTCTTCCAGCATCCTGTCCGCTCTGTCTTTTCTTGGGATTCGGGATTGAGGTGATTCTCCAGGGATTGAGATGATTCTCCTAGCATCTTGTCACAACTCTTGCCCATTCGGCCACACAGATGTGATATGACGGTTGTTAGATTGGTGTGTAGGAGTGACACATGTCGTTGTATCATTTGCATACAATGCATCTTGTATTTGTTTGAGCTATGATTTTTGCATTTGATTGACATGCATATATAGATTTGATTTGCATTTATTATTTGATTTGGATATGCTCAGTAGTATTAATTTGGTATGGAGATTTCTCATCATGCCCCATAGGTTTTATGGATTGATTATACTCTTATTCCAGAGACTATATCATATTTCTACCTGTTTGATTTACCTTATTTACATCATATATTTATCTATTCGCTATACTCGTAAAGTTTGAATCCAGACTCACCATCCCTTGCTTCTATTTTTGTTTCAGGTAATTGATAGTTGCGTTTCTGCCGTTAGGAGAAGATCCGTTTGCCAAGCCCCTTTAGCGTCGGTAGTTATTTTCTTATTTTATTTTATTGATGTGTATTTATTTCAGGGGATTTGTATTTATGTTATTGAGTTTTGAGTTATGACATGATGACTAAGAATTTGTCTTTTATTCGTGAGTTTCGCACTACCGGTCCAAGTAAGATTTTACGGAGTTTGATTATTATTATTTATTATTAACTGTATAGTTGTGATTATTTATATATTGTATTGACGGTCATATGTATAAAGATTCAAATGGTTCGTCGTTGAAGGAAATGTTAGTTGAATTTTTGAACAATGAGTCCCGGAGGCGTGACATGACATGAAATATTAAGTGTCTCTTACTGCAAATGGGCTTCTAACTAGATCTGTGAACTCCAGCTGAACAAGTGATCCATCTAAACATGTCAGCCTTAACAAACATGTCAGCCTTAACAGAAGAGAAGATGATCACTTGGTAACTGAGTTTCTTCACATTTTTGGCAAGTGGAGCTTGTTTGGTGACACTGTCACATCTAACTGAGAACACTTGACGGTCGATCGAACTAATTATAGTTAACTTCTTCAGCTCTGGACCACCCTCACTACTTGATTGGATGGTCCTACTCTAACCGTCTCAATTGGTTTGTCTAGTTAGATTTATTAGAGTAGCTCCACAAGCCTAATCGGCTTGCTTGATATGCTTAGAACAACTGGAGTTATCAACTTGCCTGTTTGAATTGACTGACCTAATCAGCTTGCTTAATCGAACCAATTGACGTTAGCCCATTCAGCTAGCTTATCCAAGCTAACCTAGCTAACCTACCTACCTTACCTACAGAGCCTGACTTAGCCACCTTGCCTACCAAACTCACCTAGCTAAATATAACTGGCCTGCCCAACATCTGATTGACCCAACTAAATAAAGGAACAATTATTCCCATTAACCAAATACCACTCTACATTTTGTTCTCCATGTAAACAACAGAACCAAGAAATTCTCTCAAAGATGAAAAAGTTGTTGGACAATCTGGTTGTTTTCTTCAATGCGAAGTTTATCGACAAGTTTTTCTATGTTCATCTCTTTTCATGTGTGTTTTAGATAGTTCTTGAAGTTCTTTTAGTTGGAAGGCAGCTTCTTAATGATAGCAACTACTTAGAAAGTTTCACTTAGAACTATACTTTCTGAGTGAATTTCATGTAGGATTATATGAAGCTCGTGGACTCGGTTGATCTTCGTCTTGGAGTCAACCATCTTATAGTCTAGGAATCGGCCCATAATAAATTTCTTGGCTTTCACACCATCCATTTTGTACTTATTGTTCAAGGACTCCCACAACTTATTAGTCGTGCTCTTGAGTCGACAATGCTATTGAGGATGTAGTTTTGACATAGATACTCAGAATGAGTTCATTCCATGCCTCCATTGCATTGATGGTTTAAATATCAGTAGCATTCTTAGCATATTTGGGAGGGTCCTCGGTCAAGAACCAAGTCAGATTGAGCATGGTCAAGTAGACGAGCATCTTCTTTTACCATCTCTTGAAGTTTAACCTAGTGAACTTCTTTGGCCTTTCCCTGTGGTTGATTAGAACATTCCAATTCGGTGGATGGGCCTTCACATGTTGAACCTATTGTATCTCAATCGTTTCTGTGGTCATCTCAACAAATTGAGTTCATTTTAAGATTGTTGGACAATCATGTTGTCGAAGATTTTGGGAAAAGTTACTGAATTTGAAATTATAAATCAAATCAATCTTATCTATTTAGAGACCTGAGCGGATAATCTCAAGCTGTCAATAGGGATGGATCGACCGAGATTTCGTTGGTTTGATCAAAGCGGGAAGTGGAGTGCCAAGCCTGAGTCAGGATGGCTCCTGATGGTTAATTAGTGACTTGTCCGAATCACCAAGTACCAAGCCACCTGACTATCAAGTGCTACCGAATTAGGATGAGTTCTCCGGAGTGTATTTCAAGGGTAAATAGAATGCTTTCAAATGGAAATCGAGTGCTCTTGAGAGAAAGCCGAGTGGAAGTCGAATGCTCACGAGTGGACATTGAGTCTCCTGATTGAATGCCGAGTCGGGAATCTAGTAGCCCCAATCAACAAGTCAGGAAATAAGATGTCGAGTAGAGAAAAGTTCCTGATTGCTCAAAAACTGAGATGTCGAGGCATGCGTTCAATATAGATTCCTTAAAATAGATTTTTCCTATATCCGACTGTGTTTCGAGGTTGTCGTGAGTTATCTTTTGCCAGAATATAATGATAAGCATAGCCCCATGCAATTGATTTTTTAATCAAATTAAAATTAACAAACTAACAGAGCTAGCTCAATGCGTTTGAAAAAACTATAACAGAGCATGAATGATGACAGAATACTAAATTAATTAATTACAAAAGTCGCTTAGCAACGCATGTATATATAATAGTCAAGAGTGCTTTTTACTCAGCATTCTGTGTTCCCATAGATAATGCATCTTCTACGTGGGTTTCTTATTTATGTGATGTAAAGTTGAATGGGTGGCATTGGCATATATAGCCAATAATGAATCTAAATTATAAATTCTAAATCCTAATTAAATTAAATCTAATCTCTTGATCCCGTCACTGCTCATGTTTGCATTCACCCTGCAGCAAAAGCCATGCATGCATATATAAAGTGTTCTCCTTGCATGACTAGCTGCTGGCGTGGATACCCTTAACTTCTTATGGATGAGGATAAGTTATAGACTCAGACAAAAGACAGTAGTACTGAAAGGAAAAGCAAAACTTTATTTTGCCACTTTCTGAGCACGAGCGACCTATATGTACATCATAGTGGATTGGATTTTTTCTAAAGAGACGTCATCGATGATTTACTTTGCTTTCAAATATGAACATGTCACCTTTAATCACAATAGTTGAGTTGGATTTTATTTTATATTTATCATGATAATATTAAATACTTTCAAATTATTTCATCATTGAGAGATTTCATTATAAATGAGAATTTAATTTTACATTAGGAGTTTTATGTTGGTTTTCTTTAGAATTTCAAATTATATTGAAGGAAGTTTAGTCCCACATTGCTAAACTATTGGAGTTGGAATGCCTTATATATCAAGGCATTCCTTCCATGCTTAGATGGCTTAGGGGGACCTACACGCATGCACGGGTTGAGCCCAAACCAGGTGGTTTCAGGGGGTCTGGGCCGGAAATCCATAAACCGGGCGCGACGCAAATCCCTAGCTGTGAGCCTCGTGCTTGCGGGCGGCCCGGTTTGGTTTTTCAGATTTCGGTTCGGTTTGATTCTAAACCAATTTGGTTTGGTTTTATTATTTCTTTCCTTTTATTTATTTATTTTTATTATTCCTTTTTGTGAGAAACCGCGCCCTCCCTTCCCAGCAGCGCTCGACGCGATTCTTCAAGGGTCGCGTTTCCTCAGACAGAAGAGGCAAAGGTTTGCCTCTTCGGATCTATAAAAGGAGAAGAGGAAGAAGCAGAAATAAACTGTGCTTTCTTCTCTCCTTCTCTCTCTCCGCGCCTTTCTTCTCCAAAGGCAGCGTTCGCCTTTCTTCTTCGGTCGGTTTGGTTTTGGGTCTTGAGGCTTTCGATTGTGCGATCTGAGGTTGCTTCCGAATTGCGGTGTTCGTCTTGGAGTGCACCTACGAACGGCGTGAGTGGTTGTCGGATCTTGAGGGGATTTTGCCAGCGAGCCTCTGCACCTTGGGCGGCAATAAATTCTCTAAAGACAGTCGGCGCGCCGACGCTTCAACCGGAGGATAACGATTTCCTAACCCTGCTTATTCATTTACTGTCTATTGCATGCTGCCTGATTTTATTGGTGCAAATATATTACTGATTTTAGTGCTATATTTATAACAATTTATATATAATTTTATGGTTAAATTATATTGAATCACAATTAATGAATGTAATTGTTAATATGTATGGGGAGCTATTCATTCTCATGCGTGGGACTTAAGCGGTGCAAATCTAAAGCACAGATTGCACTAACATAGGTGACTCATTTTCGAGCACGATTTGCGCATGTCTAATGTCAAATTGGTCGGGCCGAACAAACCTCATTTTGCCATCCGAATCCGCTTTTTTCGAAATGGTTGGATGATTAAAGCTCACTACAAAAAAACCAATGATTAGGGATGAAATTTTGGGATAAATATTTTTCGACCCAAAATGTAACAAATTTTGCGACAAAAAAAAATTATTGCTAATTAGCAACGAACTTAACAACGAAATATTTTCGTCGTAATTTAGCAATAAATTATTTTTCGTCCCAAAAAATGTTATAGTTTAGCAACGAATATAAATATTCATCGCTAATACTGCTATGAAAATGTATTTCATTGCAACATCTGCAACGAATTTATTATTTGTCGCACAATTTGCGATAAATTAAAAATTCATTGTAGAATTTCCTAAATTCATAATAATAATTAAAATTAATTTTTATAAATCAAGGATGAATCTTTGATTTGTTCCTGAATCTGGGATGAATCCTGAGATTTATTCCTGAATCTAGGATGAATTCTCAGCTTTTAAAAATTAAAATAGAAAATATATCAGTAATCAAATTAATAGTTCTCTTAATTTTATAAATAACCTCAAACATTATTTAGCCACAATATATTTATAGCATTGATGTTTTTTAACATGAAACTATTTGTAAAATCAAATTTGGGGTAAAAAAGTACTGGTTTCGAAAAATTCAGGAGAAGTAGACGAATAAATAGGAATCAGTTTCGTGTAATTCTGATATCTCTAGATAGGATTTAGGCCTTATTTAATTAATTTTTATTTTGGGACAAATTCAGGATTCGTCCCAAAATTAGCGACAAATTCACAGATTCATCCCAGAATTGGCGACGAATCCACAGATTCATCCCAGAATTGATGACAAATACACAGATTCGTCGTCAAATTTGGGATGAATCTTGGATTCATTGCCTTCTGGGATGAATCCTGGATTCGTCCCAATAAGAAAAATACTTACAAATAAGCAAATGAGATTGAAACCCTATCTAGAAATATCGGAATGACATGAAACGGTTCCAATGTGTTCGTCTACTTTTCCTGATAATAAAAATACCCTCATACATCATATTTTGATCCAATATTTTTTGTTTTCATAGCTAATTAAGTTAAGCATATAAAAGTTTTAATTATAAATGTACTTAAGTTTACTATAGTTTAGAGTTACAAATTAATGTTAGAGAGCTCAGAATGATA
The DNA here is from genome assembly GCA_024364735.1 of Boesenbergia rotunda. NCBI lineage: Eukaryota > Viridiplantae > Streptophyta > Magnoliopsida > Zingiberales > Zingiberaceae > Boesenbergia > Boesenbergia rotunda. The sequence continues at coordinate 103,336 of JAGFNQ010007465.1, forward strand.
TAAAGCTAGTTCTATGTATTTGTTTAGCTCTCATGGTTATAAAAATGCCCTCATATATTATTGGAATCAAATATATTTATAGCAATGAACTTTTTAACATAAAACTATTTAAAAAATCAAATTCACGGTAAAAAAACATTGATTTCGATATATTATTTCAAAATGATATTTGAGAGCACTTATAAATTCAGGAGAAGTAAACGAACACATAGGAACTAGTTTCGTGTAATTTCGATATTTCTAAGTAGGATTTCAATCTTATTTAATTAATTTTCATTCTAGAACGAATCCATGATTCGTCCTAGAATTGACAACGAATCTATAGGTTCATCTTAGAATTAGCGATGAATACATAGATTTGTTACCAAATCTGGGATGAATCCTAGATTCGTCGCCAATTCTAGGATAAATCCTGGATTCGTCCCAGAATGAAAAATACTTATAAATAATTAAATGAGGCTGAAATCCTACCTAGAGATATCAGAATGACATGAAGTTGGTTCCGATGTGTTCATCTACTTTTTTTATAATAAAAATACCCTCATACATCATATTTGATCTAATATTTTTTGTTTTCATAGCTAATTAAGGTAAGCATGTAAAAGTTTCAATTATAAATGTAATTAAGTTTACTATAGGTTAGAGTTACAAATTAATGTTAGAGAGTTCGGAATGACACGAAACTATTTTTATATATTTGGCTAGCTCTCTTGATTATAAAAATATACTCAAACATTATTGGGACTAAATATATTTATAGCAGTGATTTTTTTAACATAAAATAATTTAAAAAATCAAATTCGTGGTTAAAAAAATTATTGGTTTCGATATATTATTTCAAAGATATTTGAAAGCACTTATAAATTCAGGAGAAGTTGACGAAGACATGGGAACTAGTTTCATATAATTCTGATATCTCTAGCTAAGGTTTTGACCTCATTTAATTAATTTTCATTCTGGGTTGGACTAATCCAGAATTTGTGCAAGAATTGGCAATGAATCCACAGATTCGTCTTAGAATTGACGACGAATACACAAATTTGATGCCAAATCTGAGATGAATTAATCTTGGATTCATTGCTAATTTTGGGATGAATCCTAGATTCGTCCCAGAAAGAAAAATACTTATAAATAATTGAATGAGGCCGAAACTCTACCTTGAGATATCGGAATGATACGAAATCAGTTTTGATTTGTTTGTTTACTTTTTCTGATAATAAAAATACCCTAATACATCATATTTTGATCTAATATTTTTTGTTTTCATAGCTAATTATGTTAAGCATGTAAAAGTTTTAATTATAAATGTAATTAAGTTTACTATAGGTTAGAGTTACAAATTAATGTTAGAGAGCTCGAAATGACATAATACTAATTCTATGTATTTATCTAAGTCTCTTGATTATAAAAATATTCTCAAGCATTATTGAGTCCAAATATATTTATAGTAGTATTTTTTTTAACTTGAAACTATTTAAAAAATCAAATTTGAGGTAAAAAAAGCATTGGTTTTGATATATTATTTCAAATTGATATTTTAGAGCACTTATAAATTCAGGAGAAGTAGTTGAACACAAAGGAACCAATTTCGTGTAATTCCGATATTTCTAGGTATGATTTCAGTCTCATTTAATTATTTTTTATTAATTTTTATTTTGTGACGAATCTAGTATTCGTCCCAAAATTGGCGACGAATCCATAGATTCGTCCCAAAATTGGCAACGAATTTGTGTCGCCTAGAATTGGCAATGAATACACAGATTCGTTGCCAAATCTAGGATGAATATGTGGATTCGTTGACAATTCTGGGACAAACCCAAGATTCATCCCAGAATGAAAAATACTTAAAAATAATTAAATGAGGTGGAAACTTTATCTAGAGATATTGGAATGATACGAAATCGGTTCCCATGTATTCGTCTACTTTTCCTGATAATATAATTACCCTCATAAATCATATTTTGATCCAATATTTTTTATTTTCATAGCTAAGTTAAGCATGTAAAAGTTTTAATTATAAATTTAATTAAGTTTATATAGGTTAGAGTTAAACAAAAGAAGACCGTTTAAGCCCACGACGTCAAAATTATCAAACAAAAGTAAAGATTTGAAGACATTTATAATTAAACCTCTCATCTTGTATTTCCTTTCCTCATTTGCAAACAAATTATTTCCCCTTAAGAAATAAAAAAAATATATTGTAATTTGCAGCAATGATTAAACACAAATATTATTATTAATTGATGAGTGATGACATTCTATGTAACAATTTTTATATGTTTTATTAATATCAATATTTTATTTTGAACAGGATTGACGACAACAAGTAAACTAGTTCAAATATTAAATTTTGTGTTAATTTAATATATTTTTTATTATAAATGATTTTATTTATTATTAATATTGTTAATTTATTTTGAATAAGATTGACGATGGCAAGTAAACTGATACAGTTGTTAACTTTTGTATTAATTTAGTAGATTTTTATGTTATAAATGATTCATTTTGTTATTTATTTGTTTAAGCATGAAAAGAAGAAAATGGAAGAAGCAAGATTGTCATGGAAGAGGTTGATCTGTTGATGTTCTTGTAATTTAATTTGATGACTTTATGGATATCTATTGATTGGATGTGATGACTTATTTGTTTGCATTGGATATGGATTTGATAGGGTTTCATTTGGATTTTATGTATTTGTATGGATATGGAATAGATATTTGTATGGTTTCATTTGGATTTAATTTGCAAACGGTTTGCATATGTTGATTGAAATTGGATGTATGTTAATCTGATTATAATGTGTTGGATGTGGTTAAACTGGTGATATTGATTGTATTTACACTACAAATTGAAGAAATAGTGTGGTTCTGGACAAAATCTGATCAATTTAGGACGAATTTTGTAACGAAAAAAAATTCGTCACCAACTTATCATAATTCTTTGATCTCCCAAATGTTGGGACAAATTTGTAGATTCATCCCTGATTCTAGGATGGATTTGTCGAATTCGTCCCAAATTCGGGAGCAGATCCTCTGGTCCGCACTTTTGCAGACCAGGGGATCGACCACTCGCGATTGCGGCCGGATCGTGATCGCGATTCGGCCAAAATTTATTGCGATCCCTTCTAGAGTTCACCGCGCCCCCCAGGTTATAGTTTGAGTTCGGGCGGGTGGCCGGAGGCCACCCGACGGCCTAAACCCTAAATCCGGATTTAGGGTTTAGGGTTTAAGATTTAGGGTTTAGGCCGCCGGGGTGGCCTCCGGCCACCCGCCCAAACCCAAACTATAACCTGGGGGCACGGTGAACCCGAGAGGGGACGCAACAAATTACGGTCGAATCACAATCACGATCCGGCTGCAATCGCGAGTGGTCGATCCCCTAGTCCGCAAAAGTGCGGACCAGAGGATCTGCTCCCCCCAAATTCTAGGATGAATATGTGAAATTCATCCTAGAATTTGGGACGAATTCAAAGATTCGTCCCAGAATTTGGGACGAATTCAAAGATTCGTCTCAAATCTGAGATGAATTCATTAATTCGTCCCTACACATATTTGCCCCGGATTTGATATGATTCAACAGATATTTTGGGACAAAAAATGATTCGTCACAAAATTGACTAAATTGAAGTTTTGCGATGAATCTGCATTTGTCCCAGAATTTGGGACGAAAAAATAGATTCATCGTAGAAATTTGGGACGAATCTACAAATTTGTCCCTAATTTGTGGGAGGAATTTGTAAATTCATCTTAGATTCTAAGATGAATTTATTTTTTCATCCCAAATTCTAGGATGAATTAATGGTTTCAACCCAGATTTTGGGACGAATCCATCAATTCGTCCCAGATTTTACGGTGAAAGCAGATTCGTCACAAAGCTCGATTTGTCATTTAGGCCACAATTTTATTTTCGTTACAAATATGCAACACAAAAGGCTTCGCCTCTAAATTTGGGACGACATCAAAATTTGTATAAAGCTATGGTTTTTTAGGGATGAAAGCTATGGTTTATCTAAAACAAAAAAAATTATATATAGCTAAATTCATCCCTAAATTTTCTGGGATGATTTTTTTTTAAATATTCATTCCATATTTTGCCCGAATATGATTAGTTTTTTTTTGTAATGGTTGAATAGGTAACGGTTGATTTGAAACGGTCGATCATTAATGGTCGCCCACTGATATTTTGAGCTAGGTGGGTAAAGATAATAAGTGAATACTACCAAATGTTGGTTTAGTAAAAGGTTATACACTTACTCAAGACGTCCAACAAGGCCAGCCCCATAGCCATCTGTAGAGAGATAAATTAAGAAATTATCCAGGCCACCATATATGAGGCCGGGTATTTCTTTGGCTTCATCGAGAATCGACCCTTATTTGATTTGACAATTCTACCATATGGTGACCAATTCAGTCATGCCCTGGGGGTACTATACAAAGTGTTGGTGCTTCTATATAAGAAGATCGTGAACTTGAGCAGAAAGAGAGACATAGAAACTATCCACCTTCATTCGTTCCCTTGCTCTTTCTCTTTGTTATACACTTTGCTCGACAACTCGTTTGGTGATAGGGTTTGGGTATTCACTCATTACTTCGTCACGAATAACCAATGTTTAGTTGTGTACATGGTTGTGCTATTGTATCTTGAGAAACACGTCCAGCATGACCTCAAAGTATAGCCGGAGGAGACAAATATATATTAAAGAAACTACATCAAATGCAAATCTCAATATGTGTCTCAACTTCCAACTCAGCCAGCTCGACACGGCTAGGGCACTTGGGCAACTCAACACTTGATAGTTCAACTCGATCATTCAAGACAATCCAATCATCCATGTAATTCGTGGTGACAAAAAGTTAATCGCTCGCCCTCATCAATTCGTTCCAGGATCAATACGGAAGAGGTAAATCACGGGGATTACTAGTCCGGATGCTGTGACTAGTGCGTGAAGATGGTGGGCATACTGGCTTTGTCAGGATTTAACTCCAGACCTCTTGGTAGCAACACTTACGCATTAACCATCAATCCATCCCGTGGGGACAAAAAATTGAAATGAGTAAACTTTTTATAGTGACTAGCTCTGTCGCCAAATATTAGTCGTTAAGAGGATTCGAATCTGAAATCTCTGATAACATATATTTTTATATTTACCATTTGAGATAAGAGACTTTGTATTTTTCTATTTGTTAGTTTGAGATTATCAAATCACGTCATCATATTTTAATTCTATAATTTTATTATCTCAAACAAATGTCTCCGGTTCAGATTCGTCATCCATCTATCAAGTACCTACTGCAATAGATAAGATCTAAATTAAGATTCTGAGCTGACGCATGAGCTGGATTTCTTCAAATCTGACGGCAAATCCAGTCACTATATATCTATTATGTGACGACGACGTCATAAGAAGAAAAGGGAGGATATATATAGTACTAATTAAGATTCGACATTTCTTCTCAGCCCTAGCTAGATGTATCGTCAGAATTAAGACGATGTGATTAATTCTTTCAATAAACAAGGCAAATGACCTTTGCCTACTGATGACATGGCTAATTAATTAAGTTAATTCCTAGAGTTGAAATTAAGGTATTGCTAGTGACACTCAAGTCAGGTTAATTAATTACCTTATCCAATCCCCTTTAATTACTTGTGCTACTTTGTCACGCACTTTTGGTGGATTTTCAACGAACGCCAAAAGCAAACTGGATTTGTTCACACAAAAGCTTATGATGTGATGCACGGTGGATCCCTACATGGACGTTGATAGGCAGGTTAATAAGGGTTTTTCGTGGTGTGATGTCGACCTGGTCAACATAGATTCCACGTAGTACGTTCTTGACTCAGTCAATATAGATTCCAGTTAGTATGAACACGAGAGTTGGTTAGAATCAAACTACACTTGGTCGGACAACTTTAGAATATTGTCATCTTAAGTTGTGGTTTAAAATCTCATAAAATTAATATGTTTATTTTCTCCATACATTAATTATAATATTCGGACTAGTAATTATCGTGAATTATCTCATCCGTATTGATACTAGAATAAATTGATAAGATGTTGGATCAAATAACATATGAACCTGGGATGACCAGCCAGACCCTACTGAAGTTTCTTATCGGTCATCAGGGTAAATCGGGAAGCGCTCGCAGTGAGCGGTCTAGAAGCCCAGCGCCCCAGAGTTCGCGTCCCATTTGAAAGATAAATTTCTGTAAAATACATCGTAGTTAGAGATTGAATCGTGGATGCCTGAGATAACGACTAGTCGTCCTACCGCTACATCATAATCCCGAGACAGAATAAATTGATAGGAGCACTGAGAGTGAATGAATCGTCTTTACCACCTCGATAATGATTATCAAGAGCACGGCAGAAAAAGGAGGTGTTGATTACAAGAAGAAGAGGGCTACGATAGTTATAGGCGTCGGAATCACACAACCACTTGGAGAAAAGACGTTTCGCCAAGAAAGCGATGTCTTCGCTACAAAAGAAACACTACTACTACTTCTTCTTCTTATACGATCTACATATAAGGTAGACATTTCAGCTAACAAGGTATGCACAATTGACTTCAAGCCTTGTCTTACTGTTCTCGGTTCTTTTTCTCCATTTGCTTCTCTGACTTAAACATTAGAGGGATCGTGCTAACCCTTAGTTTGTTTCTGCGAGGAAGCAAGGTGTTTTTCAAAGCAGCCGAGCAGGGAGGAATTGATTCGTTAGGTTTTCTCCGTCCCATCTCCATCCGCAAGGATACACCCGATCCGTTACAAGCCGACCCGATTGAAAAAGATGAATCCAGTAGCAACTAAGAAAAAAGCAAACAAAAAGAAGGCGATCCACCGAGAGTTACGTTCACTGATCCCCAATTTCAGACCAGATAAGACGTGTTAAAAAAAAAAATACCATTACTCTTTGTTCTTGTATTATTATTGGTGACTATAATAGAAAAAGATGAGGTGACCCAAACAAATGTGGTGAGAAATGGGATCCTTTGTTCTATTTTTTTCTCTGGTCCTATTATCCCATTTGATCGTCGATCGGATATTATCGACGATCTCCAATCACCATCCCGAATGAAACGATACCCTGAGGAGCAGTGAATCGGTTGAGATTATCACAATTACGATATCGTCGGATTCAATGGTGAATCCGACGAAATCGTAATTGGGGTCATTCCGACGGATTCAACGGTAATAGATTGATAAATAATTTGGTCACCTGTTCATTGGTCTCGCATCTCTTAATTTGCTCCTCATTCAATTTGCCCTTCTTAAGGAGCTTTCCTTTGCTATTTGTTAGAGCTTCAAAATCCTCCATTAGAGTAAACTATTATTATATCTCCATCAAGAAGACATATTCAATCCTTGACTTTCAAATATCGAAGCTTGCTATTCTGAGGTAGAGGTGCCTGAGTATCATAGTCACACTCCATTTATGAAGTTGAAACCCCTTAATAGGGATGGCAATAGGTAGAATTTGGGTAGGATTTTATGTTCTCATTACCCATCCCCATTTATTATATCAATCCCCGTACCCATCGGGTATTTAACATTCATATTCATCCCCATATCCATCGGAGGATTGGATATCTATATCCTACTCATCATCCTATAACTATCAACAATTCTCTCTTTTCTATAAAAAATAAATAATTTCAATGTACATGTTTGCTCTTCCTGGTCTCACGCTCTTTTAATTGGGTGAGTATTTCTCATGGAAAAGAAGATGTGATATATGTTGGTGATCAAATCAAGATGCAAACTAAGTTTCTTTTAAGATGGGAAGCGAGTAAAAAAATTTTCATTCCCAATAAAAATTAAGTGTATATATATATTGGGTATCGGGTAGGGTATGGATAGAATTTTATTACATCCGCTTTCATACCCATACCGGAAATAGTCATACCCGAATACCCAATTGCTATAATTGGGTCTAAAAATTTCCTTCATATCCTCCTCCATTCGGGTTGGATGTCGGATTCCGCATCGGATTCAGGGGAAATTTCCATTCCTACCCCTTAATGTTGACTTCTTGAAATTAGGGTTTCTCTTCAACTTTTTCTTCTTCCTTGAGCTCTTTACTCTCTTGGCGATTAGTCTAAAAAAGAGCGATCTCGCTATGATACCACTTGTTAGGACCGGTAGAGAGCTAGGGGGTAAGTAGCTTGGTTTGCTCAATGAAGATTTTGTCGCGACGGAAAACTTGAGTAAACACTAACACCATTTTCTTTACTTGGTATCCATCTCCTTGAGGCGACTAATTCAAGGGTCCACTCCTCCTCACTCGCACATCCACTATGAATGTTTCTTTTTAAATGTAAAGAAGTCTCGTACAAGCTCACCAAGAAATACAACAAGATACAAGTAGATGCAAAATAAAATCTTACAAGATTTATAACAATGACTCCTTGCTTATTTTGCTTTCTTCTAGCTTGGAATCATCTCTAGATCCTTGGAAATGCAGCAACACCATGCTTTAAGAACTCACAAGAAATGGTGATGAAGAGAGAAGAAGTTGTGTTTGAATCTGCGACAGAACCCCTTTATATCACCCGGTTAGTGTCTCTAATCGACTACCTCAGTCCATTCCACATTGATCCAAACACATCTAGTTGTTCAATCATCCAACAACTCTATTTTCGCTTTTCCCAGTTGATTGCCCCAGTCGACTAGTTGTAGAATCGATTGACCAATCAATTTTGCAACTCTCTATTAGTTTCAACAAACAACAGAAATCCCTGCTAAATCGATTGACAAATCGATTCAGCTAATCTGAATTGATTGGCCAATCGATTAGGCTTTTTTCATTCACGTGAAAACCTCTCCTAGTCGATCACCCAATCGACCGGGAATGGCTGAATCGACTAGCCAGTTGATTGCCCATTTCTCTATGCTCTCGCGAAATCCTCCCTAATCGATTAGGTAAAGGCTAATCGATTGTTTTAATCAATTACCCAACCCTAACTCGCCTAACCCAAGTCTAGGATTTACTTGTCCAACATCCGGTTAGTGTTTGGTCAACCCTTGACCAACTAGGACTTTTTCTCTTGCTTACTTCCTAATAAGGACTTCTCTCATAGCAAGTATTTAGCTCTCAGTTAATACACCTTGGTTTCCACTTAGTTTCCAACTAGGTCCACCTAGTCTACTAGGACTTTTCTTTTACTAAGTGTTTAACTCCCAACTAATCCACCTTGAACTTAACCTAATTTCTAACTATGTATAGTCCCATTAGGACTTGTTCTCACATGTCCAAACATTATTATCAAACATCGAAACTCAAACTCGAGTTAACCCATGTTAGTAAGATTCCATATCAATTCTCCCTATATCCATTGGGATTGGATATCTATCCTCATATCCATTAAAGAATCAAATATCTTCTATATAAAAATTATTCTTCTTTCCATCCAATTATATCACCATTCATTAAAAACATATTAGAATTAACATAATATTAAAAAATATAATTAAAAAAATTGCACATCTATATAGCCTACTCTTAATATCAACCAGAATAGCTAGTCGGCTTTGGTACTATATATATATATAAAAAGACCACTGTATTAATTTCATGCAAATCTTAACCATTTTTCAGTTTGAATTTTGTTTTTATACTTAACACTATAACTCAACCACTAAACCTTAAATGCAAAATCTTAAACAACATAATCACAAGCTAAAAAGTATAAAATAAAAAAAATCAAATTCTCTTAATTAGTCCACATGGTAAGGTCCTTAGCAAAAAATTATATATATATATAGACAGACACACACAAACCCCACTAAACTCTAAAGGCACAATCTTAAACAACATAATCACAAGCTAAAAAAATAAAAAAAAAAAATCAAATTCACTTAATTAGTCCTCATGGTAAGGTCCTTAATATATATATAGCGCCTGGAACTGTGAGGGGCGCCAATGTTTTATATATATATATATATATATATATATCCAAGCACCTGAAACTGTGAGGGGCGCCAACGTTATGCGGCCAATTTTGTGTGTACGCGCACGCGCGCGCACACACACACGGAGGGTATGCTATGTGACTATCCATGTCTGAGTGATAGAGGTGTTTGGATTTGATTATGCACCTCTATTTTTTTAAACAAAAAATTTCTTAAATTCTAAATCCTAAATAAATATGCCCCTAAACCCTGTGAGTATCTAATTTTTTTTTTAGGTTGAATATTATAACTTAACCCTTAAATCCTAAAGGTAAAATCTAATTGGCTTAACCATGGTGCTAAAAAAAATAAAAAGTTGTTATTAGGCACCCTAAATACATATATGTGTGAGCACCAAAAAAATTTTGTTTAAAGTTTTTTAATCTTGAACACTATAACGTAACCCCTAAACCCTAAAACGAAATCTAATTAGCTTAATATGATGTTAAAAAAATAAACAAAAAAATGTACTAAAAAGAATAGAGGCACCTGGATTGAATCTAGACGCCTCAACCAGTATCACAGATTAGCCCACAACGGAAGGTCCACATGATAACACACATATACATATATATAGTTTTGATATAATACGAACCGACGCCTACGAACTCGTCCACACGTCAACGTAAGACGCCTCCAATTCAATTGGAGACACCTTTGGTCTTTTATTTTTTATTTGTTTAAGAAACTAAGGCACCTCCCATTGCTTGGGAGTATGAGATGCGCCTAAATTTTTTTATTTTTTAAAAAAATCAAAATTTTCTCACATATACATCTTAATACCCCGTAAGAACCTAATTTGGTTAACCCAAGAGGGACGATTAAACCCTACGAAAAAATCTTATTAGTTTAAAATTACTATAATCGAAGTCTTAAATCCTAAAATCTTAAATCTTAAATATATATAATATACCCCGTGAAAATTTAAAATTGGTTATTTTGAAAACTATAATCCAAGAGAGACAATTGAACCCTAAAAAAATTCTTATTGACTTAAAGTCATTATAATCCAATCTCTAAATATTAAAATATTAAACTCTAAATATATTCCAAAAAATTTTAAAAAAAACCCCGTAGTATCAATCCAAGAACCCAAGGTACATTGGATTGAGGGTCTCGTCACGAATGACAGTGTAGGAGGATATATATATATATATATATATATATATATATATATATATATATATATATATATATATATATATATATAATTGTGTATTCGAGTTAAATATAGAATATTAATAATTTCATCACATTCTCTATTTTTAAGATTAGGTATCAAATTTTTTATTAAATTATGAGGATATTATGATCTATATATTATGGCACATATAATAATTTTTATTCGGATTGAATATCAAATTTTTTATTAGATTATGAAAAAATTATCATCCCTATATATCATGGCTTTGATGATGGACCCAATAAATTCTAAAAAAAACGTCATGAGAGGAAGAGTTAACCACAATGATTTTTTCCAATCGCTTGTTTAAACTTAATTTCTTGAAAGGATAATATTTTTTTAACTTTTTTTTAGAACAATTGTCCTTTTTTTTATTAATATTGTTTTATGGGAATTGTTTTAAAAATCCTCAACCACGAATATTTTTAGGATTCACTCTCCAGGTAAAGAAATCTTATTTTACCCTTCTTAATTTTTTTTTACTTCCTAATATATAAACTATTAGGACGTAAAAAGAAATATTTTAGAGAGCGTAAAATAATAAATCCTCACATGGCGAGGGAATAAAATTGTGAATAGAAATTTTTTCCTAATTTACCGTTATTTTACCATCATGAAAATTTTAAATTAAAAAATGCAGTGTCTCAAGTAAGGCAAATATTATTGTATAAATCAAATTCCTATTTCAAGAACTGAACTACGATTTTCTCTAACAAAACTAATTAAAATAAAAGAATAATTCTCACATAACGGAGAAGAAGAAAATTAAAATGCAAGCAGCAACCGCAGTGTCCTTTACTAGCGTCCCGCATTTGCGTCTCCGTCATCAATACCCACTTTTCTGTTGGTGAAGGAGGTTCGGCCTTCTGTCGCGACATGTTTCCTTTAAGGAGATACTAACCAGGGTCGGAATTAAGGAGAGTACGAATAGGAGTAGACGCCCCAACGGCCGAAAATATGGCAGAGCCCACGTGACCGAATCATGGCCTCGCACTACAGGACACGGCTTCTACGCGATCACCGCGAGGAGGACGGCGAGCGCAATCAGCACCGCTGGCGTCCGTCGAAAATAGAGCGCGGCGCCGTCGCTGGATTGTTCGCCGCCCACGTATACCATCGTGTTGTTGCTGATGGTGCTCGACGGAACACCCACCGGGTTCAAGTCCGATGATTTCTGGCTGTTGGATAACAAAAAAAGAAACACGTTTTGTTAGAACAGTGATTCCATTGCGAATTCAATCAATTATGGTCAACTATGGGAGGCAGCCGTCAAAAAAGGGACCGATGGATTATGGATCATTGTTCTCATGAGTCATGATCGGATTAAGTCGGCAAGCTGACCTTGTGGTGCTGGGGCAGAAGGTGATGAGGTAGTTGGTGGAGCCGGTGGCGCAGGTGAAGGTGGATGTGGCGTCGTCGTAGGCGTAGCTGTAGGCTCTGGGGCACGCGTTCTTGAAGAATTGCGCGTAGGACGACGGCCTGCACGTGTTAGGGTTGCCGTACTCGCCGCTGCAGCAGTACTCCGGCGTCCCGAAGGCCTCGCACGCGCTCTTGCACGCCACGCCCTCGCTGCCGCCGTCGGAGTTCGAGAGGACCACCTTGAGGTCCGACGGGCAGAGGGCGTTGAGGTCCACCAGGCACCCCGTGGAGCTGCACGTGCCGCCGGAGCCGCCCTCCGGAACCACCAGCATCGGGAGGTTGTACCCGTCGACGAGGCTGACGTCGAAGAAGTCCATGCCGCCGCTTCCGTCGAGAGTGAACTCCGCGAGGGTGGCGGGCGGGGTGGCGCCGCTGCCGGAGCACTCGACGGTGCCCGATCCGCAGTCGCCGGAGGCGCAGGTAAACTTGCCGGTGGAGTCGGTGGAGCAGTGGGTGCGGCCCCAGAGTCGGCCGGACCACGCGGAGGGCGCTTCCAGGCTGCGCGATTCGCCGGACTGCAGAGCGAAACCAGTGGTCGGAAGAGGCGCGGTGCCGGAGCCGGAGAGCAAGCCGGGCCAAACGGTCTGCTGGCAGTTGTTCGTCAGGGTGAACGTTGCGGCCAAAGCCCCTGAAAACAGAGCACAATCAGTAAAAAAAAAACAAAGAGCAAAAACAGAGCACACGATTCGCAAGAAACAGCAAAGAACTCACCTTCAATCAACAAGACAGCGAATGCGAGAACGACCAAAACTCCGGCCATCTTGCTTAGGGAAACAGAAGACGTGGAGCGGTTTGAGTTCGTTCTCCCGTAACCACACCCTGATAAGCTTAGCAGAGATCGGATGGGGAAAACGGGGAGAACTCACTCAGGTTGAAGGGTGATTCTGCAGCAGCAACGGCGTGGCTGAATTTATAGAGTATGCTGGATGATGACAAAGATGGTTATTCAGTATATTTAGAAATTGATTTTAATTATGGATAATTTATCATATTTAGATTACAATTTAAATTATATTTATTATTATTATATTTATGGCAATATATTATTATATTGATGGTAATATAGTTGCGCTATGGATTGAAGACACGTGGAATAGCTGACCAGGTTTTGACGATGCAGGGCCATCGAGGGCGTTGTTGATTACCGTCGGCCACACGTGCAGCAGATCATGGCCCTCGAGCTAGGACCATAACGTTTAGCTTTCTTTAGCCGTTAGAAATGAATGCTTTTGGCCTCCGCATAATTGTTAAAAGATATATTTATTTTTTATTTTATTATTTTCATAAATCACTGATTGGCAATAAATAAATAAATAATATGTTTTTGAGAAATATAAACGTTAAAAACGTCTTTTGAAAAATTTCATATATTTACAAGAGCTTAGTAGATGTCGACGAAGATCGTCGACCAAATCTTTCTCCTTTTTCTTCGAAGTTTCCCCAATTTTCTTATTCGACATATATAATCCGATCTGGATCTGACAACATCTGATAATGATCGATTGCTCTCCTGATTAATCGGAGTGATCTACGAACAGAACACTCAATGTCGCCGTCACCTTTGAGTCTTTGACCTTGTTCCTAAAGGAAAATAATCTTTGCCCGTTGACCGTCTAACCCGAATCTCCCGTGTGCGTGGACCGAATCGAAGTTCCCTTGGGAGACAACCGCCATGGCCAACTGCTTACCAGTCCAGTTTTGAAAAATCAACTCTGTTCAGCAGCTGAATTAGTAAACCCGTTATTATTAATTCAGTTTTCCTCTCTCTCTTTTGTTTTTGGATAATTTAATCGAAAAGATAAATATGACCTTATCGGTTCCGACACAATCCAGATTGTAAAATAAGAATCCAATTCCCATATGGAGATGAAACATGAGGAACACATTTCTTTTTTCCCTTTTTGAATGATTTGGTAGGCAGTGACTTTCACAGTGTGTTCCCGGCTGCTTCTTTTGCAGTGGCGGCGTTGGATTTTGCCTATCCGAGTCAAACTTCCAGAGAGACCATTTCCCCCGTATATGATTCAAATTACTAGATTCTCCAATTGATTACACTGTATAATGTCAAAGCTAGGTGGAGTGACAAAAATGTTATCTTGAAATACATTAGTTTAATTAATTTGATCCTCCAAAGTTAGTTAATGTGAAATGGCAAGCAGCTTATAGTTTGAATTCATCCATTATCCAATTTTGAATTAAGAAGGCAATTGAAAAACGTAAAGTAAGAAGCATGCATGTGGCTTCTTAGCCCTGCTCCATTTTCCACGGTAGCTAAAAACACTGCTACATGATTGATTAGTATGAACTCTTTGGGTAAATTGTAACTTTAGCTCAAGGTTCATGTAGCCTAAGCTTAATCTGACGTGTCATTTTGAAAAATAAGTATAATATGAACACAAAACCTGATTAATCAAACTGAGAGAACCAATTGATTTGCAAAGCGCATGTCTGAACAAGTTAATTATCTAAAAACTATTAATCAAGCTTGATTAACTACCTAGGTAATTTTTCCCTGGCCTCCTCTCCTACTATCTTATGACTTATGAGTATACCCTCTTGCCAACAATTGAGCTTTAAGATGGTCCACAGTACTGATAAGTTAGCACTTAGACTATGAAGATCCATTTGAATCCCTCTGTAGATTTGTCAGAAGGAAAAGCGACAACTTTCCCATTGCGTTGTTCAACGACTAGAGGGAGTTACAATCCTTTTTTTAAATGAAAAGATAAATATGTATACGGAAAGAAGAATGATAGACGGATACTTTTACATGAGTGGCTATGGGCGACATCCGATGTGGATGATTTGACGCGGCCAAAATCAATTTTTTTTAATTCCTAGCTCTCTCATATGCCTACAATAATTCTCTTTTCTTTCCTTGGATTGCAGATAAGATGATGTTGGTTTCTACAAATCAACACCAAGGTTATATCGATTTGTAAAAAATAACACCAACGTGGTATTGACTTTTACAAACCAACATTACCCTAGTGCCAGTACCTAAGTGATGCTAGCACTATCAAACTAGCACTATCCACCTTGGTGCTGGTTTGTAAAAAACAACACCAAAGTGATGCTGGTTTATAAAAAACTTCTCCAAGGTGGTGTGATTTCCAATACCAAAATGGTATTGGTTTATAAAAAATAGTACCAAGGTGGTGTTGGTTTCTACAAACCAACACTAAGGTGGTGTTAGTTTCTACAAACCATCACTATCTATCTTGGTACTGTTTTGTAGAAACCAACACCACCTTGGTGTTGGTGTGTAGAAATTAGCACCACCTTGGTGGTGGTTTTTATAAACCATCACCATGTTGGCTTGGTGGTGCTTGCACGATTTTGGTACTGGTTTATAAAAACTGATACCAAAGTTGATGTTGTTTTTTAGAAATCAGAATCAAGGTGATGTCACCACCACCAAACTAGCACATCCACCTTAGTGCTAGTTCACAAAAGCCAATACTAACCTTTGGCGCTGATTTGTTGAGACCAGCATCAAGTGTTGGTGCTGGTTTGTTGAAACCAACACCAAGTGTTAAATATCGAAAATTTGAAGTCTTAAATGTATAAAAATGAAAGTTAAGGGGTGGGTCGTAATAACTAACTTAAATTCCTCTCTTGTCCCTTTTGGTTTCACATCCTCCACCGCCGCAACCTCTCTCTCGATCTCTCTTCTCCCCTCGTGTTCTCTGCAGCCAACGCACGCAACCTCGAAGTCGTCTCCTTTTTTCCCTCTCTCCCCTGTACCCTCCTCCTCATTGAAGAGCGGAGACCTCGTAGAGAGGCTAGAGCGACAGTTTCCTTGTGTGTCTGCGGGCATCGAGCAAACCGCTGCATCTGTCATCCGTTGCCAGCAGCCTTAAACATCCTAACTCTGTTGTTCCCATCGGCTACCATGGATCGTTGCCAGAGAGGAAGAAACTACATGGGTAATGATATGCTATACCTAAATTATTCGTTCGACTTAAGTTCATTAGCGTGGTAGCAAAAGTTTCTTATTTTGTGAATTAGTTAACCAGATTAAACACAAGGGATTAATCGATTAACACCATAAGTTTCCTTGGTGTCGTTTACTCGGTTAGCAAGCATTAATCATAGGATTCGGTATTGCAGTTAATGCGCTTTGGAAAAGTGTATGTGGTTTTCGTCAAGTATACCTGATTTAATTTTAAGAGTAGAGCTCAGTTAACACTTGCATCTATAATGTAGTAGTCGTAGGGTGTTGTGTGAGTCTATATTGTTGATGATGTGTGGGCTAGTGCAGTACAAAGGGCATTTGAAAATGTCATGCAGTGAATATTTTGTGTGTGAAATAGGTAATACATGCTGATAACATATTGATGTGTGTAATTTCATCTGATTAATTAACCATACTAATCGACTAAATTGAAGTTCATTACTATTTAGGTTTAATTAACTAATGGATATAGTTACAGATTACATCTAAAGAATATTAAATGGATAGGTAGATAAATTAATTCAGTGTTATTAATTAAAGAATTAGTAATTAATTGTGAAACTAATACTGAGGGAATAAATTGACTATATGAAGTTGTTAATTTGAATCGCCTTGGCATTCCCTCATCTCTAGAATTTGGACTTGAGATAGAGTCTCGGATTTAAAGACGTATTATGGTAGGTAGTTCTCTCTTGGACCTAAACTAAGTTATTTGGAATGATAGGAGATGTAATCATTTCATTCGGATTAATAAAATAACGGGGATAATTGCTAGTTACTATTTGAGTAAATGGCTAAAATTGTATTTATTACAGGACCCTGATTGAATACAGATTAGCTGGACAGGAGGTTCTTTCTGATATTATACACGTTATTTACGAGGCGGGTACTTCTCCTTTGTATCTTGTAAATTATTGATCTTAAATGCATGACAATTTATTTTTTAGTGAGACTGCTTTACCTTGTTCCTTATTTTTGATATCATCAATTGATACTTTCTATACTTGATCTTTGAGTTAATCAAATTTATATCCATACAGTCTCGCCTGTTGACTTCTTGATCCGTAGAGTACCGCTTGTACGCGAGTACTTAAAAATAATCATTAAATACAACTAGGGTTTGATTGACATTAGAAATACCCTACCGAGTAGATTAGTTGCATATTTAATGATTCTGGTATTTATTTGGTGTATCATTGCCAAGTGGTGATCTGGTTATTTGTGTATTTAGTATCATGCATCATATCTGCATAGTTACATTTTGATGAGCATCGACTTCCATTTAGTTAAGCCCATCGTCAAGCATTTAGCTGCTCTGCCCACTCAACCACTCATGGATAGTGGTAGTTGCTAGAGTGCGAGTAGTTATTCTATTATGTCATACTTGATCACTTAGGGGGCGTTTGGTTTAGGATAATAGGGACTAGGGAATGAGAATGAATGGTAATCATTCCCATTAATACTGTTTGGTAAGTGTCAATGGGAATGAAAATAAGGGAATCATTCCCTCATTTTCATTCCCTACTCCCCCCTCATCAATCAAATTCCTCAATCATTCCTTCCTTTTCATATATCCAAAACACTCCTTTTTTTATTTTATATTTTTCATTTTACTATTTCTTTTTATATTATCTCATTTTACTTTCTCTCTCTATATTTTAAAATTTCTCTCTACATATTTATTCTTTTTTCTCTCTCTATATTTTCTATTATTTTCTTTCTCTACCTTTTTCTGATCTCATTTTCTCTTTATATATTTTCAATATTACTATCTCTCTTTACCTCTCTTATTATAATTTATCTATATTAATTTTTTACTTTTTAAATATTTTCTATATCACTTTTTCTCTATATTTTTTATATCACTTTCTCTCTCTATATTTTTTATATCACTTTCTCTCTCTACCTTTCTCATCTCATTCTCTCTTTGTATATTTTGTTAATCACTTTCTCTCTCTACCTCTCTTTTCATAATTTATTTATCATTATTTATCATTTTTTCTGTATATTTCATATATCACTTTCTCTCTCTACATTTTCTATATATATCTCTCTCTACTGTCTCATCTCACTTTCTCTCTATATATTTTCAATATCAGTTTCTCTCTCTACCCCTTTTATTTAATTTATCTATCTTTATTTTTTACTTTTTTTCTATATTTTCTATATTACTTTCTCTCTCTACATTTTCTATATTACTCTCTCTCTACCTCTCTTATCTCATTTTCTCTCTATATATATTTAATATTACTTTCTCTCTCTACCTCTCTTATCATAATTTATCTATATTTATTTTTTACTTTTCTTTATATCTTCTATCACTTTCTCTCTCTACATTTCTATATCATTTTTTCTCTCTATATATTTTTTTTAATGATTTCTCTCTCTATTTTTTTATCACATCTATCTTATCTTATTTTTTCTCTCTACTTTTTATCTTTATTTTCTCTATTATTGTATTTTCTCCTATTTTTTCTTCTAATTTTTTTTTTACCTTACTTCTCATAATTTCTCTCTATATTTTTCTAATTTATCTCTCAACTCATTTTATTTCACTTTCTCTATTTTGTAATAATTCTATTATTTTAGGTAACTTTGAAATTTTTATGGATTCTCATTACTAAAGTTAAACTGAACCAAACATCATCAATGATAATAATTTTTATTCCAGGATTTGAACCAAACACTACCAATGGAATCATGATTCTCATTCCCATTGACCCCTCAATGAATCCCATTACCATTCCGATTAACAAATTTGAACCAAACGCCCCCTTAAATGTAGTGGATGTTGGAGATGTAGGCAAGCAGTTGACACTCTCACCGTTGTTTTTGAAGAATACCAAAGTTGTTGGTGACTCCTTCTTTTTCCTGGGCTTTTGGAGTAGTTGGCTCCCCAACATCCTATCCACTCAACCACTTACAGTAGTGGTAATCGTTAGTGTGCGTACAGTTTTCACAATCCTACCCACTCGGCCACACAGATGTGATGTGATTGCAGCTTGCCTTGCGTCAGGCGTGACACATGTCATTGCATCATATATATTTATTGCATTTTATATTGTCTTGTGTTTGTTGCATTTATATGAGCTATGATTGCTATATTTGGTTGACATGTATGTATGCTTTGTTATTCTGTTATCATTCTGTTTCACACATGCCTAGATATTATTTTATTTTTAGAGACTATATACTGTTATTTTTTCTGCTTATTATACCTTTTATTATTATGCTATGCGTTTATCTACTCTTATACCTGTAGAGTTCGCCTGGACTCACCACTCCTATCGTCTAATTCTATTTCAGATAACAGATATATGGATTACTTGGAGCCAAGAGAGGATCTAGTTGTCAGTCCTATGGTGTCGAGCAGTTTGGAGTTTTGTTTTCTGCAATGTCTTTATTTTAGCAGTTTCTTTATTTTCGCATTTTCATTATTAGAGTGATATTACTAGTTTGGCGGACTTATGTTTTGTTATTGAGCAATGATATGTTCATTCATGCTAATATGGACTTAGTATTGATTTTCGTTGGTTTTTAGTTTTAATTTGGATATGTGCTCTCTTTTATTTATAACTTTCATATTGATATTAATTGCGTGGTTGTGAAGCTTACTTTGTTATTATGATGCCAGTCGTGTGAGGCTATGTTGTATTTTGTGGAGAGTTATGTATAAATGTCCCAGATTGTCCGCCGTATAAGGGAGATATTGTTCAATTTTCGAGCAAACATGTGTCTCTGTGGACGTGACACCAAGGGTTGGTGCTGGTGTTAACTTTTACAAACTAGTACTATATTTGTGCTGATTTATAAAAACCAACACCACATTGGTGTGCATTTGTAGAAACCAATACTAATATGGTGTTGGTGCTGGTTTTTACAAACTAGAACCAAGTGGTGCTAGCATTAGCACCATATTGGTGTTGCTTTGTAAAACCAACATCAACGTATATGGAGTTGACACCACTTTGGTGTTGATTTATTAAAATCACTATCATTTTGGTGTTGATTTCTACAAATCAGTATCATCTTGCATGCAATCAAAGAAGAGAGAACAGGATTATTACATGCAAATGAGAGAGGAGTTTAAAAAAAATAGATTTTGGCTATGTCAGATCGTCTACGTTGGATGCAGCCTACAATCGCTCACATAAAGGTGTGCAAATTATAAAAATTATATATATATATATATATATATATATATATATATATATATATATATATATATATATATATATATATATAATGCACAATTATATAGGGACCATGGGTTCCTACTCATGTCATGTCTGACAAAGTGTCAGATTTGAAAAGTATTTAAGGTATGATGTACATGTGCTCACATGGGTACCAACACTCTCTCTATGTATCAACCGTCAGATGTGCTACGATCGATTGCTCATCTTCCATATAAACCACGAGCGATCAGGTATCAACCGGACTCTATCATCACTGGTAAGAAATCACCTCATGTAGGCACTGGCTATCCTCCATCTTCTAAGGGGTCAGCTCTCCAATCTCCAATGCAGGGCAAGCTGATTGATGTGTGAACATGCTCACATCTGCTCCTCTCCTAGCTTGATCTGTGGGCTAGGGGCCTCACCTCCATCAGCATATGTCATCTCCTAGAGCTTCTTCATCGTCACCATCTCCTATTTACTTTTAGCAAGTATTCAACTATCAATGGATTTGACATATTTTTACCGTGAGTCATTTGCTGCGAATTAGATAGATCTTTTTGGTGGATCTATTCACCTTCTTTGGACTTTTAGCCAAAGCCCTAGCCATAAAATAGATTTGGAACGCCTTTACCACGAGCTATTTACTATGGACTAGATAAATTCTTTCTCGGTGGATCTATTCACCTATACATCCTCATCAACAATACATGTGCTCTCTCTCCTCACATAGTCCACAAATATACACCCTCTCTAACAAGATATATGGTTTCATTCCTCACCAACTCAAAATGTACACACTCATATCATGTGTCTACATAGCTCCAAAAGAGTGCCCCCGGGGCTATTGTGCAGCGGTAGGGTAATTAGTTGTTAACCCAGACATTCACGGTTCGATCCCCAGCTACGACGTATTTTGCAAGAATTTTTCCTCCAAATGGGGCGCGAACCCTTGGACGCTGGGCTTCTATACTGCCCACCGCGAGCACTTCCCGATTTACCTTGGTGACCGGTGGGAAACTTCCGTGGAGCCGGACCGGTCACCCCAGGTTCAATTTGTCTGCTACCTGGTTCATCATTACATAGCTCCAAAAGATGCTCCAGATGTCTATAGGTACGTCCATTACAACCTCCAACGTCAGTGTCATAGTCTCCATCTTCTCCGCTACTAATGTGGTCTACATGTATCTAAAACGTCTCAATCAACATGTAGCTGAAGAGGTATATCTTGCTAGTCATACCATAGTCTGCCTCCGCAAAGTGTGTTAGAGTGCCTCGTATCACGCTGGTGAGCCGCTCCTCCATATGAATCCCTCCATGTGCAACCCCATGCCTCAACTCATGTGTAACACCTAAGAATCGACACCAAAATCTTCCACAAAATTCTTTCTTTATAGCTTTTTGGTTGAGGCTGATTTTCACTTAATAGTTGACTAATAGTATCAATCAATTGATTGCTCAACTGATTTCACCTATAGGACAACTCTTTCCAACTCAATTAGATCATAATAGTTGACCATTAATGTTCATCAATTCCAATCAATTGAGTGTTGGAATCGAGTTTAGAACATGCTATATGTTGCAACAAGACAACTCCACTGTTACTATTTAACAATTAATTGATAGCCATCAATCGAGTTGTTAAATCAAATTTCAAACAATCTATTTGATGTAATAGTGTCATATTGTTCAAACTCAATAGTCGATTGAAGTGCAACAAACTCCATTAACCTCGAATTCATAATTTAGGAATTCATCAGTTGAGTGCTACTCATAGTAAAAGTTAATATTTCTATTTCAACCTTATCAAGACTAAATTCTCACCTTGCATGCCTAGTATTCGATTGACCTTAACTTGTCAGAATTTTCTTTTCTCATCATTTGATCAACCTTGACCTTTTGAGGCTTTTCATTGTCAAGTATTAATTTGATTCACCTTAATCTGTTAGGACTTCATCGTTGCCTATAATCCAGTTAACTTTGACATGTCTAGACTTTATCAATGTCTAGCATTTGGTCAACTTTAACCTGCTATGACTTCTCCACTATTAAAATATCCGAACATCTTTGACCTTAATTCTTTCATTGCTAAGTGTCAAATCTATTTTTATACGTTTAACTTTACGTCTCATGTTAGGTGTCCAATCCTCGATCATTCACTTGAATTTGACTCCTCATGTTAAGTATCCGATTCTCCATGATCCGCTTAGACTTCATATCGTGTCCAACAAATCCACTTGAACTCCTTCACTGTCAAGTATTCGGTCTATCTTGACTTACTTGATTTTTCGCTCGATCAATCTTAGTATGTCTGACCCAAGGTCGATTGCTCTAATAATCTTTGTTTTCAACAAACTCTTTTTTTGCTTGACGTCTTGCTTTCATCAACAAATATATTGATAAAAAAAATCAAAACTCAACTCGAGCTAACTCAAGTTTGATCAACCAAGCTTGGTCGACTTTGTCAACCTAACTAGAGATCGATTGTACTAATTAACAATATGGAAGGTGATGAGCTTAACAATTAGGAGTCCCTTGGAGATTTTGTTGTTCAACTAGATATGGGGCTTCATCTCCTATAGCATGATGTCTTTGAAACCAAAGGAAGAATTAAAGGATCGATAAAGGAATTTGTGAGGCATTGATGGATGAGTGAGCTAGCTAGGTCTCTTGATTATGAAAGTCTTTATCACATGTTGGCTACAATTGGACACACTTGCTCCCGGGGTGATGGTGTAGTAGTAAGGTGATCATTAGTCGCTATCCTAGATATCTGCGGTTCGATTTCTAGCTACGACGTATTTTATAAATTTTTTTTCTAAATGAGACGCGAACCCTAGGACGTTAGACTTCTAGACCGACGACCACGAGCGCTTTCCGATTTACCTTGGTGACCGATGAAAAACTTTCTTGAGACCAGATCGATCATCATAAATTTATCTACTATCTGATCCACCATGACAATGGGACACCACCGAATTTATGTGCATCCCAAACCAGAGGTAGGCAAGTGTCAAGAAAAATCAGAGCTAGGAAACATGATCAGTTTACAGACATATGGAGATCCAAAACAAAAAACATGATACATAAGCCTCCTTATCGGCAGGAAACATCAGTTTCACAATTCAGAGTAGCAAAAGGCAACCCGGGCACCTCTCCCGTACTCGAGCAGACGCATTGATAGCTCAGCTGCTGACTTGCCAAATAACATGAGGAATATTAAAACATGTTGAAGTAACACCAAACGTTTATAGAAGCAAGTATGCAATTGTCCTTGTAACGAGATTAGTATGAAAAATGATAACAAAAATAATAAAAAATATATCAGATTTACGTAGAAATCTTTGACAGAAAAAACCACGGGTAAAGGAGAAAAATCACTATGAACGATGGAATACAAAGTCAACAGCTCTGATAAAGTAAAGAGAAATAGAGAGAAAAGAGAGATAGAAAGAAAGAAGAGGTAATCAAATAACTTTCTTGATTGATTAATTTTATCCATGAGATATATAATTTATAAAGACTTTAGAATACTTAGTCAAATAAAAAATTAATAATAAAATTATTTAATTAACATATTAATAAGAAAATATCTAATAATAAATTAATAGATCAAATTAAATTTAGATCACCAAACTCTAACAATCTCTAACTTGATACGAATTATACAAATCTTCAAAAGAATATTTTCCACCTCTTCTAAAAGACCCCCACAGGATAAATTTAAAGACATCTTGAGATCCAAAACAAAAACATGATACATAAACCTCCTTATCGGCAGGGAACATCAGTTTCACAATTCAGCGTAGCAAAAGGCAACCCGGGCACCTCTCCCGTACTCGAGCAGACGCATTGATAGCTCAGCTGCTGACTTGCCAAATAACACGGGGAATATTAAAACATGTTGAAGTAACACCAAACGTTTACAGAAGCAAGTCTGCAATTGTCCTCTGTACTTTGCTGGAGTCAAAAGTACCATGGATATATATAATTAATTATTAAGTAGTGCCATGCAGTTTGCCAGCTTGAATTAGACATTTCATTGACTGATTAATTAGTAGTTAATTACGCACCGATATTACTGAGGAGGAAACGAGGTCGACAATGG
Organism: Boesenbergia rotunda; assembly: GCA_024364735.1. Lineage (NCBI taxonomy): Eukaryota > Viridiplantae > Streptophyta > Magnoliopsida > Zingiberales > Zingiberaceae > Boesenbergia > Boesenbergia rotunda. The sequence continues at coordinate 128,127 of JAGFNQ010007465.1, forward strand.
TAAGCGAATCTACGGTGATATATTTTGTCTAGGAGTTTCCGACAAGGCATATGAAAAAAGCGTGGGAAGGTATGTGTAGGGTTACAATCGAATTGAATCGAATCGAACCGAATCGAACCGAGTCGAATTTTTGAGAGTTTAAATTTAGTTCGTTTATTATCGAGCCGAGCTCGAATTTAATTTATCGAATATAATGATAACTCACAAATATATTATAGCCTAATCGAACTCTAAATGAACTTATCAAATATAAATTATTAATTAAATTATTTATCAATTTATTAAAAAAATAAATTATATATTTTAAAAAATATAAAATATTTATTAAAATCTATAATTTTATCCATACAAATAAGTTTTATTGGATATTTTATATTTATTAAATATAAAAGTATCAAAATTATATATTTAATATTAAATATTAATTTTATATTTTACGAACTAGTTCACGAGCTTATTAACGAATCTGTTCACGAGTTAACGAGCTGAATATTACTGAGTTTGAATTTGATTCGTTAATATTAATGAGTTTTATTAAACGAGCTCGAATAAATTTTTATCGAATCGAGTTTCGAATAATTCATGAGTGACTTGGTTTATTTACCATCTTAAGTCTGTGGTGGCAAGCAATTAAAGTAAAGGCGATGGGCTCGGTTGAGGTGGCGGCTGCCGCCAGTCCAGTGGGCGCAGTAGCTGTTAATTGAAGATCTTTATTAGATTTGGTTCTTATCCACAATGCGTGCATGTGGATATCGTGGAAATGAGCCAAACCCTGTGAGAATCGATGGCAACTTTTCTTGAAAGACAATGAATATTTGACTTTCAGAAGAAAAAGTATACAGCGATTAGGGCTGTGTGATTATTCCGTTAATTTAGAAATTTGATTTTTATTTTTAAAAATATTTTAATTTTGTATATATATTTTTTATTTTTAAAAATAAATTCAGCTAATTTAATGATAACTAAATAACTTTTTTTTAAATTTGATTTGATTAATTTAATTTTAATAAAACTTTGGTTATTGACTGAATAACCGAATGTTGACCGGCTAGCAGCTGTGGATATTATTTTTAATTATAGAAATTGAAATGTAATATATTAAAGTGAATGAAATCGTTATTTTTTTACTAGTGAAGGATAAGATAAAGAAAATGTTTAGGAGTAAAAGATGATTTACTCATCTTAGCATTCTCACCAACCTATTTTAAATTAATATAGAGAATATAAATCACTAGAATTACTAACTTAGACAACGACTAATACATGTATAAGAGAAGACAAACACTTGATTTCGTCGAGATTTAATTTTTAAATCTCATAGTAATAAAATCTCATGTGTTAATCCCATGAGAATAAAAGAAAATATATTTATGCACATGTATAAAATGATTACGAATTTATTCCCTCCCTATATTTTATAGTGGTTATTTAACTGTGGATATTATTTTTAATTATAAACGTTTTTTTTATGGTTTTGACTCGTGAATGATACGTAAGATAAAGATATTAAATGTATTTATGCACTTATATAAAATGAATTAAGTATTTATTCAAGACGAATATGAGTATCATGTAATTAATCTAAAGAACCTATATTATAGAAAATGGAATTAATGGAATGCACAATAATATAAATACATAGAGGTTCAAATGATGTTGGGAGAGAGATTAATAATTTCACAGACATACCTATCAAAATTAATCTTTTGTTCAAATAAAGTGAATTTGCATATGAATTGTCATTGACAAAATCTTTTGTTCCTTAACCAAAGTTACGTACGTGTACTTAATTTAATCTGATATAAATTCAATTGATCAGAGGCCCTTTATAGAAATTGTTATAAAGGATTCCATTTTTAACAGTTATTTCATGCCTAAATCATGATATGCATTGATCTAATTGCCTACGATTTAAAGATGCTTGCATATCATTTAAAAATCAATTGTTCATGAAAATACTTAAAATAATATTACATTATAAAGAATAATAATTTAATTGACACAGCGTAGCCTGTCAATTAATTAAACCTTCAAAACCCATCATATCCCTTCAAAACCCACCATTTAAAATAAAGATATTTAATTTGATAATATAAATCGGGTTTTTATATAGTGGAGAGAATAATAAGTTTTAATGTTTTTTTACCTGATATTGATATAATATATTAGGAACCATAAAAATGTTCATTTAGGACATCCATAATGGTAGAAATTCCCAAGAGCTCCCTCACTACCTCATCATCATCACGTCAAAAATAACAAAAATTATATATATATCTCCGCTATTAAAAAAAAAATCTTTCAACAACTCCTTTATAAATCTTATTTTTTTCTTCTTATAACTCATTTGTTTTTAATTGTTTTAACTCCTTTGTTTTAATTTTTTTTTAAAAACTAAATTTAAAAAATTATTATAATTAAAGAGAGAGCAAGGATTTGCTACCTAAATAGGCAGTTGCTTCTTGCAAAATAATGCGAAGGACATCTCTAATAATGAGAGCTCTTGTTTGGAATGCTCTTCAGACATCTCCGGTGAGAGCTCTCCAAGAGCTTCCACAATACTACATCAACGCTATATCAAAAGTAAAAAAATCTTATTAATCTCTCCACTATAAAAAAAAATCTCTTTACAATTTGAGATCTCATTTTTTTTTACAAAAATTATAATCTCTCAAGAACTCCTTTACTATTCTATTTTTCAAAACAAAAAATATAATTAAAATAGAGAGTCGATCCATGTGGAAAACCGAAAGAGCTCCCTCCCATTATGAGAGGTGCTTCCTCACTATTGCCCCATCAACAATGGGAGCTCTTAGAGAGCTTCCATTACGGATGCTCTTATAGCTCTAACAATTGAAGATGCCCTTATAATAGTTCTCATTCTCATCTGTAATTAGTTTGTGGAACAGAAACATGTACTATTAATTCGATCATTAATGTAGGCATGCAGTGCAACAAGTCGAAGTGTGCTGCCTTTGCCTGTCTACACTTCTGGCATCAAATATAATAGTGATTATTCTACGGACGGATGAGAAGGAGAATTAGAGAAGAAGATAAGAAGAGAAATCGAAAAAACAAAGAAAAACAACCATTCTCTAGATTTACTAAATAAGAAAACTTTATTAAAAATAAAGAATAATCTCTCGAACAGTTAAATATGATACTTATATAGACATCCCTAATCCATAAATACCAACATATCAAAAATACCCTAAATATCATAAAAACAGAATTATTAAAAATAAAAAATTGATGCTTGGATCCTTCGAAAAAGATCCTAAATAGTATTTTTTAGATCCGAAATTTGACAGTTACAGATTTTCTGTAACAAATATGGATCTTTAAATTTTGTATGTATAAGCGTAGAGAGAGTCTAATTCCGATTCCCAAGATAAAAATTATGACCCTCTAAAATTCAAAAGATCTTAATGGGTTGATCATGCATCAGCTTCCCCACCTAGAACAGAGCAAGTAGAAGTGTGTGTTCTTCATCTAATCATTGGCAAAAGCAAAGCGCTAGTTAGGACAAAAGAAGGAACGTTGGATTATTTCAGGTCAGCTGAAAGTTTCACACAATTGGCTAGATATTAAGATAAAAGAAACTCGCGCCTTGCCATATTGGGTTTAGTTGAATTAGATATTAAGATGATTGTTTCTGGAAAGGCTATAGCACTCTTTCTTTGAATATGCAATTGGATACTGGAAATTTTAACTATGGTTGTTGACGATTTGTGGTTTTGAACTGATGAGAAGGTGAAAAACATAAGCAGTAAAGGTTCTTGTTGCTCATCTACTTTCCTTTTCCCCTCATTTATTTGGTAAGTTTTGCTCACTTAGCTATTTGAGGGTCATCGAGAGTTTGCCTATTAGTAAAAGCCACCTTGATCTAAGTTAAGCGCTGCCAATATAATCTCTTCTTTTATATGTATATTGAGAAAGAAAGGTGCATAGCATCAACACAACTTTACTATTTGAATGGGACAATTAGAAAACCATGCACAGCCCAATCTGGATATTGATGGGGGTCTAATAAGACTGCTAATTTGACTTTGTTGTCTAATCCTGGCAATGGATTACATCTTTTAAAAAGATGTCTTTAAATTTCTTTGCTATGTGATTTTGATCAGAAATGTTGTGCAAGATTGAAATACCAAAGCTTTCTTTGTTTTAGTTACTTTTTTTCTGTTTGTCTTTCTACCATTTTCTTACTTTGTAATTTGTATACATGGAAGAGATGTTAAAATCTGAAAGTTTGAATTACAGGTAAATGCAACTACAGGGAAAAAAATATCAAAAAGAAAGAAAAGAGAGATGCAAGCTATTGGACAGCCACACTAAAGTGATCATGTCTCAGACTACAGAAAATGATGATCAAGAATGGATCTGTAGGTATTATGAAATATTCTTGGATTGTATCCTGCTCGTTGACTGTTGAGATGCTTGCTGTTGCTTTTCTTGGATTCGTGTGGCACCCTGTACTCTGTCTAGCATGAAATGTGATGCTATTGGCAATCAATCATCTGTGCTGTTTATAGATGTCCCAACCCATTGAACCTGATGGCACATTTCGTTGAAACATAACTCACCCAGGATTAGTTATCTTCTGTACCAGTGTACTCTTGGTAGGATTTATAGGCCAAATTTAATATGAGTAGCATTAGAAAATTTTAACTTCAAGTTATTGCTACTAGCAGCCATTTTGCAGCATGAGACTCGCTGTCTTGAAACATAGTGCTATTAATTATCTGAACATTATATTAGAGTTTCCCGTTACTTATGATGGTACATATTGACTGATGGCTCATATCTAAGTGAAGACTAATGCAAAAGATGTCACGGATGAAAAAAACATCTCTTACAATTTTTCGTAATAGAATTCTATTACGTTTTCTCGTAACAAAATTCTGTTATTTTCGGATCTATTTTGGTGTCCTGGGGTTTTTTTTGGCATCCTGGGGTTTATGTATTATTTATAAGGATCCTTGTAAACGTATTCTATAATCATAAGGATTCTTTTGTATAGAGAGAATTATAATAAAGTTTCAGTCATTTTGTTGAGTAGACACACCGCCGAACTATGTTAATTCTTCTTCTTCTTCTTCTTCCTCGTATTTGCTCTTTCTTATGTATCTTTGTCTCGTTGCTCCACGCGATTTCTTTCTCTCTGCCTCTTCTTTCGCGTTGGAGGTTGACAGGTGTTGCCCCCATTTGCACAACAATTAGTATCAGAGGGAGGTTTTGGTGGATTTCTCCAACATGTTGGTGTTGGATCGGAGTAAATCGATAGGGGGGGTGAATATCGATCGAAAAATTTCGGATAAAATAGAGAAATACGCAGTGGAAATAGTAAAGCAAAGTCGCTAACACGATTTGTTTTACTTGGTTCGGAGTCGCGATCGACGCCTACTCCAAGGCTCACGGTCCTTGACCGTTTATGTTGGGCAATTCTATATTCGTGGAAATGATTACAGTTTCGAGTACAAATATAGAATCGGAAAAAGCAGTTACAACACTTAAGAAAATTAACAGTTTTACTGACGACCGAAGTGGATGAAATTTCGGAGCAGCGGGTCATCGTCAGCGCTTGAATCGCGAATGCAGAGCGTGCCGGAGCGTAGCGCTTGAGCGAAAGTGTTAAAAGCGAAATTTGCAAGTTCTTCTCAAGCCTTGGGGGTGAACCCCCTTTTATAGTCGTCTCCTGGGCGTCTGTGTTGAAGGGGGCGCCTACACGTGGCCTCTCCTGCGCGAACTCTAATCCGCAGGCTCGGTCAGTGCTTATCCCCTTCATTGAGGTGCCTGAGCTGTCTGGGGCGCTTGTGTTAACACAGACGCCTAGCTTGACTTGGTCCATAGGCTTTTGTGGCAGTTTGCTTCGATGGCTTGGTTTGGCCTTGTACTTGGGTGCCTGTATCCTTACAAGCGCCTAGCCTAGTGAGGCGCCTCCTTCTAATGAGGCGCCTGAGCTGCAGAAACACCGTCCCTTCGTTTCCTACAACCAGGGTTAGTTCCAAAACACAAGAAGCAAATGTATGATATGTTAGACATTCTTTACAACCTAAGCTGTCTTGGTTCTGACTTTGGGTCTCCCAAATGGAACCCTAGGTTGAACCAACGCCTAATGTTCTCTCCTACGGGGAACGCGTCCTCACCTACTCATCTCGGGAGAATTTACCTTTTTTGCCAACCGGCTCCTCCGGTTGGACTAAAAAAATTTATAAGTAGATAACATGATTATTTATAATAAAAAATTTCAAGCAATTTAAATCTAATGAAACATGCTTTCGAAAGATTTTTCAAGTAATTAAGATTCTAAAAATAATTTATTCAATTTTAGCAAAAAATCTAAATTATAGACGCAAACAATTTTAAAAGGATAAGCAAGATATTACCTACGGGATTAATCAATAATTTTGCTGGAATGTAATTTTTGAACACTTTTATGATTTGACCCTTATGATTCCTTAAATACCAGTTAAGTCGTAGTACCTAATATTCTTGTTAGGAAACAAATATTTGAGCATGCAAAATCTTTTTCTAATTTCTCTATCTATTCTTTCAGTTTTACATTTTCATTTCTTAATTGATCATATAGTTCGGTAGGACATGCAAGGGTTAACTTCTTTTTCAATTCTACATTTTTGAATATAAATTTACACAAAGTCCTAAGCATGAACCTTATACCAAAATGCAGTTTGTTGGGAGGAATATTGCATACCTCACTTACCATATCGTCGTGTCTGAAACTAGATGCTCTCCTTCATCGTTGCTTTCTTTTGTAGAATCTCCTTCTTCATTGATGCTCATGTCAGAGGTTGTTTCATCATCCTTCTCTTGATGACTTGCCATCAGTGCAAGTCCCGCGTACTCCTCGAGTTCGGACTCTCATGATGAATCATCCCACATAGCTTTCAAGTTCTTGTCCTTGGACTTATTTTCTCATCCTTTTGGTTTTTCAATTTTAGGCAGTGATCCTTGATGTGACTTTCTTCATCACAGTGATAACATCTGACTTGTCTTTTTCTTGAAAAGTGTTTCTTGCCCTGCGCTTTATTGAATTTGTTAGACTTAACAGTATTTACTCAATTTTCTTACCACATAGGTCATTTCCTCTTCGTCGGACAAAAACTCCGAATCTGGTTTGACCTTCTTGGCTTGCAGTGCTAACTCTTAGTTCACACCTTCTCTATGTCCTACACATTGAGATTCGTGTAATTCTAAAGTCGAAAAAAGACTTTCTAGAGTATTTACCTCCAGATCATTGGAGATGTAATAGGAGTCGATTATCAACGTCCATTCAGGTGTTCTCGGAAACATGTTAAGAGCATACCTTTGTGAATCTCGATTTGTTACCATTTCTTCGAGATTCATTAGTTCGGTGATCAATTCCTTTATTAGTTCGAGGCAAAAACAATGCACTAGAAAAATCTCCTTGTTTAGGTGGAGAAGCTTCTTACAATCTTGGAAAGCTTACAAAAAAACTAGAAAAATAATTACAAGTTGTTGTACTTTCTTCCTAGGCTAGGGGTTATTTATAGACCAAAAACTAAAGTTATCATTGTGCTAACGTGGACCTGAGGCGCCTCAATTTTAATCTAAGGTGCCTTAGTTGGATAAAAATTTATCTGTCACACCCCGAGGAGCCGCTCGTCCGATACCGACCGGTCAACTACTCCCTCGTCCCGGCGGACAATCCAAAAACCAGATCACCACAACTACCTCAGCCTACTTGTACCACAACCTATAGGGCTGGAACAAGCGACTGTACAAAGCGGAAACGAAAACGACAACAAAGTTGCGTACCGGTATGACTTACGACAAAACCAAAACAGAACGCAAGGCCTCCATGGCGTACAAAAGTACAACTATACTGCCGTAAAATGGACGACACAACAGAGCACAACATATGACAGCGGAAGTGAAAAGAAACAAAACTAATAAAAGGAAAGGGTACCAACATGTACCACAACCAAAATATCCAACAACCGCGGAAATCGTCTCGAAGACACATGAACTGGGACAGGCTGTTGAACAATCCAGACGATCATCCTGAAAAGAGAAAAACAGAGCTAATGGGGTGAGTCCTAAGAACTCAACGAATACAGTCTAATATGCACAAGAAGAAATACTAGCAGTAAGTCACCATCTACCACAATAATAAACATAAGTGCAGTAAGAAGGGAATGCAGAGTTGAACCATAAGAACCAAGGAAGTACATACCTACCTGCGTCGATCCAAACCCGGTAGTATGCATGTCAATCAAGTGCATCAATCAAGTGCAGCAAACACAACCAAGTGCAGAGATGCAGAGCATGCTCATGATGCAACATGGGTCACCCCTGACGCCAGTCGGTCTAAGTCGCAGAAGCACGCGAACCGAGTGGGTAGGGCTCTGACCTGGTCTTCCCTGCACGAATAGACGGTCTATGAGGTGGTACACGCGAGACCGAATGGGTAGGGTCGAAGACCATGAACGTACCCCGCCATTGTGTGAAGTAACGCTCTAAACGTCCCTCACTATCATCGGATAGGTAGGGGACCTGCTGCAGCGCCGGGTCCGCCAACGGGGCTGCACGACAGGTCATGTGGCAGGTCTGACGACCCATCTCAACCACTAGGGGAGTCAAAGGTCGCCTACATATGCCCCTACACGAGTAGCCAGTACGATGACCCATCTCAACCTCCAGGGACTCAAAGGTCGTCCCCTATGCTACGTGCAACAATGATGCATGTCACTATCTCATGCGTCATCCACTATCTATCCCTGTTGTCATCTACATGATATGCAGTAGTCCAAATAACCGGTATGCACCAATACCTAAATCCTAGCGTAAGGTATAAGGTAAACTGTGCATCACCAATCCATACAGAAATAGTAAGCAGTAAAGCTAACGGATACAACTACCGAAGCAAGAGTACAATGATAAAGATGTCAGATATCCCTACTCTAACTAAATCTATCTATGCATAAAAAAAGGTACCCGCCTCGATATGAAAAAATCCAAGCGTCGAGAACCCCCCGTCCAAAAATAATAGCCGCGACGAAGATAGCCGCGACACACAATATCCTGCATCAAATACACAATCACTTAGCCAAATATAACTTCTAATTTAATTAGGATTAATTCTAATCAATTAATCCTAATTAAACACCCATTTGATTAATTAGGGTTAATTATAATTAATTAATCCCAATTAAACCCTAACTTCCTAACCAACACACCATCTAAATAATTAGGGTTACTTGAGAATAATTAATCCAAATTAATCCCTCAATTAATCCCACACACAATCGAACAGAATTAACTCCCAAAGACAGAATCCAATTCCGATCAGAGGCAAACAAACACGAATACAACTTCTCATCCCATAAACCGATCAAAAACCAAAATGACCAAGAAACTGCAGGATTCAAGGTGGAAAATATAAACAGAAGAGCAACCGAAGAAATTGGATTCAACTCGCTCTAAACCAAATCTAATTCACAGCTGTTATCCAAGCATGACACAGAAATAGAAATATGCAAGAACAGGTATTCCACTTCAATCACAGATCATGATCAATGGCACGCAACAATCCAATGATCCGAAACTCAGGAACAGAGAACACCAAATTCACACAAGGAAAATCTAACTTCAAACGTTATCCCAAACAGATCACCACCTGAGATGGAGATTACCTCAAATGAACCCCTCTGCTTAGGAGCACAGAACAAACCCTAGATTGCAGGTTCCGAACCTAACATTAACAGAACACAGAAATCAATCCACCGCTACAGATCGATCAAGCTAAGGAAAAACGCGAGAAGCAAGAATAACACAGAACCTAGCAAACACATCGAAACCATACTTCTTGAATTCGATCACAGCAACGGAAAACCCTCACACAGCAAGGTCCTTACCTTGATTCTTCGTCAGCAGACTCTCTGCTCCTATCCGAGAACAACCCTCGATTGCCAGAAACCCATACAATTCTGCCAAGAACAGAGAAAGAGGAAAGATAAATCGCGAATAAGCCTAAATCTCGGATTCAGCACAAGATCTATCGACGGTGAGGAATAGGAACCCTAAATCCCAAAATACGATCTCATTTCACGATCAGAAAACCAATTGAAACCATCAAAAACTCTCACTCACCTTCGATTCGGTGGACGAAGCGGCCAATCCACGCCCTACGTGCGCACGCGAGATCACAGAGACGAAGAAGGGGAAGTCTCGACCCAGAGCCGATGATCTCGGCGGAGAAACTAAGGTGAGAGAAGAAGAGTGAGTCTTCGAGCGGGTTCTGAGAGAGAGAGTGGGAAAAAATCGGCTGTGATGGGTTCTGCCAAAAACGAGGGGGAAAGGAATTTAATATACCTAGGCATATTTGCATCTAACCCCTCCAATTTCTGAAATTCTCACAGACACCCTTAGGTTCGAAACTTTTTCATTTTAACCCTTGAATTTTCCCAGATTCTCACATTATCCATGACACAACGGTAACTATTGATAACATTTTGATCTGAGACGTCTCAGTTCAGACTTGAGATGCCTCAGTTCAGACCTGAGGCGCCTCAATTCAATTCTTATGCAGAATTGATTTCCTTAACTGAGGTGACTTCTCAAGCAACTGAGGTGCCTCAGTTGACCATTTGGTCAAAGTCAATAGCTATGTTGACCTTTTTTACCTTTCGTCTATTTGTGTAATTTTTGACCAACCAGAGTTAGGCTCACCCGAACTTGACTCATGCCTTTCGACTCGAACGGGCTTCCTCATCAGCTTCTCGTCCCTTGGACGTCGTATAAGCCCTTCTCGTCCACCGGTGTACTCTTCTGTAGCTTCTCATCCCACGGATGCACACGCCATCCTTCTCACTCGCTGAGTCTTCCGTTCGACCTCCTTGAGCAGACTTTCTCTCCGGCTTCTCGTCCCTCTAATGTCATACACGCCCTTCTCGTCCATCAGTGTACTCTTTCGCAACTTCTCATCCCTCAGATACGCCAGTCATCCTTCTCATCCATTGCATCTTTCGCTCGACTTGTTGTGCTCCTAAGCTCCTGTACACTTAGACACAGAGATCAAATACAACCATGACCTAACTTGACTTAGTTGTTCACATTAAAACTATCTCGGGATAACTATAAAGATAACAAAGGAAACTGATCTGAGTCAACACATCAACTTATTCAACCAGATCGTGAGTTATTTGAAGTGAGTTAGTGTGAAGATCAAGGATGCGAACAAGGTGCTAATGTTGCTGAATTCTTTACCTTCGTCTCTTACTTATGAAAATTTGGTTAATACTTTGATGTGGTGTAAGTAAATACTTAAATTGGTGAAGATCACATGTGTGTTTCTAGTTTTTTATTAAAGAAAGTAAGCAAACAATAAAGTTTCTCAGGGAGAAGGACTGGTAGTGGATAACAACCAAGAGCGTGGTAGGAGCAAATCTCAACATGGATCAAGCAATGATAATAAGGCTCGTTTTATGTCAAGAAGGAAGAAGTTAATCACTTGTTATAAGTGTGAAGGAAAAGGTCATATGAAGAAAGATTGTCAAGAGATGAAGAAATTGATAGCAGAAAACAAAGATAGCTCGACAAAATCTACAAATATTGTTGAAGAGAAAAATTCAAAGAACGGTAACAGAGATATGCTATCAGTCATATCCGGTTCAGAGTAGTTGACAGATGCATAGATCTTAGACTCTATATGTTCTTATCTCATGACTCAAAACATGGAGTGATTTGACACCTACAAAGCAATGAATTCTAGTTCAATGTTGATGGGAAATAATGCGTCATGCATAGTTATTGGCATAGGGAACATCATAATCAAAATGTTCGATGATATGATCAGAATCCTATGTGATGTCAGATATATACTAGAGCCAAGCAAGAACTTGATCTCACTAAGTATACTGGATGATATTGGTTGTAGTTATAAATCAGTGAACGGGGTGATAAAGGTTAGCAAAAGGAGCTCTGATGGCAATGAAAGGATAGAAGATAGGAGAGAACATCTACAAGTTGGTAGGAACTACAGTTGTAGGTGAAGTCGTCTCGGTGGAATTTGAATCAAACAATACAGTCTTATGGCATATGCAACTAGAGCATATGAGTCAACATAGGATGCTGGAACTATACAAGAGAGAGTTGTTGAAAGACATCAAGACATGTAGAGTTGAATTCTGCAAATTCTGTATCCTCGAGAAATAGAGTAATGTGCAAGTCAAGACGGAAGGAATTCTGGAATATATGAATTTCTAGCAATCGACAAGTGTTGCATCACGTGGAGCACACATGTATTTTATGAGTTTTACTGATGACTACTTATGAATGGTCAGGGTATACTTTATGCGTCATGATGGGGTTGAATAGCCCGTAGTGGACACGTGGGCTGAAGAAGCTGGGTGACAAGATGTGGCGAGTCTGAGCGGCTCCCCTCTCAGAGCTCCCGAGACACTCTCGGGAAGGGGATCCCACGAGGCCCTTCCGCGGTAAACACGCCCTAGAGATCAAATCAAAAAATCCCTCCCGGGATCACCCCGGGAAGTCGGGTCCCGAGACCACCTCGGGGAATCAGAGCGCCCGCGACCTCCCGAGCCAGAAGACCACGAGATCACCTCGGGGAAGTAGAGCCTAAGCAGCATTCGACCTTAAGTAACGGTCCTCCCCTTTTTTCTCGGATCTGTGGATAAGCATCCCCCTATCGCGGAGTTATCATGACCCTTAAATGTCGCAACGGGTCACACTTAATGATCGCGTGGATCGTTTCAAAGATTATCCTGTAACCAACGAAGGGGGGGTATGGCATAGATCATGGGGACGCACCAAGGTAGCCGCCGCAGGTATAAAAGGTATTCCAACCCCTCCGGTAAGGGGGTTATGCATACTTTACTACACACATACTGTCTTGCCTTCTCTCCCTCTTCTCCACCAAGGCACTGACTTGAGCGTTGGAGTGGGCTCCGCCGGACAACCTCCAGCGTATTCCCCTAACGCTCGTGTTATTCTCGTAGGGTACGGTGTTCCTCCCCTAACGTCAGAATCCGCGTGGGCTGAACCATGGTGACTGATTGTTGACGTCGATTCCTTCCGGAACACGTCATAAATCTAAAACTTTTTCAAAGTTTAAGTTATGGAAAACTGAAGTGGAGAACCAAATCGGAAGGAAAATAAAATGTCTTAGATCAGCTAATGAGACTAAGTACACAGATTCAAAGTTTCAATTATTTGTGAGCAACATGAGATTATGAGATATTTCTTGGTTTGTAGGACACCATAGCAGAACGGTGTGGCAGAAAGGGAACATGACAATCATTGAAAAGGTAAAATGTCTCAGGATGAATGAAAGGCTAACAAAGAATTTTTCGACGGAAGCGATTAACATGACATGTTATCTTATTATTAGATCACCAAGGGCAACATTAAAAGATAAAATATCAGAGAAAGTATGGACAGAGAATCTAATAGATTACTCTCATCTTCAAGTTTTTGGATGTCCAACCTATATGCACATGTCTAGTTAGGAAATATCAAAGTTAGATGCGAACTCGAAACAATATATTTTTTTGGGTATCAAAATGGAGTTAAAGGCGCTCATCTTCTTCGTGCAAGGGCAAGCCGCCACAACCCTATCAACACCACCCCCTTCCCTCCCTCTTCAAGCTCTCGGCCCCCTCCCTCTTTGAACCCCTTTCCCTCCCTCTTTTGTTGTCGCGACCCCCCTCTCTCCGGCTCTTCGAACCGCCGCACCCCCTTTCTCTCCCTCTTCTGCCGCCCTCCCTGTTCGAACTCTATCAACAAATCAGATTTGCCTCTACCCCCTCCCTCGTCGAGCATCTCTATGACACCCCCGCTTTTCGATCTCTGTCAGCGACAGAGGCGCAGCACCCCGTCCCTCTTCGAGCTCCTTCAACAGCAGAGGCGCAACACCCCGTCCCTCTTCGAGTTCCTTCAACAGCAGAGGTGCAACATCGACAGAGGCCCCCCCTATAGAACTATCAGTGGCAGAGGCACAACACCAATAGAGGCCTGGCAAGGTTTATAATAGTATATTTCAACTACTCATTGTAGGAGTTAATCTACCATGTCATAAGGTTGATGCTATATATTAGGATGTATCAAATGTCCTTGCATCATGTTTATCTATGGGCTTTAATACGATGTTTATTTTCTTTTCTTCTACAGACAACAGTAATAGTTGGCATGTTCCAAATGTGGGTGTTTCTCTTTACTTGTCCCGTGAATGTTTTGCTTTGGCATTATATTTTTTTTAATCTTTAACTTGTTATCTTTAACTTGTTGTCATTCGTATTTTCCAGATGAAAATTTTGTTCTAAACCGATGGTCCTGGTCTTCTATCAATGGCAAATGTTGGTCGCGATGCCAATGGTTTCCAGTTTTTTTATCACTTTCAATTTTGCTCCTCAACTTGATAGGTTAGTTTTGAGTTCTTTCTTTATTCTGGTTTCTATTATAGTTTCATCTTTAAATGTGGATTATATTGAGGAAAGTTTGGAATATGAAAGTTATTCTAGTAGTGGGTGATATAAATTGAATTAATCATTTATTTTATAGTTCGTTGATTATGACGCACCATAATGCTTGAAATGATTTTTTGATAGAAACTGAGCATTCAATTTGCACCTCCACTTGATCGTCTTTTTGTGTGTAGTTGATTCTATGAGGTGATTGCAAGGTTTGCCAGGTTTGCCAAGGACTTGCTTCTTTTAGATGATTTGGCAGCTGAGGAGACCTTACAGGTTATCTTGCTTGACTCTTGTATCTTCAGAGATTTTTTGTTACTCTTATAGTCAATAAATATCTTCAAAATTCCTCATTTTTTTTTGAAGCTTCAAAGACTGATCCAAATCACAATTGAGAAACTTTCCTCTTTGTTGGAGTCACTTATCATTGATTTAGTTGAAAAATAAATTTTTTTTAATGAAACTACATGGACTCATTTAGATGAGAAGATTCCATCTTTACCTAAATTCTGCAAGCTTGGAAGTAATCAATTAGACTGAAAGTGGTCAGAAGTTCCTTTACATGCCCATGTGTTGTATTTATTTAATGTGTGGTGTGCAGAACCTTTTTATAGAATGTTCTCATTTATTAACTCGTGTGATTTACCTTGCTAGACTTGTTTGATATGCCTCTAAATCAATTACATTGACTTGCGAAAGCGGAGAGCTTCGTAGTTGTGGTTTTACGTCATGTGAGGTACACTAATCATCCTGTAGTTCCTATTGCTGGTAGTAAATATGTGTATTGCATCTTGAAGACATTGCCTATATATTTGTCATGTTTATTTGGCATTTATATTCTTTTGTTGTGTACTTGTATGAGGTACTTTATATAATTGTATTGCTCCATTTGTTATTTACATTCAACAGTTATCTGCTCTGAGCAGATCATTTTCGCTTTGATACAAGTGGGAAGGCCTAAATGATTTGTCATTATCTTATGTTATGATATGTTCATTTGATAAATTTTCACATGAAGAGTTGAACCTATTTGATGCATCATAGGTCGATGCTTCTGATGATGTGGTTCTTATTATAATATTTTTCTTCATGAACTATTCTATCATATGCTCATATTCTATTTCTACTAATACTGATTGTACCACATTTCATTTATTTTGATCAATGGAATATAAAAACATAGATGCATGCTAGTATTAGAGATTTTTGGAGTAATGGTGCAGAGAGTTAGATCTCCTAATAGGAGAATGGAGTTTGTATTTGCAAAATCTTGATGCTTTATATAATAGGTTAATTTTTATCGTGGAAATATCATTGCTATAACTTATAGATTTATTTGGTTATACAGTTACAACTAAAGACCTTGTGTCGTGGAGATATCATTGATAGTACTAAATGTAAGCTGCTTCATTGGAGTATTGATGGAGTTGTTGCAAAAGGCCGAATTGCATCCACAGATCCGAAAGTAAAAGTGCATCACGTTCCTCTTGGTGGAGCTTGTTGGAAAGTTTGGATTGATAGAGTATTTGTGAATAGGAAGCACAGTCGCTTGGTTATCTAAATTTATAATTTTGTAAGTCTGATAGATTCTACTGAATTAAAAGTCATATTTTTTTCTATAAGAAACAATTATGTTACTAAGTGAATTTTTTGATACTAGTTTGTGTTTTGTTTTACCAAGTAAATTATCGTTACAAAGTGAATTATTGTCTTACTTAAGTGTGGTGTTTACAGTTGTATGTGGTTTTATAATTGTTTGAGTTTTAATTTTATAATTATGTGAATGTGGTATAATTGTATATGCTATGTATGTGGTATTTTAATTTGTATGGTATTTGATTGATTGTAACAATAACGCTAACCGTAGCGTGCGGTTACACGCTACAATTGTAATCAATCGCAGCGTGCAGTCGCGCGCTGCGATTGCAATTAACCGCAACACGCAGTTGTGCGCTGCGAATGCTTTTAACCGCAGCGCGCGGATGTGCGCTGCGAATGCTTTTAACCGCAGCGTGCGATCACGTGCTGTCAATGTTTTAAGACTTTTAACAGCTTTGAGTTGTGCAGCATGCGATGCGCGCTGCAGATAAAGTAATTGCGCGCTGCGGAAAGTCACA